>VIBL01000182.1:600000-858701 GCA_008271625.1 Lutraria rhynchaena
TCATTAATGTTGATAATTACTGCCATAATTTGAATTGTTTTTGTTTTTTGCTAAATCTGCTTCCTCAATCTTTGGTTTTTATTGAACATCATGTTTAGCATCCAATTTATTACTGTGAGTGGTATTGTTAATTGTATGTTACATTTTGTCTTTCTCTTTATGTGACTTATTGTCATTGGGGTTTAACTCAGTTTGTTAACAATTTTTCAGTTATATACGGCGACCGGTTCACCTAACCAGTTTTCCTGGATTGTATACTAACCAGTACTAACTTACCCTTCCACAAGGAGCTGGCAACTTCTCCACATATGGAGCAAAATCAACATTTTTGTTAAATTTTCTTAGAAGGGTATGACCTGTCGCTGCCGGGATTCGAACCTGGATCTCCAGGTTACAAGTCCAGTGCACTAACCACTGGACCACGGGCAGCTACGTATGTTACATTTATTTTTTTCCAAAATGTTTTGAAATTTGTACATCCAAGTATCAAGTTTTATTTAAAAAATGGTTGCATTAGTTTGCTAGGAAAAAACATTCTTGGACTTTTTACTGCTATCTTTGTTTAGGGAACTGTTCCCAGAAGGAGTAGATGGTATGGGTAGGAGGGGAAGGTCAACTAGTCCAAGGTCAAGGTCACTGAGACAGAGGTCGTTGAGCCCTCCAAGGTCACCAAGCTCTAGGTTTGTGTTTATTGATTTACAGTCAAGATAGTTTACTTAAAGGTATATTTAATCAATTTATGAAGAAGAAATGTCTGTTTTTGGAAATTATTGAAAATCTCTTACTTAAACTTTGTTATTAAAGGGAATAAATTGTATTTAAAGAAACTGTGTTTTTTATATATCATAAAGTATCATCTGACTGAAGAGATTGCTTCCAATGTTGTTTGTGTCCCACCTTCTTCTGATTCTCATTCCAAATGTGAATATTATCTGTGGTTTGTGGGGGAACAGGTATTGGTTGTTTAGCCAGAAGTACTTGTCTGACCAATTCACCATGGTACCATACTAAAATTTTGTTTATAAAAATTGTCAGAAACCAAAAACAAACAAAATAGAGTGTATAGGAACTAGTTAAAGATTGAAGTGTTGTATTATTGTTTAAGCATATCCATGGTAAGATGCATCTTTTGTAATCATGAATATATGTAGACATCTTTTATTTAAAATTTTGACAATTATTTTAGGTCGAGATTTACTGCTCATGAAATGAGGAAAAAATTAGATAGACTTCAGAGAAATGCTGAGGTAAGGAACTTCTTATTGTTTTGTTTATTTTTCATAATGGATACTTCACACTGTTTGGTCATTGTTTAGTGTATTAATTATCATTTTAACATACTTCTAATGCTTGTTTATTGTATGTGATGTATATTCAGTTGTAATTGATTTCTGTTATTGCATATTTTAATAAAGACACAAGTTTTGATGGGAGAAGTATATTTTGTCTAGATATATCAGTAATTGTTATATTAAATGATCAAATAAAACTGACCAGTGTGTTTAAAGTTCACCACCCTGGTCTTGAATCATTCATTCATCACAACGATCATGAAAGCAACTATGTAACCCTTTTTTATGGTTTTGGGGAACAGGTATCGGATCCCTTTGATTGGGGAAATTTGCGTCATGAAGCACCAAGTTGGAGAATTAATAAAGACTTACATTCATTAAAAACTAAACACAAAGTTATGTCTAAACCGTTCTTTATTTAACAGAGTACTTGATTCAACATTTTTAGCTCACGTGAACCAAAGGTTCAGGGTGAGCTGTTGGGATAGGTGGGTGGATGCTTGAATAAATTGGTTGACCCCTTTTAGGGACCACCAGACTAAAAATAGAAATACCTTAGAATGACTTCTTTTCGTGAACTAATGCTTTGATCATCACCAAATTCAGTCTCAGGTATCCTCCAGTCTATTAACGAATATTCTTTTGTAGTATCCTTTGATGGTCCTTAACAAGTTTATTATTGTTCCCCATTATCTGCCCAGAAGTGTACCTTTTTTTGTGTTTTTAGTAACAAGTAAATTTACAATTATCCTGGTGAGCGATGCAGGGCCATCGTGACCCTCTTGTACTGGATTAATTCCTTATGATAGTATATTTTAAATTTTTTCTTTTACAATGGAGAAAAATGTATACTTTTTTACTTGGGGAACAGGTCAAATACCAGACCCAAAAATGGCATAGAAAAGGCCTGTATAGTTTTGATTGTTGCATGGATACCATAATGTGTACACGTGTAATTTGTATCAATCAGGATGCATCAATGGTGAATGAGAGAGACAGAGAAGTAGCTGAGATACAGATGAGGCAATTGTTAGCGGACAGAGCCACTGGAAAGGTGAGTATTTGTCATTACATCTATACTGTAACACTTTGCACTGTTTATTTGTACATTGGTAGTATAGTATTATTTATCTAGTAGACCTAATTTAATCCTGATATAATATGGTTATTAAACAATTAATCTATTTCTTCATGGGAATGTTTTTCATTAAGTGTTTAATATAAATTTTGTTGGACAATTGAAGTTGTTTAAACATTGCTGTATGTATGTTTTTTATGCATAACTGTAACTGTCATTAAAGTGGGTATGTTGGTATTCTGTTGGCGGTGCGAATGATTGAAAACATGTACAATAACTGGTTGTCAGTAAAATTATCACTTTCAGGTGTAAGTAAATAGAACAGAATGTAAAAAAGAACAAAAAGTACTGACAGGCACAATGATACATTAATTTTTCTTGTATTAATGTTTGACTGAATTTATATAATCATGTCAAATTCTTGTCCATGAGACCATCCTTAAAAAATGTTTGTTTGTGGTTACACAGCCCAAACTTTTAACAGTAGGTAGCTTGGCATTTTTTATTGACATTATATTCTTGCATTGAAAATGAAAAGCTGGAATAAAGACCAAACAAAATTGTTTTGTCAAAATTGCTAGGGCTGAGGGATTTTAAATTAATTAGTTGCGTAACTGTAAACTAACAATTTTTTAAGGATGGCCTGACACAGGTTATTTCAGTCGCGGCAGGTTATGCCCTTCTATGAAAATTTGACAAAAATGTTGATTTTCCTCCATATGCGGAGAAGTTGCCAGCTCCTTTTGGAAGGGTAAGATAGTACTAGTTAGTATACAATCCAGGAAAACCAGTCACTGTATATAACTTCAAAATTGTTGAAAGTCGGCGTTAAACCCCAGTGACAATATGTCACATGAAAACAAAAAACAAACTGGTTATTTATTTTATCATGATTTTCAGAGTGGAGCAAATAGAGAAATGGTTTCTGACATGCTGCTGAATGATCTTGTACATGACGCTGCACAGGAACTACAGACTTTAGAAGATGATGATGACATCCGTGATGAAGCAGTCACTATGCATCAAAACCCTACCTTAGAAAATATATATCAGAGACTGGAGCAGATGGAGGTAGTAGTCTGTTATTTTAGTTTTTAGTCTAATTGATAAACTTTCTCAACCACCGATGTCAAGCTTGAAACTCTGTAAGCTTTCTTACTTTACTATGATAATATTACTGAGTATCAAATGTTTAATGCTTTGTATTTCCAATTGTTCCTTACTTTGAATGTTGGAAAAGTGATGAAATCTCTTAGTGTGGTTTTCATTTTAAAATTAATAGATTTTCTGATTGCATAAATTATTCAGAATTTATTATACGTGATAAATAAATCTTGGCTTATTATTCTAGTTGGAGCATTTAGATATTAGAAGAAGATGGGGAACTCTGAAATTTGAGGAACAGACAAGCTCTTCAGTATTGAAGTCAAGAAAGATAGAACGTCCCTCTGGACCAGTTGCTATGGAGATTAAAAGATCTGATCCATCAAAGCCCCATATGGTACAAAGCTCAAGGTATAACTATCCTTAATACAACTACTTTCTTATGAGAACATGCACTGTGTATTATGTTGTTGCTCTGATCAAGAGACCGAGAATGATTCTATGTTTATTGATAGTAGATCAACATGGTTAAAAATTTTGGGAATCTTTCCAAAACCTCCAGTTTTTCCCAGGTCCGGACCCCACTGGTTTTTATCGTTTCCTTGGTACCGAGGATAAGATTTGTTTTTTTTTTTTTAATTTTCAACTTTCACCCATGGATCACTTATGTGGTGTTGTGCAAGAATTTTATGATGAACTTAGATATAAGGATAACCTCTCTGAAGGGACAGTTCCTTACAGAAAATGCATTGTTTAGTAATTATTTCAGGACTTACGATAAAGATGAAGACTCACCTATTATATTTACAAAATCGGCTCCAGTGCCTCGTTATGAACGACAGACATTGATCGGCGACACTGAGGAAGATTTATTAGCTGACCATCCAGTAGGTTTACCTCAAAGGTAATGGGTAGTTTAGTTGTTCGTCTAAATCTTGTGCAATTGTTCTGTCGTCTATCTAAATTATGTGTATTTTTTCTTTTGTCATTCTTAATCATCTTAATCATGCATTGTTCTGTTGTCCATCTATCATTCATGTAAAAAAGTTACCATTTACAAAAATTAACTTGTTTCAAACTAACATGAACATTATTAATGCATGAAAACTTAAATGGGGATGAAAGTTAAAACATCATTTTAACAGAAATAGGCTGGATGTAAAACCATAGTTTTTCTTGAAGGGGTTTGTCACGTAATTTAAACATAAAATGTCAATGACTGAAATTTTTTCTCCTCAATATAACCCATAGAAGACAAAAATCCAGACTTTGATATTTTATGTTTAAATTACGTGACAAACCCTATTGGTTTTAATCAATTGTGATTGGTCAACAAATTTATGTTTATTTTATAGAAGTGGAAAGATTCGTCTTAAACTACCTGAGTCGGCTGTTAAAGAGATTCAAAGTAACTTGGAGAAATATGAGAGACATTTAAAGAAAACATCCCATCAGGCACATGGTAGATTTGATCCATGGAAACTTGTAGAGGAGTAAGTTTATTCTCTGATGTCATGGTCAGGAATACTAGTAATTTTCAGTCTTCTTCGACATCAAGTTCAATTTTGTTCAGTCTGCTTTGACAATAAGTTCAATTTTTTTCAGTCTACTTTGATACAAAGCTCAAAATTTTCAGTCTACTTTGATACAAAGCTCAGAATTTTTAGTCTCCTTTGACACTAAGCTCAAATTTTAGTCTACTTTTAACACTAAGCTCAAATTTTAGTCTACTTTTAACACTAAGCTCAAATTTTAGTCTACTTTTAACACTAAGCTCAAATTTTAGTCTACTTTTAACACTAAGCTCAAATTTTAGTCTTCTTTTAACACTAAGCTCAAATTTTAGTCTACTTTTACACTAAGCTCAAAATTTTCTGTCTACTTTTAACACTAAGCCTAAAATGTTCCAATTTCATTTTTTACTTTCTTTTGTTCCAAGTGTTTCTCTATCTAATTCATGAATGATAATGAACCCATGAACTTGATTCTTTGTTTGATTTGACAATTAAGATAAAATGAAAAAAAATACGCAGTCAAACATGTGAACAGTGGTCTTTAATGGGTGAGAAGAAATTAGGTCATTATGTGTAGTTAGATTTTATTCAGAGATTTATTTTGTTGATTGCACCTAATTGTTCACTTGGGTTTGATGTCACACTAATAACCAGGTTTCTTTAGCACCTTTTCTAGAGGTAATGTTAAAGGAAGACCCCCCCCCCCCCTGGTGTAAACCCTGGTATAACCACCGACTGTCTAGATATTAGCTGGACAGCTTCCTCCCATTTGAAGTTCGTCAGGTTCCAAGTGAGATTCAAACTCAAGCAGTCATCGACCACAGCCACTGGCCCATGGAAGCTCTTTTATTGCATCTGATGGGAAATGTTTGCATAAAATTCTTTATCCTCTTTAAAATAAAAATAATCTGAAAAGTACTTTTGTCAACTTGCACAATTTGTAAAATGAAATTTAACACAAATGATTGAATGACTTCAACTATGTGGTGAATCTTATACCCAAATAAATTTGATTATGATTGGATTGGCTTTTTTAGGTCTTGTGCCAACCCATAGAACTTGTTTATTCATTTTTGATGCATTGTTTGGTCTTTGCAGAATTTCTGATCAAGTGTTGACTGAATGCCTAAAAGAAATTGAAAATGAATTGGCGGATGTAGAAGAGAACATTGTACATCAAGTTTGTAAATCTGAATTTGCTATCCCAGAAATCCCCGCACAGAAACAGGAAGAAGATGAAGTTGCAAATTATGATTATCCTCCAAATATTGACCCAGTCAGTTCTTACAAACTTGAAAATTTGAGAACCAGTCAAGAAAATTATGAAGATACAAATATAAGGAGCAGCCTAAGGGATAATGAAGATATGCCTGCTTCTGCTGTGAGGGAAAGTGTTGACAAATCTTTAGTACAGAGTAGCATAGATACAGGAAGATCTAGAGAGAATGGAGCGAGTTCTAAAAAGGAAGTTACTTTTGACGATCGTGAAATTAGTTATGAGAGAGAAGTCAGTTATGAAAGGGAGAGTAGCTATGAAAGGGAAGAAAGTTTTGAACACGGTGCCATATTTGATGCAGCTGATTTAGATGCAGCTATTGATGAGAGAGATCCACCAAAACATATGTATCAAGATGATCTTGAAGAAGATGATGATGATGAAGAAGATGAGATATCTGAAGTTTCGCCAATTGATAGTGATGATTTGGAGTACTCAACGGATGAAACCTGATTATTTTAGTTTATCTAGCCATGACAAGTTTTAGTGTTAAACATCTGAAAATGATTGTAAAATGATTTTTTTTCTTTAATATTATCTTCTGTGAAAGCATTTAAACACATAAAACTTAAACAGTTAATATTCAGTTCATATGAATGTGGTGGCAAAAATATATAAGCATTTAGTACATTTTTTTCCATTCATATTTTAAGATAATTCTAACTGCATTAATGTTATTCAGTTTTAACATTCATCAGCGTAAATAGTTTTATATCTGTGGTTTTACATAATCCCTGTGATTATAGTGTCTTGTTTCTGTATAGTGTTATCTGGTATCTCTGTTTTTATTCTTTGAGAACTTTGAGGGCAGTTTGGAATTAAATATATGTTATATTTTCATATCTGGACTTATTTTATTAATAATCTTCTAAGAAATAATGCTCTATTAATCCTCATACATCTTGTAGTACAATTGTAATATTTAGCATTATATTGATTTGTGAAACACGTATTTTAGAACTGAATCATTGACCGTAGCCTTTTACTGATGGATTTTTTTTCACTGGAGTTTGCAGTCACTCCAACAGCCATGTCATATGGTGACTTTCCAGCTACAGTGGAGGAAGATCTCAGGGTTACACCAGGGTAGAATCATCAACCTTCCGTAAGCTAGCTGGATAAATTCCTCACAAGTGAAATTTGATTAAGGGTGGGATTCGAACTTGCAGCGATATAAGGGGCTAGCGATTACAAGTTTAAGACTATAAGCATTTGACAACAGAGGCCCCTACTTATGGATTATTATTTTTTTATTCTTAAGCGCTGATTTTAACAAAAAACAAAAAAACAGTTTTATGAATATATTTATTGATTTGTCATTTAAATATCATCAATATCTTAATTGGAACACATTAATTCATAATGATATGCTCGGCCATCGTCTACACAGTGATCTGCCTTTACAAAGTACAGATATCTCAGCTTGTAGCTTTTAAAAATAGTGTATGTATTGTAAGTGAAATCAGTTTAATGCATTCTGTTTTTGTGATTATAATTATTGTTCTCGGTATAAGTAAGAAAATTTAAGTTAGTGTATGTAAATGAAATTTAAAGATCACACACATAAAAAACTTGTGTAAAAGGTACGTAATTTCTAAAATGTCAAACATCAAGTAAGTTGGCAGTAATATATGTGTTGACTTGTAAAGGGAGATAATTCAGACGCTATGTACATGGTTCAAAGTTTTCCAGAATTTTCTGGACCTCCGTTTTTTTCCTAGGTCTGGACCCTACTGCTTTTATTGTTTCCGTGGCACCAAGGTTAAGATTTCCGGTTTTTTTTTGGAAAATTTTCAACTTTTACCCATGTATGTAGATTTTGTATGCTAGGATGAAATTTTGTAGTGATGTGTTAATAAGAAGGTTGTAGTTTATTTCTGTAGAATATTTTATTATGTTATTATTATCTGTGATAATAAATGTGATATATTTAATTTCTGCTGTTTTTTTTTGTATTATAAAACTGGTATATTTGATTCATTAAAACTGTCCTGTAGCTCAGTCTTGTGGCTCAGAGTGGCATTGGACAAACTGCTTATCTTAAGGATAAATTTGCAAGCATTTATGACGCATTACTTTCATTGTAACAATTTTACTAAAAATTCCTCACCCTAGCTCTCTTCAATGTTACAAATCACTTGAAAAAGTCCATCATTTGTGAAGAAATGATTTAGTCTTGTTTGTTAATCTAGGGGACCAGAAAGTCAATTATATGCTGTACTTGAAGGTAATATTATCAAATGGCATTGAATCTTCATGTGCTTGCCGCATTAACTGAAAAGTCAGAGTGTTAAATCAACAGACCACAGATTCATGGACTCAGTTCCTGGACACAGCACATAATTTTTATGATAATTTGGTTGAAAACATTGCACCTGTCATCATCCATTCTCCAGTACTAATCATATCAGCATGTGGAGAAGTTGTCAGTTCTTTGTGCAGCTTCAGTACTAGTACAGTATCCAGGAAAACTGGTTAACTTCCAAAAAACGGAAATTATTTGTTTAAAAGAAATACATTTTGTTGAAAAATATTTGAAATCTTTTCTGCACGCAGTACTTTATGAACTGCAATGCATTAAAATTTTGAATTCGTATTATAATCAAGGAATGCAACTCTAGCTTTGAGTCAAGTACCCATTTCCGGAGTTATTTCCCTTGAATTGAGAGCATGTCATTTTCAGCTCATTGAAATGCCATCATGGAAAAGTTCGATGGGCCCCCGTGGGCGAGTGTTTATGGTTTCTGAATTAATCACCAGCCCATCATCTTTGTGAGTTCGAATCCCACCCTGGACAAAATTTGTGTGAGGAGGCCGCCTAACTAGCTTAGGGAGGGTCGATGGTTCTCCACCATTAAAGCTGAAAAGTCGCCAAATGACTCTGGCTGTTGGTGCGACGATAAACTCCAATGAAATAAAGAATAGTTCGGTCCTACATTTATTCTTGTATATCGTTTAATCTTTAAACAGAGAATATTGTTACTGATGAAGAATTACTAACAAATGCACAGCAAAGTTTATTTAAAAAAAGTGATTAAATACATTTATCTACATGAACAAAGTGCAATTCATTCTAAACTACTAGTGTGTTCATTAAATCAAGTAAAACATCCTTAAAATCAGGTTCTTCGAGAGGTGCCATACATTTCAAGCATTTGTTAATTGTTATAATTAAACAAATGTATAATTGGTGTAAAAAAACTTGCACACTGGTCTATATAAGATTTGTAAGATTCTGTTGATTTGTAGAGATCTACCATGTTCGCACCACGAAAATTCCCCAAAGATCCAGGATACTAGCAATTGTGAACATCACTACTAGTATTTTGAAAGAAATCGAGAAACAATTAATTACAATGATTTTCTCGGAAAGTACAATAATAGTATTAAACATTTAACAATACTATAACAAGAATTTTACACTAATTACCAATAATTTTGCTGAGATGGATAAAAACTCCTACATAAACACAGTTAACTGCTGTTACCAGGGTAACGAAAACACTTTGATTGTGTTACGTTCTACATCGATCAACGTCATATTGTACTGACTAACCAAGAGTTTGTCAGACCCAGGTGTAAGGACAATTTTTTGTGGATTTGACACGCCATCAACAATCACATCACCCATTATTTCTCCATCTGTGGTGGCCATTAATATATTGTGTGACTTATTCCCAGCAACGAAGAGGCGGTTGCCATGCAAAGCGATACCCTTTGGCAATTTGAGACCGTCGTATCTGATTTCCCATAACTTTTCACCCTGTGTTGTTATCGCTAATACAGTTTTCTTGTATCGATCGGTCACGTACATGCAACCGGCTGTACGGTCTAACACAATGTATTCTGGGAAAAAGAAGAGATTATGACCTACATTGTCCTTGGCAATGACCTTGAGCTCACGACCATCACGTGACATTAGTTTAATGCATGGAGGAGAATCATAACAGCAAACGGCCAACATATAGTTTGAATAGGATAAACCCCAACATTTGGCCCCAGTTTGAATGGCTGCCATAATTGCGATTTCGCTCTCGCGAACTTGCATCAGAAGAAAACGCTTCTCTCGAGGTAAGGTGACGGCAATTTCTGAACTAGATATCGCGACCAAATCAAATGGTCTTGCTGATAGGACGCGTTCTCCTGTCCACCGGAAGTCTGGATCGTAGAGTTTAATTTTTCGATGAACCTGATCAGCAAGTACTATGCGACCGTCGCTTAAAATGTCCGCTCCCGTGATGCAACAGTTATCCCGGTCTTGCGCAGTGCGTACCTTGAAATAGACTTCAAGTTTACCTGGCGGAATGTCGTACTTGTTATGAATTTGGGCGGGAGAAATTGATGGAGACGGCGAGAAAATTCTCATTTGGTTGTCATCTTTACCAGTATCTTTCTTTTGTGCATGGTGTTTCTTTTTGTCGGCATGATAATCAGGTGAACCATGTGGTGATTCCACTATTCTCTCATCTGGTATCATTATTGTATCGGCTCGGACAGTATATGGTGGAGGAATTTGGACATCCTGATGCGACATTGAGAACTTTCCCATCTCTTTCAGGGTGCCAAGAAACATCTGCAGACTCTGGTCGGGAGAGAACGCCAGCACGACATCTTTAAGGTGTCTCGAGACTTCCTGTAATAAATGCACGTAAATTGTATTAATTGATAACGTTTGGTACAATGCTGTTGCTGTTAGGAAATACTTTATAAGTACAGAACTAATATTGATGAAACAGGGATCCAGAGACTGAACTTCCGTCTATAGACGGATAATAATGAAGCCTCATCACGATTTTCAATGGTAATTGATCTAATAATCATGCTCTATAATTAAGAAGAAGCGATTTATGGCGGATCAATTTACTGTCTGTCGATGACGTGCAGAATCCATGTTTTTGATCTGACTTTGACGTTTAAATGGTTTCTGGCGTGCACCAATAATGAGGTTCATGAAAACACAGTCTACGTTGAATAATGAAAATTTATAGTTCGTTTAGCCGATCTGTCGGGCGATGTTAATAAAGTCTCATAAAATGTTATTGAAAGAATAATAAGTGAAAAAGTAAACAAAACATTTGATATTTATATAAAATTGATGAAAAGTAAGCGAATTCTTGTTGATTTTCATATCATACCTTCAAACTCTTTTCACAAAAGTTGCTCTCTCGTTTTGCTTTATTGTACGTTATCAGCACGTCTGCGTCAGTTCCATGCGTCATAGAATTCTGTAGCACGGCGCATGCGTTCTTAGTCGTATTTACCAAGTCTTCCGTCCGCTCTATCTCGCGGTGAAAGTGAGTTACCTCCCCCTTTTTAAGATCTTCAAGCTGCGCTAACGCTCTTTCTTCTTGGGCTGTCAGGATTTCATTTATTTGTTGTCTAATACTAGAGATCTGCTTCTTCACATTACTTGCAGCATCTTGGATACTTTCTTCGGCGTGTTTACGGTTGTCAAGAATACGAATTCCCCAACTCGTCTGATGTTTGAGTTTTTCCATTATACTTTTAGCTTCATCACGTTGCTTTGATGCCGCTTCGGAAGAACTTAGTATACTGGTGCATAGACGATGGAACCCCGTTGCACATGTGGAACAAATCACCTAAAAATAGTGTACATTTTTGTTATGATAAGGAGTAACCTTTTAAAATATTCTAAATATAAATGTAATTTGCTTCTGACATTCGCTTTGTCTACGCCTTACGGAACATGCTTCGAATGTGTTACACATTTACTCATACATACAACAATGAATCGTATACATGCGACTTTATAAAAGTGTTACTTGATATGACAAAAATACGTGTAAAGCTAAAACCATAAACTAATCAATAAGAATGTGACAAAAGTATTGTACATGTATTAAATAGATTTATAATAACATGATAATTAGATAATAATTACACACGTGACACGTTGATATCAGAGATAACACACTTAAAGACCACAGACTTCACAACAAACTTTTCAGCATGCAAGCAGTAGGGACCTGTGCATGTGAACTTGTCCCACACAATAGAAGAACCAATATAAGAAATGCTTGATGTTTTGTTGTTTAATATCATTCTCGTGTTTCAACAAAAACATCTTTTTAACGGTCAGGTTGGGCTCAACTGAAGACTAAGGCAGAAATTACTGATTAAAGGAACTATACCTGAGCATGATCCTCACAATAAAAGTCCAGAAACTTTCCGTCATGTTCCTGGCACGGCGTTCGTAGCAATGTGCTTTTAATTGGCTGGAGTTTTATGCTGGCGATATCTACTAAGGTATGCGTCCTTGAAATTTTCAGTGAGTTGTGCTGATTTTCACAATCGTCACACATAGCCTCACCACAGTTCTCACACCACGTGATCGCCAATGTGACGCTCCCTCGTTTGTTACAAGGATCGCACTTCCGACCGTCAGACCGTAATTTTACCGCTTCTATCAAACCGACAATGAACTGATTTTGTGGCAACGATTCTGCCCACGAACCCGGACCTGGAAACAAAGATATACAAACTCCTAAGTGTCCTTCTTGTCCACGCAGTGCTCAATGTATTAGATGATTTCCAAAATATTTTTGAGGACATAATTGTCCGATAAAAATAGTTTCGATAAATGTAATGTAGCTGGGTTGTTATTGTCAGACAAGACAAAAGTCATGTCTGTTTACAGTTACCTGATCAAAAATAGGGTTGGTAGGTCAGAAACTTTTGTGAAAATACGAGATACGATTCACCCCAAATTTTTTTCGTACTTTGGATTTTGTCCACAGAAACTTTAAGGTCGGTGCCAAAAAATAGGGTCCGTCATGTAACCGTAGATATATGTATTTAGTTATGGCCTAAAGGCGTCTACTAGTTGAAATTTTGGGTTGAAATTTTCATTGTTTACTCACCTTGAAGTAGGTTTGGAGAGTCCACAAACTGGTGACATCTTGGACAATCAAATCCTTTAGGCACATGGATCCCCTTAGTGTTGTCATCAATATGGTCAGCGATACAATTCAGACAGAATGTATGTAAGCATGGCAAAGAGCGGGGATCAATATATTCTTCGGTGCAAAGAGGGCATGACAGAAACTCCTCACTCACATGACCGTCTGCTGTTAGTTCGGTCATGTTGTAATGATAGGTTACTAGGAACAAAGAATCAGCACCTGAGAATGAGACACAATGACTTGAAAATATTTCCTATCGAAGTACATTTGACATGTTTTATTGTGCAGCTCGTCTTCTTTAGAGACCACAGATCTGTTGACCTGGTTGCAGGGGGGGGGGGGTTCCATCTTTAACAGTGGAGGAAAACCCCAGTCGCACACCTGGATAGAACCACTGACCTTTCGTAAGCTAGCTATGCAGCTTCCTCACACGTGAAAAGTGTCTAGTCCCAGGTGGGAATCGAACTCACAACGGTGAAGGGCAAGTGATTAATAGTCATTGATGATAATCACTTGACCACGAAGGTCCTCTCCTCGTGGTTCAATCGCGCCTATTTCATAATTGAAAAGTTATGCGCAAATTTTAAAAGTGTCCGCCATCAATCATGTGGACTAGTATTAAAATATTCGCAAAATTTCCGATTTGTTGAAATTGTATTTGTTGATTATATTATTTTACACATATTCGATTCTAAAATGTACAATGACTTTTTTCTCAGCCCGCCATTAATTTTTCGTCTGTACATGTTACAAAAACGTCCCGTGAGCTTCCAAAAGCGGAATAAAAGTTTAGCTAAGTCTCAAAATTGTTACGGCAGACAAAAAAGATAAATTGGCATTATGAACCATTTGCTTTAATTATTAAATTTATTTTAATGAATTATCTTACCTATAATCCTAAATCATCAAAATACCATTCGTCATTACATTGTCAATTTTCATTAAAACAATATGGCTGACATTCTGTTGTCAAGGCCCTAGATTGAATTACAAAGTAAAAAGTTCACTGAGCCAATGAAAGGACGCTTTACTTTGTGATAACACAAATATGCATTGTCTAACAAATAGCGATTGGTTAACATTTGTTTTGCTTTTTGTGTGATTGATTTTAACAAAAAATGGACGATTAAATAATGAAGAAATAGGTATGTTACTTTTCTTACATCTCTTTTTTTATATCGTACTTTCTGCCAATGTCTCAAAAAGCAATATATTTAACAAGCAAATACAACTTTTGGACGCGAAATTTTATCTCAACGCTGAATTGAAATTTTACAAACCTGTCTAGAATTACCTATTTTTTCAATCTCATTTATTCATTTAACAACGTTTAGGAGTAGAAAAATATCTTTACAGCGATCTGAATATTTATAATTGTCAATGTTTTTACCGCAATAGAGAAATCTTTAATTATTTCTGTAAGTCGTGTATAAATCACAATTTGGACGTTTTATAGTGATATGACAAATAAAAAGAGGCATTTATATTTTTTTCGGCTTCTACCGCACTTTGGTGAATCTTTTAAGGGCGATAGCTGGATTTATATTACATAAATAGTAAATCCTCAATATTAAGACTATCATTTGGACAAAGGAAATTAATCATTACATTGAGGTGGTCTGATTATTGAGTTAAATTATAGAGAAAATATTGAAAACTGGTCTGAAAACAAGTGGATGTTATAATGAGGTGGTCTTAATATGCAGGTGATCACTTAATATGGTTTCACTGTGTATAATTGTTATTATTACTATGATGTCTGCTCCTGTACGTCACAGCTTTGTTCAAGTATTCCTAAACTCGAAGCACTACAGTGAAATCTCGTTCTAAATTATGTACTAGTACCCCACCACGGGTGTTTTAACGATAATATGTCCAAAGTCCTTAAAATAGATCCAATTTCATTTTTGTCTTAAACGAGTGATTTCAAACAAAATGTTGTTTACCGTGAATAATTTAAGTTCGTAATTTGATACATTTATTGACAAAAGATTTTTCATTGTATTTAAACTGGTATATATATTTTGTAGAACAAAAAAAATGGAATTTGGAAATTGATAATTAAAACAGATATCGATTGGATCATTTTAAATTTGTTTCTTGTATAAATTAACCCACGCATTTATTTAGATATGACAAAACCAATGTAACTTGAAAATCTTAATGATACCGAATTAATGCACACATAGGCTGCACATATTTCATTATGTCATTCCCTACTAATTAATCCTTTGTCAGACATAAATTTCTGTGGGAAGATTAGTAATTACTCATAAGGACACAATTATCTTTGATTATAAACAAGCAATGTATGAACTGTCTTTAAATTACAAATAAAATAAGCTTGAAAAATGCATGTCGCAATATCTCTACATAATTGTTACTGTATAAAGCTGCCATTTTCTTTGAGAGATGAAAGTAGGTGGCCACTAAGTGTCTAATCATGAACGCGACTCGCAATAAATTATCGAAGTTTGGTCTGTTTCCATGGAAATATTTTATATATTAAAGCTGAGATTTAATACAACGATGGATCGTGGTTACAACAGTATTACCGAGGATTTCCTCACGTGTCCAATATGCAAGGATGATTTTACGGATCCAAAACAGCTTCCCTGCTTACATGCATTCTGCAAGTCATGCGTATCCGACCATATTGTCAAGACAACGAAAGGTCAAAGGGCACCTACTGGCTTTGATTGTCCGACATGTAAAAGGTATGTGGATGCGCCTGACCCACACCAGTCCCCAAACATGTGGGGAGACATGCTTCCAGCGAGTCATCTTCTTAATAGCTTGATGGATAGTGTTCGTCTGCGCAATGACGTCAGTAAATGTGACCCTTGCTTCCGGCGGAAGGACAAGGTCATAGCCTCGAAGTGGTGTAAGGAATGCGCTGAAGCATTGTGTGAACAATGCGTAGCATTCCATAAATCTCTGAAATATTCCCAGAATCATACATTAATGGAGTTTGAGGAACTACGTCAACAGCCAATTAAAAATACGTTACCACGACCACCATGTCCTCACCATGAAAACACAACGCTTGGTTTCTTCTGTGAAGATCACAAGAAAGTCTGTTGTTCTTCCTGTGTCACCGTAGACCACCGGAAATGCTCTCACGTGACCACGAGTGTCGACGCTGCTGCTAAATATAGAAATAAAGTTGATGTGCTGACTGAGAAGCTGAGACATCAAAATGGCTGGTCCGCAAGAATTATGGAAAACAGACAACACAGCATGAGACTTCTGGATGACGCAGAAGCTCAACTGAAGAGTCAAATAGTCAGTGTCAGACAGCAGTTTGAAGAGCTTCTACGAACACAAGAAAAGCGCTTGCTTGATGACCTTAAGGCGCTGAAGATGCAAGAGAGGCAGAAGTATGAAAAAGAGGTCACTAAATGTGAGGAGATGATTTGTACCACAGGAAATGCTTTGAACATCGTGAAAAACTCGTTGCAACACGGTACAGACTCAGACATTCTTATGTCTGTCAACAGTGTCAAAAAAGAGGCGAAGACTTGTGAGAGAAGTTTAACACAGCTGTCGAAGGAACTGACCGACATTTTACTGATATTTACACCCGATCGGATGTTGTCACAAGTGCTCGGGTCCCTGAAAGATATCGGGAAAATATCCTTCAGTCATAGTCATGTACATGTCCAGCCACCGTACAACTTAAATGTACAGAGTTCTACAAATGATTCAGAACCTGAGACGGAAGCAGAGTTTCCAAGTCCTGATCAGAATGTTCAAGAAAAGGCTCCTACACCGGTGAAGAGAATTGTAGACGATACTCCAAGATCTTCTAGAATGTCAAACACTTCAAAGAGAAGTCGATCGAACTCTCGCCGTTCCCGACATTCGCCAGATATCAACTCATCCAGAAATTCGGTGGTGTTAAGTTCTCGCGTTAATTCAATAAATTCTAAGTTTTTAGAGGACACTCCACGATCTAAAGCTTCAAGATCTAGGAACTCAAGTTCAGACATCTTCCAGTCAACATTTGATCAAACGGATGATGATACGCATCCCAAATCGAGTAGTCGTCTGCTGTCACCTGTAACACCCATGGGACGAACGTCACAGAAACGTCCTGTCAGCAACCCCGCAGCGTTGGAGTTCTTTTTTAAGGTCAGTAAAGTTTTTTTATGTAGTTTTCTAAAAGGCTGAACTATCTACAATTAATTGCCGAGACTAAGATGTATTCACTATTTAAATTGAAGTGATGAATGGAAGAAGGGTCATCATTTCCAAAATGGAAATAAGCTCTTCTTATACTCACCCTTCAATTGATGCCTCATTTTGTACTGTAATTATGTCAAACCTGACTAAATCTGATGATACTTAAAAATATAAAGGTTGTGACATTTCTTGACCCTTCTTAAGTCTTTTTTAAGCTTTGTCGAAAGAAATAATGAAGAAATAAATAAGTATTCACAGAAATGCGATTCTTAAAAAAGTGGTCTATATACTACTAGTGTTGTGGTGGTTTTAATTTTGAAGTTGTCTCTATGCCAGGGTTTACTGTATATGTAAATAGTTTTGTTTTATCTGCGTATTAGGCTCGTACAGCTCAAGACCGGGAGAACTGTATTTTAACCGGTGCCACGTATCTGACTGATGGTAGAATCGTCCTGGTGGATCAGATGTTGCGGAAGTTGAAGCTCTTTGATCAGAATTACCATTGGGTTGGTGAAAAAGTTCTACCCGCCCGTCCTTACGACATCTGTAATGTTACGGACAATGAAATCGCCGTCACATTTCCTAGAGAGAAACGGATACATGTGTTTACAGGTATGATTCATTCGTTAAACTTATATCTAAGGCAATGCTTCATTATTATGTTGTCCCTATACGCGTTATTAGGCAACCCAGTCCAGTTTCAGGGAATAATTCATTTTGATAGACCCCCGTAATATCCTTAAATTATACGATAGACTTACTGGACCCTAATAATATCTCTGTTTGGTGTACCGTTTTTATTGATCATTATAACCAAGTACACACGTAACGTACTTCTTTCTAATTGTAATTTATTTGCCTTGACGTATTCAGTTAATTTTTCATAGCTTAAGAGTATTTTATAAAATGACTGGGTAACAACCATTTCATCATGAATTATTAGACGTGTTTTCTTTTTCATTATTGCAAATAGTAAGACAGACGGACTTCTTGCCAACCTTTACAATCAACACTGGAGCCAAATGTTGGGGATTGGCTTACAACTCGTCCTTCAAGAGATTTGCCGTGTGTTGTTATACACAACCACCATGTATAAAAATCTTCTCTGGAAGTGACGGACGTGAAATTAAATCATTAGCCCGGGACAGGACCGGAGTAGAACTGTTCTTTTTCCCTGACTACATTGCAATGGATAGCGCTGGTATGCTTTCTAAATTATTTGAACCACAAGCTTAAGTTTTAATTTCTCTTTGGTGTTCATTATTGTTTAATCGCTAAAACTTAAAAAATTAAATTCTTACTGAGAGATGAACAACCAAACCACGTGACCTCACGACGTTTCAGTACATGTAGAATATAGCGGTACATATATATATATGTATACATGTATATGTCTCTATGAGTCACATTATTAAAATGATCGTTAATATTCAACTTTTGTTAATGCATCCTATATTTCATCCGCGGGTTTTAATAATGTTCGGATTAAGGGCTACAGAGAAACACAATGTGTTTTACAAATATATATGTCGAAATGAACTTGTCCAATTCCCATACGTTGTATTTGATGTTAGGTGAACCGGTCGCCGTATATAACTGAAAAAATATTGAAAAACGGCGTTAAACACCAATAACAATTGTATTCGGTGTTATGCGTCTAAGGCACAGGTACCAGTTTACACATGAAAGTATGATCGTTACTACAGCAAACTTTGCTTTCTTAAAATATATAGATTAAACA
Source organism: Lutraria rhynchaena (assembly GCA_008271625.1). Taxonomy (NCBI): domain Eukaryota; kingdom Metazoa; phylum Mollusca; class Bivalvia; order Venerida; family Mactridae; genus Lutraria; species Lutraria rhynchaena. The sequence continues at coordinate 619,114 of VIBL01000182.1, forward strand.
GAACGATATGTACTGAAATAATTCAAATTATAATGACGTAAAAATATAATTCGTTGCGTAGATTTTGAATCAGTTCTAAATGCGACTCGCTATTGATGTTTTAGAGTTTTGTTCAAAATTGAGAACTTAACATTCTTTTGATCCCTGAATACCGTACAGGACATCAGGAATTATAAAACCCACTAGCATTTAGTCTCTTACCTAAGTCTGGTCACTCAAGAAAATATATTGGATATTGTACAGTTCAATGGTTAATGTCTCATGAAAAAATACAGTCCAAGGGATTAAGCAAGAATCCTTAAACCCTATCAGTTGATCATTGTATGTTCTAATCCATTAGTAAAAATGACTTAAATCATCGTGTCTGTGATAAATTCCCGCATTTAATTCAGCATGGTATGAAATAAAAGGTAATTTTTCCGCCTTTTTCAACTGCAATACCGAAAAATACCGGAAATAGCCGATAATTTACGATCGTCTACAACGGAAATGAATCGGATGTGTCTGACTTAATCGTAAAAGCATATACAGTGCTTGAACAATGGATAATGATTCATACGCTTTTAATGCCTTTTTCCAGGGAGAAATTTGTACGTTACTGACAAGTATAAGAAATCAGTTATTGGTCTAACAATAGACGGCGAAAAACGATGGGAATGTAGCTATCATGGGCTGAAGAACCCACGTGGAATTTCCATCGTAGGGAACAGCATATATGTGGCCGGGTGCAGATCTCATAGGTAACAAACAAATTATGTAGACTTTCTTTTATGTGTAATATTTCAATGGCAAGTCAAACTTTGCCGACAAAGAAACGTTTATTTCTTTAACCTTAAATAGTTGACTTAAAAACGAACACTGACCTTTCTGCGGCCAATCACATGACATACCATGTACTGTCTTCAATATCATATAGTGAATCTTTTTTTACAGTACTGAAAGAACAACATTATACTAAAAAACGAGTGGACCTATCTTTATATTATAAATAGTGAAATAATGCCATTGATTTTGTTAATAAAATCATTAAGCGTTTCGGCAATTTCCTCATAAAACCATTGACATAATTTAGGCGTTTCATAGCTGCATTAAAACATAATACCAACAAAGCATGATTGTCTTTTTTCACTGGAGTTTAATGTCCCACCAACAGCCAGGGTCATTTAGCGACTTTTCAGCTTTAACGATGGGGGAAAACCCAGACTTAAAATCTTGGTTGAACCACCGACCTTCCGTAAGCCAGCTGGACAGCTTCCTCAGATGTGAAATATGGTACCGTGTGGGATTCGAACCCACAGCGGTGAAGGGCTGGTGATTACAAGTCACAGACTTGATTACATAGTCACTCGACTACGGAGATCCCTACAGGATTGCCTTTATTCATTATATGATTGCTGTTAGATACTGTACAAAGGATGTCAAATTTGAGCAGAAATTGCTTATGTTGGCAGCACATTTTTTGGTTAAAGTCAAACCTGTGAACAAAAGGCCACCCTTGGGGAAGACAAAATATGACCTCTATGGCCTTTATTCGGAGGTCAATTTGTCTGTTAAAGAATGGCCTTTATTCACAGGGTGGCCTTTATTCGGAGATGCTTGCAAACACAGGTTTGACTGAATATCATTTTTTTATCGCAGTCACTATTGTATGTCTATTACATATATGTTATTTCAGCGTCGGTTTACTGTCTACGGAAGGTGAAGTCATTGGTGAGATAATAGTCGAAGGAATTTCATTCCCGAACAAGATCTGTCTTAGTCCTCATGCCGATCATCTGCTTGTTACTCAGTTTCAAGGGACGCTTATTGACATCGAACGTAACACAGTGAAGATATACAGACTTGATTAACTTTCGGAAGAGTTCGAGTATGATCGGTCATTTCCGTAAAATGGTAAAAAAGGCGTAAAATGGTGTTATGACGTCCAGTGACCCAATTGGTGTGACCTGAATTTTCGTGTTAAGGTCAACAGCTATGCAAGTTCTACGCATTCTAACCGATGAAAAATTAATGAGATAAATAAAAGTTCAATCATTGCAACATTCGACAGACTTAGTTAAATGTTTGATGGTAGACTAAGCAATATGTTCATGTCAGAAAGACACGCGAGTGTTGTATTATTTCCTTTGATGATGAATCGACTGGAACAGTCAGTTTTTTACTTCCGTCGCTATAAAATGAACACTAAAACTGTAAATGTGCCTTTGATTCCATAGATCGATGATGTAGTATATATGTCTAATGTAAGTGTAGACATCAATTGAAATGTTTATTTAAACACTATACGTGTAACATTAAGCTATTTACATGTGGTTCAGCGGTACCTCTTTAATTCAGATATGTTCGGACCATGGGAATTGTATCCATTGTTCGCAGGTGACCTTTATTCACATGTGACCTTTTCTCACATGTGAACTTCATTCACTGGTGACCTTTATTCACAGGTGACCCTCATTCACAAGAGACCTTTATTCATTGACGATCTCTATTCACATGTGACCTTCGTTCACGTGACCTTTTTTAACATATGACTGTTAACTGTGATTGACTGTACTATTCTGTTTTGTAAATTAGCCAGTGTATAAAAACGAAATTCAAAGTACCGATTTTGTCTGGTATGTTGGTAAACATAGAGTAAAATTGAATATTATAAATGACATGCATGTATATACGTGTATAAATTGTATTAATCAGTATTTTGAGTGATGCATGTTTTCGGTGAATAAATTGTTTAAAATGTTTATTGTAGATGAGTATATTTATATTAAGTGTGAATGATGTATTACTAGGATAGTTTTTGTGACGTGTTGTTAGTTTTTTTAGTGAATAAATTGATATTGTTATTTTAGTAAAAAATGGGCCTTCCTTAAAAAACTGTTGGTTTGCGGGTACGCGACCGTCTCATCAAAAAATCCCCAGCTCAAGAACATTTTTTTAACAATTTAGACATTTTATTTTCGTTCTGTATTTCAGCTTTTCATTTTCAGTAAACAAGAATTTGATGTTACTAAAAAAAATGCTTACCTTACTACCTATCTCATATTAAAAGTTTCGGTCGCGTACTCGCAAACTGACATTTTTTTTAAGAATTGCCGTATTTAAATGATTTTTTGTTCTTTCATGTATATGTACATGTACACACTTGTTTTGATGTTTCAAATTTATAAATAAGATTCTGTAGTGTTAAACATAGATTTACTTATTTGATTAGTATCATATTGCACCTGAAAAGAATAAATAAAACTATTTGAGTGAATAAATTGATATTGTTTTTTACATGAAACACAGAACCTTCCGGAAATGCCCGGAAATGTCTGACGTGACGAAATGTTTTTTTATCATAAAGTATGGATAACATTTACTACGAAACACAGTATCTTTCAGTCAGTTCTAAATTTACACACAGCGCAATATTTAGTTAGTGCATAACACCGTACTTCGTCATCAAATATACAGATCTGGATTAGAACGTACAGGTAAGTACAAAACTGAATTACACTGGTTTATCACTAAATATCCTACATTTGACCAGCATATAACAACTGGCCAACCAAGGTCACTCTACATAATCCTTACCCAATATATAACACAATCCTGCATCTAAATATAACAAAAACACAGACAAACATCTTAATATAACACATAACACAATCTTACATCAAAATATAACACATGAGACAGTCATACATTTATATTTACACATAACACAACGCAACTTCTAAATATAACACATAACACAGTCCGACATCTAAATATAACACATATCACAGTCATTCAATTTAGATATAACACATAACACAGTCCTACATATAAATATAACGCATAACACAGTCATACAATTTAAATATAGCACCTAACACAGCCCAACAGCTAAATATAACACAGTTCTACAACTTAAATATAACACATAACACAGTCCTACCTATTTAAATATAACACATAGCACAGCCCAACATTTAAATATAACACAGCAGTTTGACATCTTGACGCAGTATGTAATATCGTTCTAATATAATTATATAACAAGTTGATTGCCCTCGTTCTCCCTAACCTATAACTCAGCTCGAATTTTAACCGAATGGTATGTTGTCAAGTAGTCTGATTTCGGTTTTACATAATTTTAAATCAACAATTTGGACAAAACAAAAAATACAAAAGCGTGTTTTATATCAGACACCTTTAGAATCTAAATGACTTTAGTGGAAGAAGAGTTTGAGTTTCATTGGTTAAGTAAGAGACTGCATCATTTATAATGATGTAATTATTCATGCGTTTAGTTCATTTAAGTCCATCAACAATAGTATATGAAGCGACCTTTATAATGACTTTAATTATACTTACGGGAAGTGTCCAAACACCGTGAATAAGTAATTGGGTCAAAGTTCATTTTCTGACGATGAATAATAGGAATCAGATGGCGACATTAATTGAACAATGATGCAGTACGCTGATGGTATCTACAACAAGCGTTTAAGTGATCTTGAAAACTAGACGCCATCATTATACTGCAATAAACTATATGCGCCTTTGAGACCAGGAAGACATTTTATTGCGCTGTCGAACGCAACTAATTAAACGGCATAAATAGCTGGCGATAAATAAGATTCAATTAGCTAGATCGAGATTAGATTGAGGAGAACTTGAAACTATCAATAATCAATGTGTTTCCGAGGTTTGCATTCAAAATAATACGCACAACATTATGCAAGCTCTGTTTACTGTCACAGAAACGCAGAAAATCCGTCGTAAGTATATCATCAAATTATTGAAAATGCGTTAATCGCCATTCCGACTAAAAAATATTGCTTTGAGATTAGTTAGGATTTTTTCGGGTTTAACACTTGTTTTCAACTAACCAGTTTACTGGATTCCGTACCAAAATCTCTATCCAGAGTTGTCGTTCGTTATCCATCACATACATCTCTGTCAACGTCTTGAAAGTAGTTCGAAAACACGTGTCCGGGGCTCCTTTAGTTTCCATCTGAATCACACTTTTGTTTCTCTAAAAGGAACATTTGTCGTCATAATTTTACACGATTATCTCCGACTTCTGCGTTTCATTTCCATTTAAACGGCGTAACTTTGTGACCTAATTACCAAAAGTAAACAAATACTCTCCATCGAGAAATAGTGCGCTAGATAAATAAAATAATTTCTATGATTTTCTGGTAAATGATAACATCATATGTCTCGAATGTATTGTGCAAAAGAAATCGCTTCATTTAGTTGTAAATTTTGTACCATTTGTGGCTTTATTTCTTGTTTTACAAGAATCTTGTAAAACGCTGAGACGTTGACAGAGATGTATGGGAGAGATAACGAACGACAACTCTGGATAGAGATTGTTCCGTACCAGTGCTTATCATGTTCTTTGCAAGTACTCGTAACTACCAACTATTCACATGAACCACTCGCATCAACGGTGTAGGAAAATTGGCCTTAGTCATAATGGCTTCAACCAAATCCTCAAAGAATATCAATGGTGCGAACCTCAGGCTCGAGGTTCAATCAATTTTATCCGTACCGTATAATTTTCTGGTACCAGTTCTGATTAGATCGATGCACGATTGCATCTCGATGTTATGTTTTCATCGGCAACCAATAATATAAATTCAATTATGGAAATATATTCCATTGCGCATGCTCCGCGCTGAATGAACGCTACATCAGGATTTGACAGTGCCATATTTTGGAATACATAAATATAGACATTTGGTATTAGTTTTAAATGCGTCGAAATAATAACACTGAGTCTTTATTCCGCCGAAACACTGGTATTCATTGAAACCAACATTAAAAAGTCTAAGAATAATCATACATCTATATCGCTAATTGTTTTATTTAAATAGTGTGTATGGTATTCATTCCATGAGAGTAAAAACATCATTTAGCTTCATTTGTTCGAGTAAAGCAACATCATTGACTGTACCTGGAGACTCTGTAATAAGGTGTTCTAACCCTCTTGATGGTACCTATATATTTCTCTAGGTGACAATAGCGCAAACTATTGTTCATTCAAGCCTTTGCACTCGCCTCTATAACATCAATACGCCTGAAAGATGTTTCATTGAATATCGGTATAATAGTTACCTTGGAAAAAAACGAGACGTGATTTTAGCGACCAGTTAATTAGTGTCACCGATTTATTCAACACATGAATAGATTTGATTTGATTTGATTAATAATTCTGTAAAGGTGAAGCCGTTGAAAAGGTCGTGTTGGGATCGATTTGCAGTTATTAACGGTGGTATTGGAAATAAATATCGAACATTTACGATCTCCATAAAGTAATCACTTGTATACATATATTGATAATGTGGGCATTGGGAAGTTTGTTTTATTTTGCGGAAAGTGCGGAATATTTATTTTATTAATTTATGAATAATAAACAGGAAAATTACCATATGTGTGTGAAGATTTTGTGAAAGGATTCTTCTATTGTCCCCCTTTGGATGTTAATTAAGGGTCAATATTGTGTATAAGTTATGAATTTACTTTGAAACGAAGGTATTAACGCGAAGCTGTTTCTATGGATACCGTGCAAGAAGTAGTTTCAGGACGTTAAATGGAACAAAATATTTTCTTTGAAATATTGCATGATACAAACGCATTTACAAAGAGGTATTTTTGAAATAAATACATTAATATTTATTTCGCATATTTTATGGACGGTATTAGCGCAATACTCTGTGATGATTTTGATAAAACTGTTTCACATAATGAATAAATTTCATTATGATTAGTGTTTTTTAAAAGAACCATTTTAATGAATTTGCTGCTCAGGGTTTAGTCTGTTACTAGATGAATAATCTTCTGTGTAGAACGATATGTGCGTCTTCGTAACACCGCATGTACACACGTGATGTTTATTCAGCGACACTTAGTGAAAAAATGAGTCTCGCGAACTAGGAAGATGATCATTAAACCAATTGCAAAGTGCTAGGAAATTAACAACTAGTAGATTTTACGGACGACAGTGAATTCTGAGAATGGAATATTTAAGAACTGTGAAAGCGGTAAAATTTCTATCGTAAAAGTTACTGGAATAATCAGAGGGCATTGATCGAAATTTGTCAACGAAAATATAACAAAACGCACGAGTAATTGCCAACTAAGAATTGTGACACTTTTAATCAAGGAATTGCTGCACAGTTTCGCTTGATAATTTCTTATAATATTCAAGGACTAAATGAAATTAGTTTTAAGGCAGGAAACTTAATTCTTGAACAACCTGAAACAGATCTCGATTCAAGAGTCTGATTATGACATTTCGTTATGTGAAATGTGATATCATAAAAACTCTATTCTTTAATACACAATCTTTATAATCTCACTTTTAATGAATATAGTTTTGAATAACATCACTGATGTAGATATATGGACGTAATAATCAATATAAACACAAGCGGCTTCTTCTTTCATCGGTTGCCATGACAATTAAACGTCGTTTTCAGAAAATCAGAAATAAGTTATATCTAAGATGACGTATACAAAAGACGGGTTAGGACTAAATGCCAAATGGACGTACCGACTTCAAGCGATGTCATCTTTCCAGACAACCCTACAGTGACAATAGTGGTTCATGAACAAGGTGATTTTTTTAAAATATATAGTTACCTATTTATTAGTATACAGTGCAACCTCTCCAAAGAAACACCCTTAGACAGAAGCAAACTTATGTTGTTGTTGTTGTTGAGAGGTTGCTGCTCTTGAGAGATGAATAGTTAGAAATGAATAGAAATGAATAGTTAAATCATACAGCGGGAAAAATTATTGCTGTTGTTGAAGAGGTTGTTGCTCAGGAAAGGGCCGCTTTGGAGAGGTTGCACTGTATATTGTTATTTATTTAAATGGATTTTAGTTATATAAACCTTTGTTAGTTTTCACTAACATGAATTTACACTGTCCAGTTAAATCCCTGAAAACCGGACGCCCTCCAGACTAATCCAAACGTCCGGTTTTCGGAGAATTCCGGTTTTCAGGGAGTCCGGTTTTCTGGGGTTTTACTGCATCTTTATTTACATGGGTATTGACTTCATTTGTATTAATTTGAACGTATTTCATTTACTTAAATGTGTCATATCTACTTAAATGTGTCACCATTCACTTTCTTTTAGTACTGAGTTATACCTAGTACTTGAGGTAAGATATTTCTGGTGTGGATTTATACGAAAAGTATACTTATTGATTCCTCTTGTTTAATTCAACGAACAGAATTGTGCTGGAGTTTAGATATCAGACCTAGAATGCAGCCTTTTCATTGATCTTAATCAGCCAATCAGAGCAAAGATTTCAAACTCAGTTTTACAAAACAATATTTCGTGTAATTGAGAAATCGGCGGTTTGTTGTATTTACATATTCGTGATAACAGCTTTGTAGTTGGGCGTATTACTCATTATCAGTAACGCTGTAAATGATTACATCAAAATATTCGTTGTCATAACAACCCACCATTGGAATAATATTTATTTAAGCTCAGGAAATATTGTTCCAATTCCGTTTTGTATCGAAACTTGTGTGAATCATATAGAAATTACAGAGAGACCAATTCGATGTTAAAAATCAATTGGGTACCGTATACATTGTGTGAAAATTATTACGTCATCGAAATATATTACATACCTTTATTTATTTTGAGTTGTTTAAACATTAACTTCCGGTTCAATATTTTTCTTAATTAAAACCGCATATTAACCGATAAATTTTGTTTGAATGTAATTTAGTTTATACTAATCTATTTTAACTCCGTTGCGAAACCAGCAATTTTGCTTAAATTTATCACGCTCGAGTCCGCTTCCTGGACACTACACCAATTCTGCTTTTGGGCCAGGTTTCAACATTTCCTATACCTTTCAAGTTGACGATGTGATAATTCAATATTAAGACCGTTTTCTTTACTTCCAAAAGATCTTAAACTCGAGGTTTTACTAGAAAAGCGATTTTATACTTAATTGATTGTTATTACCAACCTATTAAGACAAAAACGCTGGACATGATTTATTAATACTCATACAGATTTGTAAATCTTTGATCATTAGGACTCCATACATATTATCTTTAAAAGTATCGTTCAGGTCTAAGATAAAAAAACAAAGTTTATCAACAATGCATGAACCGAAGCTTGCGTTACGTATGAATATGAAATTCCTTTATAGCAAACCAAAAAAAAAAACACTAACAAAAACATAGTAACCAGCGAGTGTTGTGTCGTGTTTATTATTGTTGTGGTTATTTCCTTTGGTGGTCGGCTCTTTGTTGAACGATAAGTTAGTACTGGTTAGTATACAGTCCAGAAAAGCAGATTAGATGAAATGGTCGCCGTATATAGCTAAAAATTGTTGAAAAAAAAACGGCGTTACACCCTAGCGACAAGGAGTCACATAAAAACAAAACAAAACAAACAAACAAACGAGGTTATTTCATTGTCTATTGTGTTAATTGGTTAATATAATTGTGTCCCACACTCAAGGATTGACAAGCTTCCGTTACCAACGCTATGATTCGTGTCACGTGATCTAATTTAAGAGCCGATACTATTATTCAACATATTGTTTGTATACGTTCGTACAAGTAACATTTGTCAATATAGCCTCATTTCCTGATATTTTATGTTGATACTCACGTGATTTAAGAGATCCGGCACTTCTGACATTCTCAACTACGATAGAGTAGTAAGTGACACATTCTTGGTATACAAACCCTGAGTCGAATTCTTAACGCCCCACTTCTTAATGCCCTTTATTGACAGGTGACCTTTATTTAGGTCAGTTTGTTCTAAATAATCATTGATGCTTTTCCAAAGAATGGCCTTTATTCATATGGTGGTCTTTATTCGGAGGTGGCCGCAAACACAGGTTTGATGGTACAAGTATTAATGTTACCCTCAGAAATCATGTATTGACAAAATGAAACGGATAAAAGTTTAGGGCCTAGCAAATGAAATAAACAAATAATAGACACATAATGTTCATAAAGTATTTGAAAAAGTAAAGTTGGAAAGATTTTTTGTTGACCACCTTGGTCAACTTTTATATACAACTCATTACTGAACATCACAATTATGTTTTATGGTTTCTCGAGAGCACTAATTCTGTAACATGATCGTATACATTAATGCTACTAAAGTCTATTGCTCGCGAAATATCACAGACAAATGTAAGATAAATGATGTTGCTAATGGACTTGTAAAACAGTCATAAAAGTACGCAACAACAAGACATAGATAAATAAGTAATCAATATATTTTCTTAATAACGTCGTCGGTACATTTATAGATTGAGTGACAGGAGAGAGTGAAAAAAATACTGTAAGCAAACCATGAATGTACGGAATCCTATTTCGTCCACATTAAATTTCGCTAGTACAACGCGCTAATTATCGTTTTAAAAGCTATAATTATCACCTGATGGGTTAGGTTTAGGGCAGGTATTAGTTTCTCTCTGATTTCGCCCATCAGGCGATAATTATCGCCTTTAAAACAATAATTATCGCGTGGAACTACCAAAATTTAATGCGGACAAAATAGGATTCTGTATGAGCAGACCTGTCAAGACCTATTTATGAATGTGAACTCAATATTCGTTCAAATTGCATTCCACTCGCAACTAAGAGTTTTTAATTTATTATTTATACCTTCAATTATACCGTACAGTAAATCAGGCTTGTGTATTGAACCAATCCTTCGGCGAATACAGACAAAATAATTATAACAATTTGAGGTAAACATCCTGCTTCATGCTGCATTATTAGAAGGTTTAAGTCGATATTGCAATCAAATATATGTACAGTCAAACCTGTGAACAAAGGCCACCCAAGGTTGTCGTAATATTGAGGTGGTCGCTATGTAAGACTTTACTGTATTTTAATTGAATACTCCAGTCCCTTCATTGTTTTAATTCCATTCAATTTTGTTATATTCCTGCAGTTATTATGGAGTCCCATGTTCATGTGTACTTATCAGAATGTTACGCTTTTGTATCTAAGTGCTTAACAAATGGCTCGTGGTCAATAATTAGGTACTTGACTTGTTAAGTTCTTAATTAATATTTGAGTGTAAAATAAACAAGCAGGTTATAAAAGTATCATTTAAATCTAACACCAGGATATTGAGAATATTTTGTATGAATTGATAAGCGGGTTTCCAGGAAAGATTATGTTTTTCAAATTTCGATCCACAAATGCAGAATTTTAGGCCCCAAACAGGAAATCTAGATATATTAAATTAACCTTTTATGAACAAGCGAAGTTGAAAATGATTCTTCCATAATTATCACGCAGCGTGAAATTTAATAATAAAATACTTTCCGACGGGAGTTGTTGACGTAGATATAAAGGTTGCTATGTAATTGCACCACAACGAGGAGATATTTGGTCTGAAGGTAGTTTGAAATCTTGACGATCAAGTAAACGAAACATGATGAATTCTTATGAAAGATATACAGTGTAACCTCTGAAAAAACGGACCCCTTTCTGACTGACCAAAAAGTCCGATTTTCCGAGAGTTCAATTTTTCAGAAGACCATAGATTATGAAAAATCGTCCAATTTTCAGGGAATTCCGGTTTTCAGGGAGTCCAGTTTTCAGGGGTTATACTGTATGACTCGGTGTATGAATAAATTCATAACCAATGGCTGATTATCATTATGGCTTGCTCGTATTACTAAAACGCATATTTATTTACACAAATTTTATTTTTACAAAAGTTGTACGTACCAAATTTCCAAAAATAAGAGGCCGTAATAGCAAGGTAGTCGTAATTCTGAGGTGGTCGCTACGCGAGGTTTTACTGTATTCTTATTTTCCATTGGTCGGCGAAGCTAAATTTTTCTGTTTGGACCATAAAATGAAAAAAAATATATATGCAATAATAGTTTACAGTGTCTGTATACAGACTATGGTATTTAATCAAATAAATGTGAACTTGAGCTCCTTAAGTCAATTAATTTATTTTTTGTATCTATTCTGTATTCTAAATCATCAATTCTAACTTATCTCATGTACATCTACATTATTCAAATGACTAAAATTTTATTAAAATTTGTTATTTCATTAAATGCACCAAATAACCGGAAAGTGTACGTAAAACTACATTCAAACCTGTGAACAAAGGTCACCCTCGGAAAAGACAAAATGTGGCCTTTATTGACAGGTGGCCTTTATTCGGAGGTCAGTTTGTTCTGAATAATCAATGACGATTTTTCAAAGAATGGTCTTTATTCACAGGTTGGCCTTTATTCGGAGGTGGCTGCAAAAACAGCTTAGACTGTGTTTGAATTATTCGTTCGTACGTTCAAGTTAGCGAACAAAATTAAAATGAAATTAATAAGCCTGCGCATTCAAATGAATCTTCTCTATAACTGTATGAAATTAATGAAAAGCTTAGCTTGAACAGTTTGACAGGTACATTTTCAATATTTAACCAATAGACCAAACCAATGTATGTAAAGTGAAGTTATTTTGCTACATTTTAATATTTTCGTCTTTCCCCATAAAACATTGTCAGAAAAAATGGCATTACTTAATTCCCCGTTAACGTCGTAAACTGTGTGGTTTTGTAACGCTACAATGCATTTGGTACGGTTATGTATGGAGTGTGGTGATTGTGGGTGGTTGTTAAGTGGGCAGAAAATAGAAACCGCAAAAGTTTATAACTTGAAATGATATGAGACATTAATGAACTGTTGTTTTTTTAATAAAAACATACCATGAGACGTGTAATATAATGTAAATTTCGTGTGAGAAAGAAGCTATTCTGAAGTTTGCAACGTTTAGTGAAATTTGTGCCGGATTTAAAAACAACAACAACAACAACAATCAAGGTTTGTTTCTTTGTTTTCGTTTCATACAAAACTGAAGGGGGCCTCAGTGATCGAGTGATAGTAGTCTCTGGCTTGTAATTGCAAGCCCCTCACCGCTGTGAGTTCTATTCCACCCAGGACCAAATTTCACATGCGAGGATGGACGGTGCTTCTACCCAGGTGTATGCCTGGTGTCACCCTTCACTGTTGAAGCTGGAAAGTCGCGAAATGACTCTAGCTGTTGGTGCGACATTAAACTGCAGTGAAAAAAACTGGGCAGTATCTAAAATTTGACATTTTAACGAATTGATTGAAGAGAATGTAACTGTTTCTGTTATTTGTTTTCAAATATCTGTGTTACATTGTTAATTTAAGTTTTCAATAACCCTAGAGAGGTATATGTGCCCTGAAAACATCTCACATATTTAGATTTACAAAAACAGTTACCATTCAAATATGCTGATGAATTACTGCATATTTTACCCCACTGAAGTTATCGCGGAAGAGAAAATATTTATAAAACGATAAAAAGTTTTCACAGGTGAATGAAAATAAGAAAAGGATTCCTTGAAAATGAAACGTATACAAAAAAAAATCCCTCCAATCCCCAAATGCTACATTCTTCCTAGTCCCTCTTTGATATATACATTACAGATCGCATCTAATTCTTTTGTCAAAATGCATGAGCTGAGTTTTTGAAATAACTTATTGATCAACTTTGTGCCAGCATTTTTAGTAAAATTGTCCACAGTCACCCCTAAATATTGTAATTTTATCAATCATTCTCCTATATAATATGACTTTTTGGGGGTTTACAAAATGAATTATGATCAAGCTAAAGATGAAAGTGCCGAAGGATTACATTCGTAACTTGTAAAATCAAAAAAATCTGCATTGATCACAATCGCCACAAACATGATACACATATGCTTGATTTACGCCACATATGTGCTCACATGTGTAACCCCTGTTACATATGTGCTCACATGTGTGTCACCTGTTAAATATGTGATCTGTTACGAATGTGGTCGCACAAAGTACTCAGTATAAGTGCGTAATAGTAGGGTAATGTGCTCGACTACTCTTTTTAAAGGGAAAGATTTATCTTAAATTGCATCGTATATACAGTGCAACCTCTCCAAAGCAGCACCCTTTGGGAGAAGAAAATTTATGTTGTTTTTGAGAGGTTGTCGCTACAGAGAGATTGAATTAATAGTTAAATCGTACAGTGGGAGATATGCTGTTGTTGAATAGAGGTTATTGCTAAAGAGAGGACCGCTCTGTATGTATTTGTGACTTTAAAAAAAACGTAAACCTTTGGAGTCTCTTTCGTTTTTTGTTCCAATTCCTCTCCAGTATCCATGTCCGTCTCTCTTTCATTTTTCATGTTATCTGATGTGCGATGCATTCTTTTTTTTGTGAATGTGGTCTTGTGCATGCTATTTTCGTTTTGAATGTTCGCCTTTTTAAGACATCTTTGTATTAGTTTTTTCCAGATTCAGATAACTACTAGCTTGGTCTTCAATAATTAAAACCATCTAAAGGTTGATAACGTTTGGTGATTGATTATGAACATCGTACATTGTCTTGATTGCTTATATAAGAAGCGGGGTCATTAACATGATGACTATATATATACCTAAGTCTCCCTTTATCTTCATTAAATATTCGTACGTTGTATAGTTTTGTATGTGCATGAAAAGCGTAAGGTAATGAGGTAGTGTTATTGTCTTATTTGTCAGTGTTTACTTGTATTTTACACGGCGTACACATGCAAAGATGCATGAGGCCTTAAACGGACAAAGGGAACTGTGTGCATGACAGAAAACTTCAAATGTTTAGATATCGCTTAACAACATCATCAATAATCTTTGAAGTATCTACTTTTTATGGTTGATGTTACTCCTTTTGTTGTTTATAGAGTAAAATAGTGTTTAGATTGTACTAAAGGAGAAATGGGAAGATAAGATTTTCTTGTGAATTTAAGCGTATAAAATTTGATATAGATAAGAATTGGATTAACAGAAAAAACACGTACAGACATCCAACCTTCCCAAAACTTCCGCCTTCCCCTAAATCCCCCCTCCCCATACCCCCACCCAACCAAAAACACACTTAACACATAACACCATGCAAAAGTAGAGGATAAAACGCAGTCTCGGGGAGGGTACCGCCTAGATACCGCTACAGGTAGAGTGACAAAATCCAGGTTCTCCAAAAATTGTGACCATACTTATAATCACCTGTCTAAGATATTTTCCGAGTTAAAGTTGAAAAAATTAATTTCATTAAATATTTTCTTGGAAATGAAAAACAGGTAACAAATGGTTTTGGCTTTGCTAATTTTGTATGCATACGGAATATTCCGTTTGTGCTCTTGTGTTCTTGTACATACGAAATAAACTCTTGAATATTTAAATTTTCTGCCAGATGTTAATACAGATATAACGAAAAATGTGGACCAGAGTCTTTGTTTGGCGTAAGTGTTAGTCGTATTGTATTTATATTTATATCGTTGCCTAGTTGTATGTCTTATGTTTGTATAATTATGTGTCTTATTTGATGATTAATCACAATATGCATAGCCTTAAAATTTAATGACATCAAACTTCTAGCGACATTTCAAATATACAAAAATTAGAACCAACATTAAATTTATTTAAATGTCAAAATGAATAGAAACTGTTGTTATGGACAATAAATTAATGATAATGTCAAGCATTGTTGACGTATAAATCAACAATTTATTACTAATATAAAGTACAGTCAGACCTTCGTTTGTGTCCAATTCCAAATAAAGACCACTCTGTGAAGAAAGGCCATCCTTTGAAAACCCGTCACTGATTATTCAGTACAAACTGACCTCTGAATAAAGACCATCCTGTGAAGAAAAGCCATCTATAAATAAAGGGAACATTTTGTTCTTCTCGAGAGTGACCTTTGTTCACAGGTTTGACTGTATTTCTAATAGTACAAAATTCTCCGGTAAGATCACGTGACCAGCTTTATTTCATTTTGATTTATTGTTGTGTTCTGTATTAGTCAGTTTTGTGGTAAATATTTACAAGTTCACAAATTTGTCTTTTAGGAAAGCGACGATAATCTTATAAGAACTTTGATAAAAAACATAGATAATATTAAAAGTGGAGTACAGGAGATGAAGAGAGCAATTTTGTCTCATGCGGAACAATTAAATGTTGTTAATAGGGTTACTCATCTGATCCCATTGTTTTGTCGCTGATCTTAAAGTACGAATGTAATTGGGGATGAATCGTACCTTCTAGTGTCACAAAAGGAGTTAAGAAAAAAGTGGACAAGAAGTTTTCCGACCTGCTTGCCCTAATTCTGTTGGTGAAGTAACTCTAAACATGACTATTTTCTAGCTTTAGTATGTAATAATAGAATTTTAATCTTCTGGCAAACCAGTCTCAAAGCTTGGTCTCCATTTTGTTTCTCCAACTAGTTTCTTTTTTGGAAAAAAGTGATATTTCACTTCGGTTTGTACCGCATTCATACAAGTCATAAGTAAAAAAAAACTTTAAAAAGCTTAGCCTTTGTCGATTAAATATTTAATGGGACATTTATTATAAATGAGACGATAAACGGAGCAATTACTGCTATTAATGTAGCTATTAACATGAAAGTCTTTTATGAAGTCACGCAAGCAGGTGAAATTCAACTGTAAAGTGTGACTTCAAAAGGTTAACGGAGATTTCTGCAATACACCAAAGGTGTCTACTTATTTACATAAGCAATAACAAATTCAAATTGAAATTGTAAAATAAAAACGAATGGTGCAGTATAAAATGAGAAGTTTATGGAATGAAGTTAGGTCAGACCATTAGATAATTGATTGTTCTGTAATTATTAATATTCAACTTGTAGTTTACATATCCCACCTGTATAATTATGGAAAATGCCTAGAGTCAATAGGCAATTATGTCACCGTTAAATAAATCAGATAAAATCATCATTGATTGCAAAGCACAGAAGTTTCATTAATTGCACGTATCTAGGTCATTATGATATCAAGTGCAGAGCTGTAAAATCATTAATTTGATCAACTTTTTTTGGAAAAAAAGAAACCATTCTAACAATTACTTACTAGATAATTATAATTTCATGTTCGCAGAATGAAAAATACCTACAATAGTTTTCACTTTAATTCATTTACATTTATGCGAAAAAATATGTAATGTATTATTTATCTTGTATTTCAGTAATGATTGAGAAATGGTTATTAGTTCTCCTCATTGTCGGGTGTACTTCTCTCGTGTTTCTCATCTGTTTCCCAATTGACTTCTTCCTCTATCGACGCCGCAAGCGACTCGCCAGGGAACGGAAGAACAAACTTCCGATTTACCAACTACGACACAATCGCAGAGCTGAACAGAATCACGCCAAAATAACCACACATCACATGTTGGATATGGATATAGAAGAATTAAGAGGTTCTAGAAGTAAGCTAGATAGCTTTAGAGCTCAAGTTGGATTAACCAAATTTTTCAGTAAGCTTAAGAAGAAACACGCGACTGAAGACACGTCAGAACAAAGAAAAGAACTGACTGAACTGAAGTCTGACAATAGTACTGAGTTCCAAATACTATCAACTTCACCAGATGTTATGGGAAGTCCTAAAACCGTATCAAAAGGCAGTGAAACGGGGATTCCAAGTGATGGATCGCTTAAACATGAAAACGTTCAAGAAATGTGTGAAAACAATAAATGTGAAAATCTGAAAATGGATAGCGGACCTTCTTTGTGTATGAAGTTACCAAATCTATCGTCCGCCTGGGGTGAAAATGAGGAATTAGTGGATCATGAAAATAAACATTTGAATTATGGTGCCTTGGAACCGTTTGGAAATGGCTTACAATCACGACAGGGATCATTTCCACAGGAAGACAGCTGTTTCACTATTCCAATGAATAAAAGATACAAAATATTAAGAACCAATCACGGGGAGAGTTGTACAGATTTTGATGTTCGCTCGGAAGAAAACGCATTGGACAATTATGCTGCGGGAGATGACAGAGAGCGTCTTAAACCTGCTTCTCCGGAGACAGAAGTACATACTGGAAATAATGATCAATTTATTGAATACCATGATTTTTCAATTGGTAACTCACGTGAAAGGGTTAGAAGCTGTGAGGGAGCCATGCTTGATCATTTTGATTTACATGGTAGTAAAGTATCTACTCGGCTTCCAAAGCAAAAAGTTCTCGAGCACTCTTATTCGGACCAATTCATATCTTACAATTCCAATGCTGGTACGACTAGGACAAATTCTCGGAAAGCTAAAAAGCGTAATGTTGTTTCACCTTCACCTAAACCTCCGGAATGTTTTTCTGAACAAATCGTTGAGCTTGAAAATGACAATAGGATTACGAATAAGCAAAGAAACGAATTCTTAACAAGTCATGAAAGTTTGGTAGCGTCCAATGCTTTCAAGAAGAAAAAGAAGACGAAAATGGTAAGAAAGAAACAGTCGTCGGAATCAATGCCAGAATTATCGTCAAATAAGGAGAAATTCTGATTGAATGATGCTTTGTTTTTTTTTTGTATGTTGGTTACGCGTACAAATGATGTGTTTTCAAGCGAACAGGTGCGTGTTAATGCAAATAGTACTTGTTTTAACGCTGTCAAATTTGTAAATGAGTTGTGCTACATGAAGTTAATGTACTACATGATGTATATAATTTTAATACAAATACAAAGAAATTGTTTGATTTGTAAGTTTAACAATTAGACGGTGCTTCTGTGTGTCTACGATTTATAATGGTGCATATAATGTGAAACAAGGACATGATCAAAGACAGCTTCAATGTAGTTTCATTAATATCACGTGACTCGGACATGAATATTATCAGATTCATTAAAATGGGATAACTAATGTTACCTACGAGGAAAGGTAGTTTGAAAAAACAGTCTTGTCTTTTTACCGAGTGTTTTGTGAACGTGCAGAATGGCAAACATTTAGCGAATGCGTCTTGAGAGAAATTTCATGACTCTAATGTTTAAAAACAATTCTGATGAAAGTTTTGTAACGTTTCAGTAAGATTTAGTGTTTATAAGTGTTAATTGTTTATTGTTGATTAATTTTTGATTGGGTACATCTGATATTGTTACAATGAAGTTTAGCATCGATTTCTAAGTACCCTAACAAACATTCGCCATAATTTATCTGTGATATGCTGTCACCTCGTTTTAGAAACGATGTTTGTAAATGTGGATTTTTATCAGATGTCTTTTTATATGTTTTTTTAACTTTCGAATGATTCTATAGGATGAAAGTGCTACATGATGATATCAAACTAAATGGTGGTCAGGTATGAAAAGCCATCAAATTTGTAGTGTTTGTTGAGATTCCAGGCGTTAGTCACAAATGATACGAAAAAATGCGACATTCATGGGTTTAATCTTCAAGGATTCTGTTGTATGTTGACTTTGCCATAAGAACATTATTACCTGTCTTACACTACAAATCGTCGCCTTAGAGTCAAAAGGGTCAATCTGCACTTTATTGACAGAGAAGATAGGCCCTTTTCATTCTGAGGTGGCGAAATATTCTGATATTTCCTTCTATCCATCTTTCAATAGGAGCTTTCTTAGCTATTTATGTAAACATTGATATTGGTATTAGTTTTGTGTTCAGTAAATAGTGAGTGGGTGGGGTGATAATTCTATTATGTATTTGTATACCTTGACATAAACGACTTATAAGTATAATTATGTATTTATAAATGTCTCAGATATTGATTCATTTAGCTGGATTCTACCCGACTTTGTCGTCTGCTATAAACTAGTTTGAATGGGTTTGGTCATCGTTATCAATAATCTATGTTGTTGCTATTGTATTGTACTTAAAACCATTAGAAGCCTCAGTGGCCAAGTGGTTATGGTCTCTGACTACAGGCAATCACTAGCCCCCTCATGCACCTCTGTGAGTTCGAATCCCACCCAGGGCAGAAAAAATCACATGTGTGGAAGCTGTTGTTGGCATTCGAAAGGTCGGTGGTTCTACCCAGATGTACAACTATAGTCTTCTTCCACCGTTAAAGCTGGAAAGTCGCCAAATGACCCTGACTCTTGCTGAGACGTTAAACCCCAGTGAAAAACAAAATATCACTTTGTCATTGCTAGAAACACTGCATCATATAAATCAGTATAAACTTTATTTTTGAATTAATGATTTAAATGTAAACAGAAAAAGATTATGGTACACTTGAATTATTGCTATGGCATGTTAATATGAACCGTGATGTTTGGATTGTGGTTAGAAGTGGTTAGGGAGATTGGGTGGTTTGAACGTAATGTGCAAAGTCCTGTATTCCAAAGGACAAGAACCCGGTCGACTGTTAGATTTTGTTTTCTCTGTATGAAACAATACTTTCTTAATATTTGCAAGTTTGCAATCGAGTGGGTAAGATAGAGGAGGCTAAGAGTTTTGTTTTGTAAAATAATGTAAGGACTGTTAATGCCACATATCGTGTATAAATACATGTTAATATATTACCTCTTCAATGTATGTACAAGTACCATGACGTTAAAGAAGGCCAGACAGAAAAAAAGTCGTGTTTAACCTACCGGCCTTCCTTTTTGACGCCTGACCTAGTTTCCAGCAGCAAAATCAAAAGTACGAAAATATATGAGGACGAATCGTACATCCGAAGTGCTATAGGTATTTTTCAGAACAAAATAGAAAATACAAGTTTTGCGACATACCTACATTATTATTTTGGCCACGTATCCGTAAACACGACTGGTTTTTTTTTGTTTAACCTAAACGTATATATATATAGATATACTGGCATTTTTATGGCCTTCCAATCATGTATATTATTGCTGACCTTAATATGTTCCCTTAAATTGCAGCAAAAACGTCAAAGTTTAGGGTTTGCGTCATGTATTATGCATCTCATATTATACGTACTGTTAGGTTCATGGAATACATCAATAATGTATATTTACAACAGCAAATGAAACACGTTGAAACTGATGGTCATATTGCAAAGCATATTGAATTGTTTTAAGCTTTTTTTGTAATGAGAATAATTATTTGAAATATTTTGCTGTATATTTTGTCTTCATCATTTTGGACTTTTGTGTGATAAACATGTATTTCCATATCAATATTAAAGCCCTTATGAAATGACAATTCTTATGTAAATTATATATTCCCAAACAATTTGGATTCTGCAAGAAATACTTGAAGATATGACAATTGAAACATTTCTAAACATGAGATTAGAATGGCCTCTAAAACCAGTGATTGCAACAGCACGACATAAGATAACTTATTCATGCATTACCCAGATTTTCTTCAAGTATGCATCTTAATGACGACTATTTTGAGTACATAAACACAGAATGTTACATGTTACCGATCGATGTACTGACATTGAGAAACCTGTCTCACTCGAGGCATTAAGACAGAATGTCCATCATTTCACAAATTACAAAAAAAATATAATTAAATAACTTTTCAATTATATATGGCTATATCAAATGCATTTTATTATTACATGTGTAATTTTATCATTATTAAACAATATAGAAACATATGTTGCGAGACCCGAGTATAGATACAAAATCTTCATTGACAACTTATAACCTCGCGCTTGTCTTTCAACAATTATTTTCAGTTATATACTACGGCTGGCTTACTTTACCAGTTTTCCTGGACTGTATACTAACCAGTACTAACTTACCCTTCCACAAGGAGCCGGCAAGTTCTCCGCATATGGAGGAAAAACGACATTTTTATCAAGTTTTCATAGAAGGGTATGACCTGCCGCGACCAGGATTTGAACCCGGATACAGTCCAGGAAAACTGGTTAGGTGAACCGGTCGCGGAATATAACTGAAAAATTGAAACAATAAGTCACATAAAAACATTAAACCGGGGGTGACATTATGGACCATGAGTCTTTATAGATGCCAGTAATTCAGCACGGCAATAAAGCTAAGCCACGTTGGTTAATATAAACATACAAGTAGTTACATCGGAAACTCAAAGACCACACGAATGAAGGCATGTGTTTAATGAAATATGAAATTAGAATTTTATTCAACTAAGTGCATGCAAAGCGCTTTCAGACAATAATGCTATAAAACACGTCCGGAAATTAATGCATAATGTTATTAATAAATATTCAGTACACATAAAAATTATTCAGTGCGAAATCAGTATCAACTTTCATACAGATGTTTCTTTAATGCGTTTCTTTTTACACAAAAGTAATGGCATAAGTCTTTTATTTGGTCCCAAGTTTTCCTTTCATAAAAAACAACAACATTAACAACAATGAAATACATTCAACATTTCCGTATCTTGATAACGCCTGACTATATTAAAATATATTAGCAACGTGTGCTTTTAGATCAGTAAGTCCTACTGCTTGTTCAGAGAGCTTACGAATTTAGAGGTCAAAACAGCGGACAAGAATGGGAACTCCAATGAAGACCAAGTCCTAAATACTCAACCTGTTTCGTGTAAATTAAACAGACAGCTTTCTGCAGACTGAGCACCGTCAAATTCTTAATACTATATATAAAGCTTCAGAATGGGGAATTACATGAGTAAGATATGAAAACATGGCGGAATAATTTTCTATTGATTATTGTGATCCGCTGTTTTATATGTTTGCATATATCTTACAGTATGACCACAGACTTTCGATTGCTTCTTTTAATTGATTTATGTTCCTGATTATTGTGGTTTCCAAGAACACTCCAGAAGTTGCATTGTATTCACAATACAACCTCTCCAGAGCAACCCTCTCTTGAGCAACAACCTTCCTTCAACAACAGCATGATTTTTCCCACTTAACGATTTTAACTATTAATTTAAACTCTCTAGAGCAACAACCTCTCAACAACATAATTTTGCTCCTTTGCAACGGGTGTTGCTTTGAAGTGGTTGCACTGTATATTATAGTTAATTGTTATGTACCTTTTTGAGGCATGTGTACAGGTGGTTCCCGTAACTGTTCTAGTTATTTTGGAACAACCATTAAACCGAAATCCAAAACATAACATATTGCTCAAGCAGGACCCCGCTTCTTTAAGATGCAAATTTAAAGTGGCGACACTTCGAAATATTGACATTGTTTTTTGAATAATTTCGCAGAAAAAAATCATTTTCTATCATGAAAACTTATTAAAGTCTGTCCGCTCCATTTTAAGATAATAATTTTGGACATTATTGATATAAAGCCTCAACAAGGCAGTCAGTTTGTAAAGTCTCAAAGCCAAGATACTCCACTGGTATATTTATTGACCTGGACTGTCCACATTATCACACAACCATGTTTTGATGTTTTTAATCTGTGTTTGGACACTAGTGAAGGCTGTACCGCCGTACGTTTGATACTGATTTACGGATGTTTCGTAATCCCAAATCTTCAATACATCTTCCTCAAAATCTGGGCTAAAATGACGAAACAAAAACAGTTGTAATACAATAAATTACAACACAACTAACAAATCATAATCAAAATTTTGGAATCGTTGTCAACCAGTTTTTTATTACGTCAGAGATGAACATAAAGCATGTTAGACTTAACATCTAGAAACTGCTAAAGTGAAATGAATTCCATGGACATCAAAGAATATATCATTTACACATTGCATTGTTTTTAATCGTTTTTACTTTGTATATATATATCTTTGAACTTGCAGAAGACTGAATATATATATATATATATATATATATATATATATATATATATATATATATATATATATATATATATATATATATATATATATATATATATATATATATATATATATATATATGAGTTCATTTATCTCCAAAATCGTTTTCAATTCTAGCAGCATCGTTTTACTGAACTTTTAGGACTAAATTTGTATTAAAAAATATTGCTATTTCACCCAACTTGTTCCCATAGCAACTGAAAGAATGTTGATCATTTTTATGAGTATTTCATCAAAATGCATGGGGCAGAAATGACATTTCAATAAGTGTACTCCTTTAGTTGATACTGTAACAAATACATATTCTAAGCTAATGATCAGGTGGTACGGCCTTCTCTGAAAAATATTAATGTCTTTTTTTACTATCTATTAGCATAATCGTTTATCATTTAACATTATCCTTCCTAATTATTATAAAATCCACTGTCATATTATACAAGTAACGACCAACTATAAATTACGGACGTCTACTTTATAATAATTGTTTTCTTGGAATGGTATGAACATGTTTTTTATGACACAGCGTTATGTTGTAATTTATGACATCATAAAATGTTACAACAGACGAAAACAGAGGAGTATATTGTCTAAGAAAAGATTGCCTACGTCTGTAATGATTTATCAGACAAAAAATACCTATCGTAATTTGACGGTATGATTCGTCCATAAATATTTTCGTACTTTGGACTTTGCTTTAAAGTGGGCGCAAAAATATAAAATCGGTCGGTTAACCGTAAACACGAGTTTTTTTCTGGCTAAGGTGTTTATAAAGATTATCCACAAACTATTTTCTATTTACATTTTGCTTTAATCGCTGAAATTACATTAACTTCTAATTCATTACGGTAAATACGATTTGTGTAATCAAATCTCTCTTAAGAGATGAAGCTAATTGCATTTATTTAATTCACCAACCACATAATCTAGTTCTTCTTTCGTGTAAATATCTTAATTTAAGTTATGTTTTACTATTTTGTATTTTTTTAACTTTGTAGAACTGTACCAGTAATAGAAGTAATTAAATATTTTAACAAAAGCAGGGCGGCCAGTTACTGGGGCAATAAAAGAGTTTCACAGAGCGGTGCCAACGCTCGACTGCCTGGTTTACAACATTCTATTTAATGAACGAATTGCAATTTCAGCCTAGCAACAATAAGAAATCAGTCAGCAACTAACTATATTAGTTTTTGTTTCACGTCTTTAACTTTCGTGTTTCTCGAACATTAACGAATGCAGACACAATAATAATGTTTACGATTCTAGTTAGGGGACATGGCTACAGCAGCATAACTTAGTATAAAAGTATTTCACATATAAACGTCAAATTACGACATGATGAGTATATAGGGATAAAATTGTTAAAACGGAAACACCATAAATAAGATACATAACTAAAATATCTTGTAAACAGCTACATCATACAGACAAGAACGTTGATGAAAAAAAAATAAAGAAAAAACAGTATGCTATATGCTTGGATTTGTTTGCATAATAACAAAATATGTCCCTTGTCTTACAACTGTGCCTTGTCATGATATTCAAGTATTCCAAATATCGTGCTGATATCTTAAAAAGGTGTTGAGTAAACATCAACGAGGACCCAGCAATCATAATAGCTCGACTTTTTTTAAACAGATGAGCTAAAATGCCACACTTCCTAAATTTAGAGTCAACCAGAAGAGCCCAGATGAAAAACAAATGAACTGTCCTCACCTTACGGATTTAAAGTCAGTCAGATTTAGTTTATCTAACGAACACTGTTTCTTTTCAGCTAGCGCCACACAACATCCAGATAGACCATGAGCAGTACGGAATGCTGTCTGAAAGAACATGATATAGGTTAGAAAACTTTGTTAACGCCAATTTTCTCTACAGTACAACCTATTTATATTGGCCGTCATAAGAAAGTAACCATCATAAAAATTATTTTATTTTGGCCTAATATACTGACCTTTTATGGTCAATAATGGATAACACTAAACCATAAAGGTTTCAGCTATTTCCAGAATTAAATTCATCCCGATTACTTGCGCTTGATCTATTTTATACCAACATCACTTACTGGTTACTTTCTTATGACGGCTAGTATATGTATGTATATAACTTATTCATAACGATTATTCTGCGCAATCATTTATAAAGGGGAATGAACAGTAAGACAATAGTTAACAGACACATACGATCAACTAAAATGAGCTTAAATAAGATTAAATAAAAAAATATCCAATTTATAAAAAGCAAAGACTATGTTAAAACAATCATTATGAGGATAATACAAAAAGATACCAGATTCTATTTTCATTGTAGCCCTATAAGGATGACATTTGAAGCAACCCCTTCTGCTTCTTCTGTACCAAACAATACTGACATGCTCCAGCACAAATATGAATAAATTTCCGTTCGTGAAAAAGGGCAATTTCACAAACGCTTATGAAAACGTCTTGAGAAAAGTAAAACGATGTTACGAAGCTAAATATATTCATATTCGTTCGCAGTAGCTACTGCTGTAGGTGTCTGTCTTTGGATGAATTTGTTAACAACAGCTGAGGAGCGTGATACACCTGATTGGGGACACTTGATCACATTTAAATTTAGTGTACATACATACGAGGAACATTCCACATATGAGTCCATCTCCTGATTGTTTTATTTCTATGTGCAAGAACATTAAGTAAAAATGGCATTACTTTTGTCTTGTCCTGGCTTCCATGGGATAAATGATTGTATAGTAGGTACCTTAAATCAATCACACGATTAACATTATTGTTACAGGGTGGGGACATTCACTAATGCAAGGATACTTGGATTCATCTTACCCCTTTTCGAACAAGATAATACGCCAGATCTGTGGCTAACATGTCAGGACTAAGGGCTGATTTCATTGTTGCTTCATTTATCTGAAAAGCAAACGAGGTACAATATAACAAACTTGTGACCATGAACGTCAAGTCTTTTTTTCAAGCATGAAACAAGCAGCATGAATGCAGTAAAAGTGAGCAAATGACCGTTTGAGATATTTAATGTAAATATCATTTTAAACTGTTCAGAAATATAGGTATATACATGTTTATAACTGAATTCAAATTCAAGAAACCTCCGTGGCCGAGTGGTTATGGCCATTGATTTGTAATCACAAGCCCCTTACCGCTGTGAGTTCGAATCCCACTCAGGACCAAATTTAAAATGTGAGTAAACTGTCGAGCTATAGCTTAGGGAAAGTCGATGGTTTTATCCCGTGGGTCTTCCTCCACATTTAAAGCCGGAAAATCGCCAAATGACCCTGACAGTTGGTGCGCCGTTAAACGCCTGTGAATTCAAATTCACGATGTAGGGACCTATGCCTTTACAGATGAATGCATAAGATACATAAGAACGAGTCAACATCTGTTTTTTGTAACACCAACCTTTAATGTACATATAACTCCAGTAGCTACTTGTAGAAGTCCTTCCAATGTATCAAAGACATCAAACATACATTCTTTGTCCTCCTAGATTAAAACACGGAAACAGTTTGTGTAGACAATATATTCAAACCAGTGAATAAAGGCCATACTTGGGAAAGAAAATGTGGCCTTAATTAACAGATGGCCTTTTTTCAGAGGTTAGTTTGTTCTGAATAATGAATGGCGGAATTTCAAAGAATTGAGTCAGGATGTGAGAAAAGTATGTATAATGTCTAAGATTGTTGTCATATTTCTTCCTCACATATGACTTAAAGCGTTTGCGAGTCTCAACGTTAACATAGGTGAATATGAACAAGATTGGCAACTAGGCAACCATACCTGCATGTCCTTGTTGTAAGTGCTCGGTATCCCCTTCAGTGTCATCATGAATCCACAGCACTGAAAGCAGTCATGTACATGTAATACATTATACAATCATTACTTCCACCTTGTTATAACGACCATTTATTTTCGGACTGGCTTCCAATAACTCCCTTTAAATTCAACTTAATAATGAGACCGACTTATTATTACGACGGACTTTCCAGGTCTCGAAGCTGGCCTCATGATTGAAGTTTTACTGTTAATTAATTAAAAAATTATTCCCAGACAAACATTTCTAGGTATTCTAGTTTCATTCAAATGTGACATAATAGGCATGAAACATAATCATTCTTAATAAGTAACAAATTGACACGTTCATCTTCTTCATGGCGATCGGCTTATAGGTTTTGCAGTTACAAGCTACTTAAAAGTGCTATTGACTCTTACACTTATCACTCAATTTTAAGGTTCTTTCTTATATAAAAGATGTTCAAAACGTCGTAGTTCACAAACCTTTCCGTAGATGGTACCGGACTTTCCTCTGATCAACTCCAAACTATCGGCATTTTTCTTCTGTGGCATCAGACTGCTTCCAGTACTAGAAAGTATTGCATACTAGTAAACATAACAAAACAAACGACCGTGTGGACAGGAAACCATCTGGAGTGACTAAGGTTAATTAGTGATGTAATATAGTACATGTAATTTAAACGTGTTACGAAAATGGATAAGATACTATTGACGTCAGTTTGATTGGCAGGAGAAAAAGGATTGATATGAATTCAAAAATCAAAATGTGGAAAATTGCACGAATACTTATTACAGAATTATTTTTCTCTGGTATTTATATGCCAAAACTTGCTACAAATTATACAGAAAAGGTATTTTTCAGCGATAAGCGAAACTATAATTATTGTCATTGAAATGAGACGGACAACTAACAGAAATGTGTAAATGTTTAGAAGACTAATTGGACAAAGTAAGTCTGATGGATGAAATTTTCACAAATGCTATACATTGAAAACAGAAATCAATAATCGGTCAACCTTTGATACATAAGGAAAATTGTTTTAAAGGGGTTTAACTCCAGATTGGCGACATATATAATCTTAAATACAGTGTATCAAACGAACAGTGTATATGCGTTATATAACGAAAGGAAAATGATTCTAAGTAACAATACTAGTTAATTAAGTTTTAAAAAGAAAGTATAACGCAGAAGTTCAGTTCCTTTAATGGTAATGGCACAGTTCTCTCCCTTTAACCTTTTGCCTTATAAGGATACTTTGGGCTCTTCCAAATACAAAACAAATACAAAACATCAATTTATTCAAGAAAATTGGGTTATTTCTCTCTGATAGAGTGGAAAACATTGTGGCAAAAGAAGCCATTTGCTTTTTGCCTCAATGTTTTCAAAAGTCGTCTGCTTCAGATGCCGGGAAATGTGGTATCATGAGGTGAAGGGTCAGTGATAGTGCTGGAGTCTAGTCCCTTTAATTAATGATAACATTGCGCAATTACAAACCTGTAGGCATCAGATAACGATATGAAACCAAACTCTTTACTTCCATACAATATAAGATCTTCAGACCATCTGCTTAGATGTACGCTTAGAAGACTAGCCCAGAATAGGAACTCCGCTGAAATAGACGCGAAATATATAAAACACCATTGATGTTATGACTATAATGTAAATTGATATACAAGAGAAACAACCTGGTGGAACCGTTTCCTAGCAACAAGTGTACAGCTTGTACAGTGCGTATAATGTTATACGCGGTCTCATATAAATGTATGAAACCGTACTTAAACGAAAATAAAATATATTTTTATTAATATGAAAAAAAGATTGACAAGGTGAACATATTAAATAATCAGAGACGGTTTTTCAAAGAATGACCTTTATTCACAGTGTTGTCTTCATTTGGAGGTGGTCTCAACACAGGTTTGACTATATATTGGTGAAACATACGTTAATTATGTTTGTAATTATATTCAGATTTTTTTCAGTATCAATAACTCTGACAGTACGGGTGTATAAGGACTCACCTACGAAATCTCTATCACTTACTGCATCCAAACTGTTGTCAGTCACACCGGTAAATCCAAGATCTGAAATGCGGCAAGGCAGCATGAAACCGTATAGTGTACACAAGAAACCATAGTGCATACAAGAAAATGTATTACTATCTAAATTTGTTCATCTGAAAAAAAGATTGACAAGGTGAATAGAGCGGATTGTATGCCTGATACAAGAGGGATACAAGAGGCTTATCAATTCCATTATATAAGCAAACCCAAGCGCGTGTAATTAAGACGGAATAAATGGCTGTGCGAGTACGGTTACTTACAATCATTCAGGACGAGCATACCAACACAATATTGTCTCCACAAAGTTCTCATGATATCCACTGACCTTTAGTAGGTCCTTAACATACACACAAAGAACGCAAAAACACTAAACGCTCTTAAAATCGAAGGGAGAGAACTAATTTGTAATTCTAGGTTCGTACAGATGGTTGTCACCGTAGACAATAATATATTTTGGAAAATGAACGCACCGGAAGCTAGGGATGTTCTGTCAATATCAAATGGATTCCCAGCCAGGGCACCACTTCCTAACGGACTGACATTTGCACGTTCTGCTAGTTGGGAAAGTCTTTCAACATCTCTTTTCAACATCCAAGCGTAACTGTCAAGAAATTAGAACTAAGTATTATCAGCCATATTGCTCAAAAATATACTTGAAATTTAACTTAAATAATAGATATATGATTTTCAGAAGAAGACACCATTTGTCTTCATGAATTGTTGAATTTTATCAAATTCTTTCAAAACCTGTCGATGAAATCATTATATGGTTCGCAGAGTCTAACTGGTCAGTTAAAACATCGGATCACTTCTAATTTCTTGTTTCATTTGTCTGCTTGCAGGGTGTTCTCGAGTCCTTTTTTGAACCCGCAGCACGTAATCAGAAGATAAAACATTCATTAACACATGGTAGCACATGTACATTTACAAACTGCATGGTTCCGTAATTTGAGCTGTCATTTACGATAAGGAATTTCATTCAAACACCCGGCCTAAGCTGATTACATATTTGGCAAACTGTTCACAGTGTCTATAACTTTTGTAGTTACAAAATGTAAATAAATATCTAATTAGTAATTGTTTACGTGAAAGGGACGCCACTAGGCCATACAGATAGCGGAAAGAATATACCTCATGACCCAATGGCTCCATCTGATTGGCTGAGCTCTCTGTAAGTGGGTGTAACCGGGCATGAGAACTTGTATCTCACTACAAACATGAATAGACATATTTAATACATTTTACTGGGCGTATATAGTAAATAAAATTAATTATCATTGTATGAAAACTACGTAACTGCGTCTACAGTGCCTGAAAATCACAGATGCATAAAATGGTCATGCACTCACAGTATTGTCAATTTGTGTATTAAAATGCATAACTTGAAAATATAACATTTCATTTATTATGCTAGTAAATTGTATGGCACCATTATACAGACGTGCCAATGGGTATATATATTATCAAGTGCATCTATTATGTCAAACATTTTAGCACTACGGCTGACTTATTTGTCGTTATAATAAAACGTCAGTGTTTATATACAATAAAACCTGTATTTGGGGGTCACTTGCGAATAAAGACCACCCAGTGAATAAAGGCCATTCTTTGAACCACCGTCACTGATTATATAAAACAAACTGACTTGTCTTTCCAAAGGGTGCCCTTTGTTCACAGGTTTGACTGTGTATATAATTCACAACGCAATTGATAAATCTTATTCCATAAAGCTTATGCTTCGATTCATACAACCCATAATCCAAATGAAAAAAACATGAATACAAACTTATTTTACCAACCTCTCTGCCCTTTGAACCATCGCTTGTATCAAGTTAATGAGATGAGATTTTAAAACACGAGCAGAATCCTTCAGCCAAAGTCTCATATCTGTAGCAACTTGATCATTTCTACTCCGTCCAGTATGTAACTTTCCGCCAGCATCACCGATCAATTCCTGCAACCCATTTTAACTTATCAGTGACTCTAAGGTTAACAACAGACGGCTGATTTATGCAATATCCTAACCTCCCGCCTTCTCTTACTTTAGCTTCATTTCATGTTCCAGTTCAAGGGCTGTACAGTCAAACCTGTGAACAACGACCATCCTTGGAAAAGACAAAGTGTGGCCTTTATTGACAGGTGGCCTTTATTCGGAGGTCAATTTGTTCTGAATAATCAGTGATGGGTTTTCATGGAATGGTCTTTATTCACAGGGTGGTCTTTATTCGGAGGTGGCTTCAAACACAGGTTTGATTGTATTTCCATTGTATCCAGCGATGGAATGCAGCGTTAAAATTTTGTACGAACCAATCGTTAACCATATGCTACAGAAAATGTTTTACAGCTACTACGCAATCTCGAATCAAACACATTATTGACTTAAGAGAATGAGAGCACGTGATATTTGAGCTTAGAGACCAATTCAAATTTTAAAGAAACCTCCGGCAGTGTACCTTAAGTCTTCGTTCATTGGCTGTGTGTATATCCTCATCTCCAGGCTTTATCTGAAACTTTCCAGCTCTCCATTCATCGCCAACCTATAAACATCATTTAACTTCTTCATGGATCATTATTACTTTTGGACTACATGTACGTCAATTTATTAATACATGAATAGTGCTCCCTCCCGTAACATCAACTCCAAAGTCCGACCCACTCCAAGAAACGACAGTAAAAGGCATGCATACGCATAATAAAAAACAACTGTCGCGAATGTATCAACTCCCTCCGAACAACAACCCCCTCCAAAGAACAACACTTTTTCACGACTCCGACAATTGTTGCTCTAGTGCTGCAT
The DNA here is from genome assembly GCA_008271625.1 of Lutraria rhynchaena. NCBI lineage: Eukaryota > Metazoa > Mollusca > Bivalvia > Venerida > Mactridae > Lutraria > Lutraria rhynchaena. The sequence continues at coordinate 651,289 of VIBL01000182.1, forward strand.
ATCTAACAGCTCCGAGATGGCTGCAGTCAAGTTTTAATATTCGAATAAGTTATATTTGCCAGTACAGCCACCATATCATGACGACCAGGTGTATCCACGTGGACAGTTACTTCTGACCATTGTTTCATGATCCTCGTTAATCAAACCAACCGCCTTGTTGAGCTATTCATTGCTTCCTCATCATGCCAAGAAAATTACACGTAAAAATGCAACGCAATAAAGATTTCAACTAAGACCAACATGAGACTCACGTATTTATGAGATTATACTTTTTGGTTCATAGCACTAGAACAGATCAAATATGAAGGCACATGTACCGCATTTAGACCTAGTGGCAAAGCAAAGAATATTACAGTTTGGCCTTGTAAAAACGGAATGGCAAAAGTGACCAGAGAAAAATCTCACTTATAGATTTTTTGAAGCTAATATTTGTTTGATCGTGTAAAACCTTTCTCAGCGAATGTCAAACTGAACAGCGTAAGGTTAAATCATCATGAAGAATCGATTACAATGAAGAAGTAAGTGACGCCAGTGTAACATTGGCTTGAAAGAAACCATCAGCATTACTAAATCAGCAATGTTCTGAGATAATTATGGTCTGTTCAGACTGGGTCAATACAATAAAGTTGGTTTGAAGAGACTAAGCTTACGTTCAATGATTAAGCAAATATGTGAACAGATCGTGAACCAACAAACCCTTGATATTCTACATAATTACGGCTTTTTCCATCGTTTACACGAAATTTAGTTATTCATTTGGTTATGAGCATGACAATATGAGGAGACTGTACATTGTAATTCTTTCCAATCCATTGAGTTGTATCGATTGCAAATTTTATCAATCACTTGGTGACCACACTTTGGTTATCTACCAATACACTAGCTAAAGTGGAGATCGCACCAAGTCAGAAATGGGGATTTATTTTACTGGGCTTAACGCCATTTTCAACATTTTTTTCAGTTATATATATCGGCCGGTTCACCTAACCAGATTTTCTGGACTGTATACGTACCAGTACTAACTTACCCTTCCAAGGAGCCGGCAACTTTTCCACATATGGAGGAAAATCGGCCGGGATTTTAACCCAGATTGCCGGGTCGCAAGTCCAGCGCACTATCCACTGGACCATGGTACCGGTCCAGAAATGGAGAAGATTGTAGAATAATCTTTATTAACGACTTTTCAGAAGCATCTGTAATAAACCTCAGTCAAATAAATCCCAGATATATATATATAAACGTCTCACCTTTTCAAGTCCGTCAATAATTGAAGTCATTTCATCTTCCGTAAGAAGTCCAGCTTTTTGTATACATTTAGCATAAGCTTGGCTTCCCTTTAAATCAGCGTTCCACATTCTTTGATCACGTGATAATGACTCGTTGAACCTCTCCATGACGGGGTCTGTGTCCCCTGTAAATCTTCCTCCCCATAACTTTGATCCCTATGTAAAATAAAACGATGAACTATAATCACGTTTGGTTTGATTGTTGAAGTTTGAGTCTTAATGTTTAACGGTGCACGAAATAAAGAGAATGACAGAATCAAGATTCATGTGATTGATTGAATGACTATTTGTTGATTTAGGCTACTGAGCCCTCAATAAAGAGGTAATTGCACAATGATCAATACACAATACAACAAACTTATTCAAAGCTTGAGGTTCGCAGCTACTATACAGCGGGAAACTGTTGAATATAGCTTACTTTATCCATGTCGTGACTGCTATTGGATTACTTAGTTATAGGAATTACGTAAACTTTAAAGGTCGCAACCGTTGTCCAGGGTTTAGTGCGCTGGACTGGTAACCTGGGCGATCCGGGTTCGAATCCCGGTCGCTGCCGGTCATATTCTTCTATAAAAATTTGACAAAAATGTCGATTTTCGTCCATATGTGAAGAAGTTGCCAGCTCCTTGTGGAAGAGAAATTAGTACTGGTTAGAATACAGTCCAGCAAAACTGGTTAGGTGAACCGGCCGATATATATAACTGAAAAATTGTTGAAAAAGAACATTAAAAATATACTTTGATGTTCGTACGTAAATAAAGTAAAAACATTTTTCAGGTTTTATGCCTATTTTGTAATCAAATTTCAGTTGTATATATATCGTCGGGCTGTAATCCTAACTAGTTTTCCAGGATTCTGTATCAGTAGTAAAAGTTGAAAAGTGATGACTTTGCATTAATTACCAGCTGATGTGTAGAAGCCATTTTGGAAAAACAAATGCAGTGCCTAATTCAATCACCGGAAGGTATGTCGAACAAAAATGCGATTTCAATCATCCCAATAAAATAATAAAATGTTTTTGCGAGATGATTTGTTGAAAATCACAAAACTCGGAACGTTCAGAATTATTTTCTTGTTGAACAAAACAGCACATTCGTCAATTCATGTTCGCTGTCGTCAATGAGGCAGTAACCAATGTGCTACAAAACTCTAAATCGAGAAGTTTTAGGCCACAGATCTAATTACTGCTGAAAAATGCTGTCTGCCGCGTGACACGGTGCACAACAACCCTACATCTTGCACAATAACAACAAATGCTTACCACCGTTGACTTAATGTAATATAATTGAGTTGTCAACTAAACATAACATTTATAATGAAACGAGCGAGATAAAAACGTGTCCATGAATACAATTCACAAGCAAAGTCAGCATAAGTTGAACTTATGAATGAGAGCTTAAACATTGACACAATTAAGACATTCTTGTTCTACACGAAACTTATGTGATAATCTGATATCAATAGTTCTACTATGTGGGGAATCGTGTGTTTCCCAATAAAATCTTTGCTTATATTGATTCATAGAAACTGTACTTCAGCATTGAACAGAAACACACTGTTTAACTATAGACATTATTTTTTATCTATACAGGCAAGCAGTAGACCTAATCTGGCTAGTTCATGCATACTGCCGTAATTTTGATTCGTATGTAGACAAAAAAGATACATTACGCTTGTCACAACAGATGTCACGTACTGCGTTCTGTAGAGGAACAATAAGACTTGACATACTGTACAAATAAGCACTAAAATTTGCTTTTGAACTCCTGTTGTTTACATAACAGGCCTTCACACTACACATGATGAATTAAGGAAGCAGTATATCAGTCTATCAATGTGGGAATCTTGAAATCAACATTAAAAACGGTCCATGTTGGGTCAACTCAGCGTACTTGTTAATATCAAATTTAGATTTTACAAAGTATTAAAGACAAATTGCACTCACCTTTTCCGTAGATTCCATGTTACATCACATATCAATGTGTACAGAACTTCCTGTGACTAGATCTATAACAGTTGGAAATCCCGTGAATGGACTTTCTATCGGGGATAATTTTATCAAGTGTTAAACGATTTATGCAGGCAGTGTACAAACAGATTGTTTGTATAGTCTAGGACTTCATTGATAACAGAAGCTGGTGCGGAGTGAGTGACACAAATGTATTGAGGCTATCTTGGAGAGGTGTAGCTGATAGTGAGAGGGGTGTAGCTGTTAGTGAGAGGGGTGTAGCTGTTAGTGAGAGGGGTGTAGCTGATAGTGAGAGGGGTGTAGCTGATAGGTAGAGAAGTGTAGCTGATAGGGAGAGGGGTGTAGCTGATAGTGAGAGGGGTGTAGCTGTTAATGAGAGCAGAGTAGCTGATAGTGAGGTGCAACAGAATGCTTGTTTCTGGTTACATGCTCATTAAAAATAGAGTTGGTAGATAGATTGATTTTTTTTGTTTCGTTTCTTCTACTATCCTTGAAAGCTGCTTTTGAGATTATTTTTGTGCAGAGAGGTAAAAAAGTGAGACTGGATGTACTGTTTCTCAAGCCTAATAAAAAGCCGTGGATTGCTGCGAAAAAAATAGGGTAACCAGAAAAAAACAATATTTTACGCTTGACATGGGTGTAACTGAAAGTGACAGTCCCTCAGCTTCTATAGCATTCATTCAAAACCAGTTTTTTATGAAAGATGTTACATTTTTAGTCTTAAATGGTGAATACATGTACACATTGTTGTTGTACTTGCAATACAAGTAAGTCATTGATAGAATCTAGCTTGACATTATATCTTCACCCATGGCATTTAATGTAGCACAACTTTACTACAGTGTATATCATGTCAACATCCAGGCAGATACAGTAAAACCTAAAAAAACAACCACCTTAATATTATCAACTTTTTAACTATCATAAATGAATGTTTGTAAGAGTGACATAAAATTTGGGCATAATAATAATTAAACAATAGCTAGATTTTTCCAATTTTTTATTTTAAAAAATAAAACACATTAAACATAATACAATGGAAAATATGCACTCTTTGCATAATCAAGATCAGGGTTTGAGGTAATAAAACTTGAGATTGAATCTCAATATTGTGTTAACAATATTCTTAAGTTAATCAATTATTATTCAATAATTTATAAGATTTTTCATTTTCCAGCAGTATTCAGTAATTGTTCAAAATATTTCTTTCATACATTACAAACATACGTATTGAAATGAAACAGGCTGACAACAAAAATGAGATTTGAAATTGGAGACTGATCTCAAGTTTTACAAATTCCACCCAAGATGTTACTAAGCAGGCTGAATTCCGCAATGCTTTATAATCCATTTAAATAATTTCCAAAGTATCTAATTCATTTTGTGTATGCTAAATGGTTTAAAATTAGGGATATGAATCCTGTGAAACTTTACCTTGCAACCACCTCAATATTATGACCACCTCATTACAACAACCACTTGTTTCCAGAACAGTTTTCAATCTTTTCTCTGTAATTCAACTTGATAATCAGACCACCTCAGTATTAACAACAAGATGGATCAATAATGAATTTTATCAAAACAAAGTGAAAGAGGAAAGGTATAATGTAAAAACATTAACTTCATCACCAAATACATCATAACGTAAGCCAGTAACAACTGTATTTAACAAACCTACCACTTAAATAATTCTGGTAGTGAACTCAAATACATAAGAACGATAATTTGAATAATGTAGCAGTTACTTCCCTTTGTTAAAATCTACTTTCACTTTTAACACACTGAGACTGCATTAAGTAATTTGATTACAACCTATGGATGGGTCAATGCAAAAAATTCCAACTTTTTCGCACTATTATATAGCCGTCGACTTATGAGCCAAGTCAACTTATACGCAAGTACACAGGGTACTTAAATCTCTGTGCAATAAATCTTAAAACATATTTTATCCAACAGTGGAGACTGTTACAATTTCTAACCACCTAAAATAACAATACCAAGTGATTAAGATCAACAATCAAACCAGAGATATTGAATATATTTTAGACGTCAAACAGAAATTTAAGAATTTTTTCAGAACAAATTAAAATCTATATCTATAAAAATAGATGGGATTTGGCAAAAATTGTTGCTGCTTGCAACAGTAATAAAGTAAAAAAAAACATTGTGCATTTAACTCTCTAACAATCATACTGTCACTTTGCTACACATGCTGATAATCAAGCCATGCCTACTATGTACAAGCATTAGTATCACACTGTTTAACCTGTAGTACTAAAATAGCCACCAATGTATACAGGTGTTCCTTATTATATGAACTCAAACACAGCAAAAAATGGGAAATCAATATTTGCATTTAAGTGTGTCAAGCAATAGTAGGGCAAGAAAGTCTTCAGCTTTTAGTATCCTGTAACCTTATCTGAGGCGTGATGCAATACTTGTTCATCAGTTTCTTTCCATATATGGTCACAATGGATGATAATAAATAATGAGTTCAGTGTTCTGGATCATCAACATCTTCATCAGGGGCACACTGAAACAATAAACTAAGGCATAAAAAATTTTGTTTGTTTCTGATTACCTGCATTATGCTAAATTTTCTGCCCAACGAACCAAGATTTTTTAAAAGGCCCAAGGAACGGTACATCCTCTACCTCACTTTTTTGTGTTTCCACACAAAAATAATCTCAATGGCAGTTTTCAAGAATAATAAAAAAATCCTTGCCTACATACCTTATTTTTAATGAAAAAGTGACCAAAAACAAACAATTTCTTGCATGCATAAACCTTCTGAACCACGAGTTTATTCTATCAATATTTTATTGTACTGATGAAGAGGCTGAGTGATTATAATTGATGTTTAATGTTTTCAGATAAATGACACCCACTCAGCTTAGTAGGTAGAGTATCAGTGTATCAGAGGTGCTTTTGGTAGTAGACTGCATGTAGAGCCATTTACTCTGTATCATTTATGAGAAGTTGGCAGTTACTTGCGGAGAACAAGGTTAGTACCTATACAGATTCCAGAAAAGCTAGGAAGGTTGACTGCCAGCCAGTGTATGCTTAAAAACAGGTGTATAACCTTTAAAAGTTTGTGTTCTTTTTCCAATAACAATAATACACAGGGGTTGTGTAAAAGGTACTTCCACATAATAAAAATGTGTTAATTTGATATACTAACAGTCTAAATATTAATCGGAAGACAACGGAACACTTACGTAATATTCTACAAAACATATCTGTCCATCTTCGTTTTTTATCATGTATTGCAAAGACAGGAATCCTCTGTTGTCTGTACGTATAGAAACGCGAGATGAAAGTGCCAAGGCTTTTACTGAGGGTTTTAATAAAGACACTTTATACCTGAAATAAATCAAAGAAATTCAATCAGTCACTGTATACAATGATATCACGGATGAAAGTTGAAAATTTAAAAAAAAAATGGAAATCTTAAGCATGGTGCCATGGACATGGTAAAAACCAGTAGGGTGTGGACCTAGGAAAAAACACAGGTTCTGGAAAATTGCAGAAAACTTTCAACCATGTGATATATATTGTTTGAACAGGTAAACATAAAACATCAATAATTGAAGAACTGCATTTAAAAGGAAGCAAATGGAAACTAGCCAGCTTTGATATGTATCCTGGTTCTGAAAATAAGGGCCGGAAAACATTTTTTGCAGATCAAGGATTGTGCAAACTAATAAATTGTAGCTCTTACAAATTGACCTGTAAGGTGAATACATATATACAAATAATGTTGTACATATGTGTTCATGAATAAATGAGACACTAGATATAAGAGACAAATATTTGTTTTAAAAAGCCGCAGCGATTAGCAAAATAATCCATGTGTCCAGGTAAAATGGTTAGGTTTGCCATTATCAAGCTGACATATTAGATAACAACTGAATAGGTACTACTTCCACTCAAGTTGGATGATAATGAGGTAATCACAAAAACTTAACAATGAATTATATTGTACCATCAATTCCAGCCTGTTTTTTTTTCACTAAGGCTTGAAGTCACACCAACAGCCAGGGTCATTCTGCAACCTTCCAGCTTTAAAAGTAGAGGAAGACATGAGTCTTACACCTGATTAAAACCACTGACCTCCTGTAAGCTAGATGGACAGTTCCTCATATGCGAAATTAGGTCACAGGTGAGATTCAAACTCACATCAGAGACGGGCTTGTGATTACAATACAGAGGCTATAACCAATTAAGCATGGAGGACCCTCTGATATTTTGTCACCGACACAACATATTTAATGAGAATTCAATACAATTTAAACATGAATAAGAATAGATCACAAGAATATTATCATGTACCTGTTAGTTTGTGTTTGTGCACACTGGAATGATTCCATCATATCAGAATCCTTAGGAAAATCAGACTGAAAACAAAATATGTGGAAATGTGTAAGGAAATATATATATAAAAAAAACACTGATATGTTCATATCTACCCTTTGCCTCACATTACTGCATTTCTCTACATCTGAAGCAGATGAATTTTGAACACATAGTGGAAAAGAAGCCATTGCTTGTAATGAGTAATGGCTCCTTTTGACACAATGTTTTCCACTCTGTCAGAGAGAAATAACATAATTTTCTTCAATAAACTAATGTTTTGTATATTGGCTTTGAATTTGGAAGAGTCCAAAATATGCTTATGAGGCAAAGGGTTAATGAGACTCATCTTTGTAAGCTTAAGAACACTAATCAATGCGTACAGCTCATTAACAAATATAGACAAACAAGTGTTTTACAGTGATGTTATATAAGATCTTTTGAATCAAATTCTCTAAACAAAAAAAGCTGTTCAGTGCATTTAGCCTTTCTTATTTAGTGTACCTATAAATATCTTGACCGTTTCTTGATAGGAAAATAGGAAATAAATAATAAATCTGAAAAAAAAAATAAAAAGAAAACCAAAAAACAAACATAAGAAGAAAATTATAGTCTATAGTTTAACAAAGCAATAATCTGAAAATCGTGGTCATTTATACTGACAGCATTCACAGATGTAGAGACCAATGCAGTAGAAAGGATAAGAAATCTCGACCAATCGGAAAAATCCAAGACTTTTTGTGCACAGAAGACTTACATGTGTACTACCAGCATTCCCAAAGGTGGAGAGTCTGAAGTATGGAGCATCAGGTGACATGAGGAATTCCAGTACATCACTTGTCATATCTAACTCATTAAACGCTTCCTTCAGACATTCTGACTGCAATAATATACCATAGGGATATAATGATACGGCCAAACCTGTATTGCAATATACTGCAATACAGTCAATTTGTATGGCCATATGTATACAGGGCTCGACAAATTTCTTTCAGGCTACTCATCCTGCAGGACAACCGGCTAAGAGTTTTAACTAGTTCTACAGCAATTTCAACTAGTCCTTAGTCAATGTCTACTCGTAATTACAAGCAGACGAGTGGATTTGTTGAGCCCTGTATAGCGATATTCTACCGTATTAAAGAACTTCATAAAAACAAAAGCTTGCATGAATTTATGTTGGGGAGGAATCAATTTCTCGCTGCTTGCATATCAAAGAGAAAATGACAGGGTGTCATCACTCTTCAGGCATCAAACAGATTGAGTGGTTGCATGTATACTAGTATAACGTTGCAGCCTTAATATACAGATACAGTAACATATCAAATGCAAAGAGGCTACATCAATTATTCAGACCAATTTTTTCTGATATTTTCTTTTAAATTATTCTAACAGGTAGATGATTACAGCATCTTTTAGCTCAAAATAGAGTTAACAGATTCTAGTTTGCAACAACAAATTCTAGTTTTTACATTCCCAACAAACCCTACATTTTTTTCAACTTTCACTATATCTGAACTGATTCACCGAAAACGGAAAGGATCATATATCCGAAACAGAACTGGAAGATACCTGTATCATTGCAGCCCTTAAGTAATTCACAAGAATACATCATAACAATTCCAATCTTTATCAGAGTTAAATTATGCTGTATTAGACATAAATTTGACCAGACAAAATATTATCAACTTAATACAAATACATCAGAGTGCAGACATCTTCAAAAAATAAAAATACTTTGAGCAGACAGATAAATATCAGATGTAATCAGGGTTTTCACTAGACGTCAGCAGTTGGGGGTCAAAAATGACCCTTGGCTGATGATAATTTGAAGACTCAACAAAATTTCCTTCCAATTTTATTGTAAATTTGACCCCTTGGTACAAATTCTGAAGAGTAAAAAGCTTTATTTTACTGATTTGAAGAGTCAAAATGCTGTTTTAAGGGTCAAATGAAAGCCCTGATAATCAAATAAAAAACATATAAATTAAATACTAACCTTCATAATAATTTTATTGATAACATTGGTACTACTAAAGTTGAAATCTAAAACTTCATCAGGTTCTAAAGTTTTAATATTACAATCAGTGAGAACACCATCTTCCTCCAACCTGAAAAAATCAAGTACAGTCAAACTTGTGTTTGAGGTCACCTCTGAGTAAAGACCACCCTGTGAATGAAGACCATTCTTCAAATAACCGTCATTGGTTATTGAGAACCAATTGCCCTCCAAATAAAGGCCATCTGTGAATAAAAGCCATAATTTGTCTTTCCCAAGGGAGGCCTTGGTTCACAGGTTTAACTGTAATCTCAAATAGGCAGAATTCAATAAACTTACTAGGTGCAAATGCCTTGACTTAAATATAAATACAATATATATATACGGTTCCGAAATCAGTTTTTTCCTCCCAAGTCTGGTTATTCGTGAGATTCGTGAGATGTGTGACATCATCACAAAGCGTCTGTAAACATGCGGGGTATCCGGGCAAAAAGTCACTTGTATGGCAATCTTTTGAAAATTTAGAAGGGACAGGTCGCTGCAAAACCTGTAGCAAAGTAATTGCAGCCAATGAAGGAACAACCTCCAATTTAATTAAGCATATGACCTTAGTGCATAAAATCCGGTCAACAAAGTTAACCCATCCAAGGTGAGTGGTTGATCGAAAACGAAAGTAGATATTCAAATTGCACAATGGTCAAGTTATTTTCAGGAAATGTGCTCTCATTGTTTTCAGAAAATACATTTACCTACATTCACATATATCTTTAGGTTTCAGAGATGAAAATATATTATTTTTAGAAAATAGGAATGAGGTCATCATTGCTTATAAGATGAATTTACAATCTAATTATTAATAGATTAGAACAGATAGGTTAACAAATATAAATGCAATAAAACCAAATATATATTTTTTGAAACGACAAACTCTCAAAAATGGTAACCCATGTCCACATAGCACTTGTACCATTAAATTCATTCACCAAATAGTATTTGCTTGTATAAATTTATAAAGTTAAATAAAATTAGTTTTGAATTTTTAAATTATAAGATATTTACAGAAAATAATTGTTAAATTTCTTTGTTTAATAAACCAGCAAATGCTTCTGAGTGAAATCATTTATTCAGGGGCTGTAAAATATAGCTTGTATGGCAACATATTATATACAATTATTATTTTACATTAACCAACACTTATTGGAATCGGAATCGGAGAAAATCGGAATTGTGTAATTGGAATCGATTCGGAACCGGTTAATTTCAACTGATGCCCACCCCTATTTAGGCCTAAACTGCGAACTAAGAAACAAGATTTTTCTACCAATTTTATTGGTATCGTAGCAATTGTACAAGATTGTATTAAAAACAGTATACTCCTATGTTTACAAAAACTTAGTTCCCAACCAACTTTCAAGCTTAACACATTCTAAGAAATTGTCTAAGAATATTATCGTAAATGTAATAATAAATAGTGTGTACAATGAATAATCCTCAAAAAGTACATACAAGTATAGCAATTATTTTTCTTCATTGTTTGGGTCCGGTAAACTGACCCTTCCCAATTGAAAATAAAGCCATTTTCTCCCGATTCCCGACCTAAAAATTCCCAATTTTGGCATCACACTGCACATTTTTTCCCAACTGGACCGGACCTTGACCCTTTCCCAAAATTGCAAAAAAAGCAATGTAGTAGGCCTTTAAAATTGTACACATACATGAGAACTAGTGGACATCCATAGCCTGCATAACACATCTTTAAACTAGTACATGCTCCTCCAACTGCTCCTGTACCAAATATGGTCAAACATTCCTGAAATGAACAATGCAAACAACATGAACAAATCATACATATACATGTACAAACATTCTGTTTTATTAGATTATAAATACAGGTATACAGGTAGATTCAATTCTTGCAAGCAGTCTTAAATGAAAGCCAATTGAAAGTACATACCAGAGGGATAAGTGATTCTAGTTTGTAACAAAAACATACTCTTTAATTATCAGTAAAGTCATTTTCAATTAATATCTTTTTTCTGTCAGCTTAAAAAATCGAAAAATGTGTGTTTTTTGCATTAAATTTACCAGTAATATTGAAAGGTTAATTTTAAAAGTAAGCTGTTCTTCTTTTATGGTGAATTCCTGAAATATTCCTTCCTGGATGAAAGCGTTGGCTTGTATACATTTGGCATCTTCTACAGTCACTTTAAACCCCATAGGACTTGCAAACACTGTAGCAGTCTATAAAAATAAAAGAAAATAAGAATGATAAGCTCCTTTCACCTTAATGTAATTGTAATGGGTGGAACTAGATTTTAGATCAAATAATTGCAAAGACATTTATGAAAAGCTAGCTGCTATGGTAACAATTTATAAGTCTCCTGAAGTGCTTGTTTGCAGAAATTTTCAAAAGAACGTGATAATGAGTTTTGGATACTCTTGAGTATTATAATAGTAATACATAGTATGACTGAAGCACATTAATAAAAAGGAAACGTTTAGCTCTAACCTAAATCTTAACAACAGAGTTGAGTGTACATCAACAGTGCTAGGGGTCCTGTGGTCCCATTAGGAACCTTTTTTTCAGTTGAAATAGCCATCCAAAAATCAACAAATATTCTAATTTGTTTCGTTTCAAAAGTAAAAATGTGCATTTCAAGACATATCGTGGTAATGATCAATATAAAATAAGAAAACATCAGTGTTTTGGTGCTTTTTTCTAGTACCAGGGCCGGGGTCATGGATTAAATCCCCAGTTTGCAATTTTTAAGTCTCATACTTAGGCAAGACTGATTCGATATTTTGTTTATTAAACCATGTCATAATATGTAAATAGATTAACTCTTGGTACAGAATGTGACCACCAACAATCTAATTTTGGGGACTATGTTTACAAAATACGAAATAACAAAAAAATGACCATATTATACCTCCTTAAAATGAATGGCTTTCAAAATATTTGACACGCTTCTCGCGTTGTCTATGCGAGCAAGGAGTATGTTCTGGTCATCATCTGGTGCTGTTTGTGTTGATAGAGCCATTGGCATTGTAAAATATTAGTAAATTTAATAAAAACACCTCTTGCCTACTTCATCAAATTTCCGCGCCATATTATGCCGGTGTTCCGTAAAATTAACACAGATAGGTTGGATTTAAAAGTCAGTAATACGGTCCTGTATACGAACAAGATTTTTCAAAGTGTTAATATACTTAAACTGGCTCCCGTCGACTCAGTCTGTTCAAAGACGTAGGTGTACTACAACAATGAACGGGAACCAGTTTAGCTATAGTTATACTTTTTTATTGGACCTTTTCAATGACCTTTGCAGTTTACATCATGGTGTACAAATTTATAAAAAAAAAAAACATAATTATATATATATATATGGACATCGAATTAATAGGGTCACGTTCATGTACAAAATATAGAATCGGGATAATTAAATATTGCCAAAAAATGAAATAAACATCATGACGCCACCATTCGATAGATACATTATGCAGAACAGGTTTAACTATGTGACTGATAGCAACTTCTAACTTACCCTCTTCTTGTTGAGTTCTTTTATTCAAAGCAAGCATATTGACTCTGGCTGTCGATTTTGTCTCTCGTGGCCAATTTCTCTGGAATCTTACTTGAAGCTTCTGTTAATTCTCAGGGTTACTCAAAGTGCTTTATGAAATATCAGACAGGTATTGAGAATATGAATGGATTTTCAAATAGCAAATACAATAAAGCCTTACTTAGCGACCACTTAATGCAATATTAGGACTATCCCCATTAAAACGGGAATTCATTGTTATACCAGTTATTAACTTTCAACTCGATTATAAAACTAACTTAATAATAAGACCATTATTCTTCGATAAGTGGTCTTATTATCGCGCTTTTACAGTAAAAAAATAAACATATTTAAAATGAAATATTTAAGGTCTGAAATTGATTGCCTTGACAGAATGAAATTCGATACTTTTTTTCTTTGTAAGACACTTCTTCTTTGTTATTGCATTCTGTATATTTTTTTCCTTTAATTATAAAATCACAAATCGATGCAAAGTGTAAAGGTTTACTACTGAGTAAGTGCATAGCGTTAAAATTTTCCGATCACTTAAAAACATTGTACATTGTATAAGTACATTGTATTATTAAGAATTTAACACACGTTGAAATTTTTCAACAACCCATAGGACATGTATATACGAGAACGTAACAGAGATGCCAGAGACATTAAAAAATATGATTAATAATTAATACTCCTTCTTTTCAAGGAAACCAGACACTCTAAGGTTGTAATGCAGAGTGCCTGCTTAAACATATATTTAAGCCGCGGCCTGGTTCAGTGGCTTGTGCGGTGGACTTGTAACCCGGACATCCGGGTTCGAAACCAGGTCGCGGCAGGTCATACCCTTCTAAGAAATTTTGACAAAAATGTCGATTTTCCTGCATATATGGAGAAGTTGCCGACTCCTTGTGGAAGGGTAGTTTAGCACTGGTTAGTATACAGTCCAGGAAAACTGGTTAGGTGAACCGGTCGCCGTATGTAACTGAAAAATTGTTGAAAAACGGCTTTAATCCCCAGTGACAATAAGTTACATAAAAAAAACTAAACATACATTTAATTGTTGTTTGAGTTAGCGAAAATATCATATCATGACCACATTTAAATCAAGACCGTTTATTTTTGGTTCCGATAGCAGTCTTAGGGTTAAGGTTTTACTGTTCTCAATTCGAATCCCACATAACTATCTTATTAACATTGCATCAGCGTTTTGTTGACATCTTGCCATGCGTTAGTGTTTACATTCTACGCCTGACTAATGAAATAGCCAGTCTCTATTCGATCGTCCAATCAAAACGCATGTTTCAGACACACCTTCAAAATATACCGTGACCTTGATTGTTAATAGATTCGTACGGTGATTTTGCAACTTCTGTGTTTAATGGTGAGATTTAGAAGATAACGTTTCATAAAAATAACAATACCGTGGATTGTTAAACGGAATTTGAACATCTCAAAATGTAAGTTAATAAAGTAACATTATTGTAATGGAGTTGAATCAGGATGCGTACCATGTTTTCTCTTGTATATGTAACAAAACCAGTTGATTCCGGTTGGTGTTTTACATAATTAACCACAACAATCCTAAGTGTTGTTTTATTGGCATACCAATTAACTTGTGGTTTATTTTTTTTAACTTTATCCGTTTTTTAGGAATATTGTTTGTGCTTAATTATCGACTTTTGCTTTTAAGCTAGGGGATTAAACAGTCGTGTGATGCTATTGAATCGATTTGTGTTTTGGGCACATAGACATACTAGTGTATAGAATTGTTGTACGCTAAATATTATACATCCTTCTGAGGGAAACAACATCGATTGATTCATCATCCGATTGATGTATAGATTTACGCTATCTTGCGTGTTTGTTGCTATGTTGATTGTTTAATTATGTTTATTTCGCAGACGCAAACATTTGTGGTAAAATTATGGCGTTGTTTACTCCTAATTAAGATATTTTAGAAAAATATATAATTATGATATTGTCCGATTAGAAAACAGTTCATTTGCTAAAACTTCTTGTGCATACAGAATTCCTTTTGCATGCTTACTTGTATATTCAAAGACATATCACTGAAGTCATTAGTTTATTGAGTTATTAATTAATGAGCACCATATTCACGTAATTTAATCGTTTTATAGATAAGATTGATATTTTTACACCAAAATCATTGTAAACAGTCATTCTTGTTTCTTTTTCTCGTGACATATTTTGTATGTTTACGGAAATTCACATGTGTACTTGTGAAGTTGTGTGAAGTTTAAATCTATTGAGGGACAATCCTAAAAAATGAAAATGGACTCGAAAAAAGTAATCAAACAATTAGTTTGTTACGTAAAGTAACTCATGATTAACAAACGAATGTAATTACTTGGTGAAATAAGCCTTTATAATCTTCTTATAACTTTTGTTCGCTTAACTTTAACTTGATTTTAAGTGGTTTATTTTTTGTCGTCTGCAAGATGTTTTTTGTCTGTATAATTGACTTGATTCGTATCTTAACGCTTAAAGATTCAGTCATATAAAGATTCATATAATTAAGTACATGTATTTCTTATTCACACATGCATATTCACATAGCAATTTAAAATAAACATCGCTGGTGTTTCATAACGCATTTCATAAAATACAGCCGGAAAACGGTCATTAAAATCGATCAATAGCTACATTTCAGTTGAATAAAAATATTTACATAACCCTTTATACAAAATGTTCATATATGGTCATCGACACTGTGATATCCAGAGATTTGTGACGGACATGCTAAGTACCCTCGAATAATGCAGTTTATTTATATATTGCTTGCATGAAGAAGGGGTTGGGCTATTTTATGATAAAACGGATAAACTGGTTCCCGTTGACTCTGTCTGTACTTTTGTGCACTTTTATACTTATGTACTTTTATAACATGGACTGACTGGATTGTATAAAGATCAACACACGGACCGTGACAAACAGGTCGACACTTTCGGTCAAAATTCTTTGGCGGATTTGTCTGTTAAGTAACTATTCAAATATATAGATCCGTTGTCTATATGCATTGATAACTTATGTTTTTATTTCACTCTACAATGAGACATTTCTACTTATGACACTGAGCTTATAGCTTGTTGTTTTGTCCCTGGTGTTTGATCAATATCTAAGTTAAGGATTCTATATTTATTTTGCTTTATTGCGGAATTTTCTTGACGATTTTATTTGTTCAGTACAATGGAAAAAAATGATAAACCTGTTTTGAATCTTATCCGGGATCAAGATTTCACCATTTCATTACGATAAATGGTTGATCACAAGAAACGTAATTTAGCTTTTAGTCATTAAAGCAAGCATATACATCCGTGTTTTATTAATCATGTCCCTATTTTGAAGCACGTGCTGTAGTATGTAACATAACAACGCATAGTTTGCTTTTAGAAAATGTTTATTACACACGTCACAGGTTCATACTGAAGTGTGGTCTCGCTCTCTAAGGATCTAAACATTGTTACGAGTTACCATGGTGATGGTAAAAATAATTTCCTAATTGCATGGTCACCAATGTTCATTGCATGGCCAGCTATGTTACAGAATGTTACAGGTAAGAGTTTATACAGGTACAAGTACTGATGGCTATTTTGTTACAAGTGTAGAACTATAACATAACACAAAAATGTAAACAATGCATAAAAACATAGTATACCCTGAAATAATGAATTACTTATGTAAAAGTATAAGTATATTGTTAAATGTTGTGTTTTATTACATATGAAACTGTTGTTGCCGTAGGCAGACATCTTATCATGTCATAATGTGTACACGTTGTTATGCACTATAGGCACTTAATTCTTTTTGTCTCGAATCCCACCCGGGACTAAAATTAACACGGAATTTAGTTTACGGAAGGTCGGTGGTTCTACTTAGGTGTAAGCCTTGGTCTTCCTCTTCTGTTAAAACTGGAATGTAACCGAATGACCCTGGCTGTTAGTGCAACGTTAAATTCCAGAGAACAGTTCATCATATTACACACGTTCTTTTTGTATTTAGTGCAAGTTTTGAAACTAGATTAATGTGATATTCTGTACGTCTATTTTACACACTTGTGCGTTTGAGGTCACATCTATTGCTTATTCCAGAGACTTTTCAAGCTGGTTATTTATACGTTTCATTGCGAATGACGGTACCGGCGCATATCTTCGATCCTTCTAGTTTTATGGTGATATCTTTTCTGTTCTCAATCAGTTCACACTGTCATCCTAATACAATATTCAGTAGTTTCGAATGATTTTGATCTTGAAATTGTACTCTGAGGATCTTTTGAACCTAAAATTACCAGTCTTAGTAAGACTTAATCGTCATTTATAAATGTAAGAATTGACTACAAGCATAAAACAAATGATGGTAGTCGTGGGGAGGGGTATCTGTCACATACAAATCTTCAATAAGCATTACATTCACAATATTGAACAATAAAGATTGCTTTTTCCATAAATCAATAGACAGTTTTTGAGTATTGGTGATTTTAAGATAAAAAAATCTTGCCTTCACGTCTTCGACCTACTCCGGCTTAAGTTGCACTATTAGCGCATGGTACTGACTGACCCCTGAACCATGTTGTCAATTATTTGATAGCACCATACTAACGGGATACAACCCCAATAAGGGTATGGTATCTCATGAAGCTGGTACCTGTCATTAAGGAAATACACCAAACTTGTTGACTCTGGTTTGGTGCACTGCAAGGTGGAACGGGGACCAGTTTACTTGTTGATGTTTTAACTGGTTCCCGTTGACTCTGGTTGTACAGCAACATGGAACGGGGACCACTTTAGTTGGGGTTTAACTAATCTCCATTTCATGTTGCGGTGAATCAAAGATTCTGTTCTGAGTCAACGGGGGCACTTTAGTTCTGTGATTGTCGCTAATAAAAGTAATGTAGTTTTTTTCGACGACGATATACGAATTCTGAGATCCCTTCCTAGGAAAACGTGGGCATAATCAATTAACGCTGTCTTGAACTAAACATACATATATCATTGGTATAATGATCTTTTATTTCCTCCAAGATTTATGAAGAGTACAAGACATTATATAAAGTATAATACTTATAACAAAAACAGGAACGTTTTGAAGAGAGCGTTTATATACAATGGCTTTATATGCACGCTTAAACAGACATTCTCAAACAATACACACAGTACATATAAAATACAATACGAAAAAACACATCAAGACAGTATCATATTTAAAAAAATGCCATCTAAAAACTGTATTTGCTATTAGGTGTCTAATGTGTCATGAGACAATAATTATAATAATATCTCCCTCTTATTTGGAATAATAATATTGTAATACACTTTACAATTATTGTGAAATTCGTATGTACAAGTACGTGTATAACAATAGTTTAATAATAACCACGATCAAGGAAATAAAATAAACTGACTGAAAAGGAAGTATTTTATCTGATAGTGAGATACATTCGATCCACTTTACATTGATATAGTGGATGTTGCGTAGAATGTACACACTTACATGTATATTATCAAAGTATTTTAATTGAATTCAAGTTCAAATGCTTCAACACAAGAGCCAGTTTGTAGAAGTCTCTGGATTTCGATAAATAAATCATTAATCTATAATCTAGTCCCATTAAGTTGGTTATAGGTCTTCCTTCCCTTTGTCGCTTAAACCATGGAGAACCAGACACCGTGGTTATAAAACTTGAGAACAGTCTCCGAGCTCATAATTCAATTTTATTCTCAATGTATTGATGGTTGAAAATATGTAGCTGTACAATGTTTCAATACATATTCAGGCCAATAAAGCTCTCTGAATTATACATTATTAATAGCATCAGTATCTTATCATAATTAAATGAGAAACATTAAAAAACACATGAGATTAAAAGCTTGAGATTTTAGGTTGATCTCAAGTTTTATACCTCGAACTCAAGCCTCTTGCTCACAAAGAAAATGATCATCTGCAACAGGCATATTGTTTTCTTCGTTTTATGTAGCTGATATTAATGATGAGATGAACGAGCCAGATGTAGTGTTTCATTACATTATATTATAACCCGGTTATGTGCGTGAAAACGAAAGACAAAATGTGGTCTTTTTGACAGATGGTCTTTATTCAGAGGTCAGTTTGTTCTAAATAATCAATGACGGTTTTTGAAAGAATGGCCTTTATTCACAGTGTAGCCTTTATTCGGAAGTAGCTGTAAATACAGGTTTGACTGTTATTGTGATTTAAATGTTGAGTGAAATAATATTGTCTATAACCAGCCTCAAGTACTCAGTGCAAATTACGCTATGCCTTCATTAAAACTAGTACAATGAGGTTGTAAGTATATATAATGTGAATCACATGTTACTTAATTACATGTTAGATCTATGAATGAATAAACTTGTAATTACTCTAGCATGTAGTATGTAGACTTATATTAATGGAACTCAAGCATGTGCAAGGAGACTGTAGGTATAATTTATTAACTCGCTACTAGGTTACAATACGTCTTCATACTTGATATAAAACTAGTTAAATGCTGACTGGTATACCATGACTGATGAATATAACGATTTTATCATGAAGTTGATGCATGTATATACTGTGAAAGTGGAGCATCTAGCTTTGTGAAACCTTTTGATGCTTCGGGTTAAATGTTTCATGGAGTAAATTCTCGGACTAGCTGAATATTTGAACACTCGCGGTAGGTGTATGCATGTACTTTAATTCATAGGGATTATGTAAATCGATGTTACATACTTTATTACAGTTGATCGTAAGATATTGTTTCAAATTTATTTTGAGTGTAGTTTAATGCGCCAGACTTGCCAGATTGCTTCTTAGAATACAATTACCCTCGTGTAAATTTGCGCAGACTTCACGCCGAGGTCTACCGTTTGAGATAACTACTGTTTCACATGTTCTATCCAATGAGTTGTCAAATGTGTTTCTCCAGTGCACACAGCTAAAAATTGCTCTCCATAATGTAAAAGAGGAGCGCTGTGATTTTGAATCCAACAAGGGCCCAGACAAGTTACAAAGGGGAAGTTGGTCTAGTAGTAACGTGCTTGACTACGAATCGAAAAATCGGCTCCGGCTTCTGATATTTCAGGGATGTTTTTCAGTGTCCCCTACTCCACCACTGAGCCCAGTACTGTGTTCAGAGAATAACAGGAAATGGGTGAGGCGTGTGTCGGTGCTTTACACCGGGCATGACCAAGAATCAGAGGGTCTATTCGAAAAGTGTCGGGAGATATAAAGACCTGGTTCTCTAGTATTTTCTCCCTTCTCTCGGGGGCGGCTCTGAAATGACCATAGCTGTCGAATGGGCCGTTAAACAACAACAAGAGATAAATAGATACACAGACAAGTTACGCATGTGAGGAAGCTGTCCAGCTAGCTTACGGAAGGTCGGTGGTTACTCGAATAACTTCTGAGGGTGAAATATAGTACCGTATACAGAATGTATATTATTTTACAAGGATTCGATATCATATTACAGTTAATACTATTACAATGTTGTACACGTTACCCTGATGAAAATCACCTGTGTATTGTATGGCTTATTATTCCGAAGAGTGTAATCCGATCACTCCACCGTCTGATAAAATATATTCTGTTGGAAATTGTGTATATATTTTAACAATATTGTTCGAATGTATGCACTCATATGTTTGCATACTTGAAAAACGAACTTGAATAGTTTATATGCTGTGGATATTTTTCTTTTTTAAAGAAATCTGAATTGTTCACTGGGCACGCACAGAGCCTGTACTACACGGCCGCATTTCTTAGTCCTGATTGACCATATTTAGTCCTTATTTCATGGAAAAATAACAAAGCGAACATGTACAAACGTTTTTTTTTTCAATTGAAAAATGATCGGATTAATACTTTATGCCCTAAATTACTGAACAGAACAGAAAATTTATTTGAATATAAATACATGTATAATAAATGAAGTTTTGAATTTTTATAATAATAGGAGAACTGACCTAAGACTGAAGTGGAAGTTTTTTGTTTCTGTTTGGTTGATTTATCAAACCTAGTATAGAAAATTGTGCTTCTTTCTTACGGTCACTTCTTCGCAAAACTATCTCAGTCCCATATCTAAATGACCTTTAAAGCGCAGTTACGTGGATTCAGTTATAGCGTCTGTTTTTTTTTCAACGTACATTCACTATTGTACCTATTACTTGTTTTCATTTTTATCATGTTTCGCAACTATTACCATCCTATGCAACTCGACCTTTAACACTAATTTAGGCCATCCATAATAATGTTGGTTTGAAGTTTCGCGATCCAAACTTTTAACTATGGGCGGGTAGTCAGGCATTTTTGTTAAAATTATATGCTTGTACTAAACGAACAGTTGGAAAAACAAACATTTTTTTTTGTCAAAATGGCTAATTTGTTTTGAATGTATTGGTCGCGTAACTGCAAACCACCATTTTTTTTAAAGATGATCTGGTTCATTTTTTTCTTCAGTGCCATCAATTCCAAAGTCTAACAAGGCTATGCCAATTACGGTGTAGTGTTCAATATCGCGAAGAACTTTATTCAAATGTTTTGAAAGATTTCGCTTAAAAATCAAATTCTGAAAGGTTTCTTTTATTTTTGTTTTTTGTTTTACAATTTCAGAATCTGAGTTACCGTTCTATTGTATAAATGGCATTATCTTGTCTGAGATGTAGAGCAACAAGAAACAGTCTAAAGTTCTTGCTCTCAGACACGTTATCAAACCGGAAATCAAGTTTATATGGCGTTGCTAGAAAATCAACAACCACCGTTGACGTGACAGAGAATGGAACGGGCGAAAATGTCCGAACATCGCCGATTGACGAAAGTAAAAGTTCACTTTCTAGCGATGGGCACCCGCAGATAGATTTATCGTTCACTAATCCCCAAGAAGCTTATAGAAGTAAATCGTCCGGAGAATTGTTACGGGCTTATCTTGTCTTTCAACTATGTTCAGTTCCATTGATCGTAAACCACAACAAAGCGGTAAGATCTGAAGAATTTCATTTGTCTCTCCCGCGACAATATATGTTAATTATGCTTATACAATTGGTCCGTATTACGTTGAGAGATTGATACATTTATTTTTTTGAAAATATGAAGTTGAAATTAGGGCGCGGAAAAGTCACTGATATAAATTAACTGCAATATTCACAAGATTGAACATTATGTAATGAATCGCCATTCCCTGTGCATATAAGTACACATGTCATTTAATATAAAAAATTGTCCTTCAGACGTATTAAACTAGAGGTCATTTTTAGTTGAAACCAGATTCTCTTAGATACGCCTACCTATGCTGAAACTTGAATCGCCATATCTCTAAATACTCGTATTTTATCTTTTGACGCACGTATTTATGTGTCAATACGTATAAGCCTATTTCTGTACAAATTTTTCAGCTGATGAAATTCAGTCGATCAGTTCTTGGGTCAAAACTATTTCACAAGTTGATGAAGATGACCTTCTATGGTCAGTTTGTGGCCGGAGAGGACAGGATTGCTATACGGCCACTGGTCAATCGAAATAAACAGTTTGGTGTGAAGTCTATATTAGATTACAGCGCAGAAAAAGATGTATCCACGGAAGAAGCGAAAGACGCGGAAATGAAGTAAAGTTCTTGTTTATACACTTTGTGTGAAATTTATTCCTTTGGGTACTTTTGGACTTTTTACCCGAAAGCCTGTGTTTTTAGAATTAAGTTATATGGTTCTTTATAAACTTTTCTAGCCTAAAATATCATATATATGGAGTCAAACAATTTTATCCCATTCTTTCGAACTAGTTTGTTGATATTTATAATATTTATTTGTACTTCTTTAACAAGCACATTTACAATATTAGTTTGAGACTAAAAATCCTCGAACCTCGCTAGCTTAACTCAATCGATGGGGTATAAGGTCCAAGGATCTCGCGGAGCAAGACGCATGTTATCTGTGATGATTTGAATGAATGCATTGTATCTAGGGCTGCCGCTGATTATTCATGTGCAGAAAATAGCAGAACGAGGTCAGTACTGGTCAGAATCCAGGAGGATTGGTTTTGTTAAACTGGTTCTCGTTCAATGCTGCAGTGCACACAGAGTCATCGGTACTAGTATATGGTTTTGTGGACTGCTGACTGGAACATTACTGAAATAATGTTGAAAACAGATGTAAAACAATCATGATTTTATTTGTTCGATTAATTCTTCTAGTTAATGCGTAAAGGCGATACCGTCTTCTAGTCATAATTATCAATACATTTTTGTCACTCTAAACTACTGGCGTGACTTTATTGCCAATTATACATGTACAAGGTAGTCTGGTGTTTCTCATTGAAAATATCTATCAGTATGCTTGATTTATTCTGATTTATCATGAATCAATTTAGCTTTGCGTGAATAAAAACCCTTTTGAGGACAGTTGATCAGTCTATCTCGGTCACCATGCTCAACCGATAGTCTACAGTAATTTTTCTCAATGGGTTTAACGCCGTTTTTCAACAGTTTTAAACTATTAAACGCCGTTATATACGGCGGCCGGTTCACCGAACCGGTTTTCCTGGACTCTATACTAACCAGTACTAACTTACCCTTCCACAAGAGCCGGTAACTTCTCCACATACTGCAGAAAATGGACATTTTTGTCAAATTTTCCTAGAAGGGTATGACCTGCCGCGACCGGGATTTAAACCGGGATCGTCGGATTACAAGTCCAGCGCACTAGCCACTGGACCACGGTCACTGCTCTACAGTCATTATTACACCGTAGCAAATAAGATCGTGATATCAGATTTGGTATTGAAGCCCAAATAACTGAAAGGTCAAACGTCATTTAGGAGTTTAAGTTCCATTTTATCAACCTTGGCCTCGATTGCGTCCATGATGAGGTCATGACCTTTATAAATTTGAATCTTGAATGATGCATATCATTAATTCCTGAATCAATGAAAACAAACTTTATAATTCAATAAGCGAAAAGAATTCATCGATAATTTATTTATATATGCATTTCATCTACCTCGAAATAAGAGTTTAAACGATTGAAACCTTTGCTAGTACAGTCAAATGTTTGTTTTCGGCCACCCCCGAATAAAGATCACCATGTGAATAAAGGTCATTCTTTGAAAAATTGTCACTGATTATTTAGAACAAACTGACCTCCGAATAAATGACATCAGTCAATAAAGACCACAGCTTGTCTTTCCATAGGGTGGCGTTTGTTCACAGGTTGACTGTACATGTATTTAATGATTGATCGGTAGACTCTTAATGATGCTTTTGATTGCTAAAAATTCTTTGTAATAGAAGGTAATTAATTCGATGTTCTATTCATTCATAGATGTTTAATACTCATTGACGAGTCTTGATCGATGATATTTTTTTAGTTTTGTGAAAGATTTTTATTGCGCATGTACACATTTCCGCACCCTACTTGTATGCATGACTTTGCATGCCAGATTTTAATGCGGTGTATTAAATGAACATTTCATCCATTGAATGTTTTGTGTTTGTATTTGCAGGTCATGTATTCCTGAACATAGTACAGATATTGCAAATGGTAGGGTGACATTAGTTATCTACAATTTGATACAAATCTTTTGCCTCTTGTTTGACTGCCAACAGTGCAGTGGTCCTTACAATTAATGGAAATATCTGTCAGTATATGTCGACATGATAGGAGTTAATTTACAGTAGATGTATACGTGATCAAAAGCTTATCAAAATAGTTAAAGTATATCTGAAATATAATTATCCTAAAAAAACAGTTTAACGAACTGTGACACGAAGTATATTATCCACAATCAATCTCAATATACCATTTGGGCCGACTCTTTCCGGAGATTACCGAAGTAAATCGAGCGGTTGTTGGTATCATAATTAATCGTTTCATGATCACTTGCTCCAATGTCCTGTTCATTTATTATTGGACTTTAGTTTGGACTGAACGAATATTTGCTCTGGTTGAGAACTTGACGAAGTCCCTGCAACGCTTCCGTATTGTTCACATTCTTGTACCCTGCCACGCTTCCGTATCCTCGACAATATTATACAATGTACCTGTCTCTATATATTTTTCAGTGTCAGTAAATATAGCTATTTATTCACATTAGTTTGCGCATTTTATGAACTGTGAAATATCAAAATAGACCAATTCTCTTGTGAAATTTACATTTTTAGATTTATAAATACGTTTTATACACATAAGATTTAA
This sequence comes from Lutraria rhynchaena, assembly GCA_008271625.1. Taxonomy (NCBI): domain Eukaryota; kingdom Metazoa; phylum Mollusca; class Bivalvia; order Venerida; family Mactridae; genus Lutraria; species Lutraria rhynchaena. The sequence goes on from VIBL01000182.1 coordinate 676,653, forward strand.
TGGAGATTGGGCTATAACCTTAAAGCACCCACAACATAAAGTGCGTCATTTTCTCTGTCAACCATCAAATTGTCGTGAATATTTTATAAGTTAAAACAGTAATTAGTGCCGATAATAATTTACCTATCTTTGTTTTCCCAAGTCGGTCAGATCATGTCATTCACTAGAGAGCTGAATGACGAGTGCTGGTCTCGACGTCGAGACCCGGAAGTGTGTCATTGACTGGACTTAAGGTCGTGTGTAGGATACTTACATCGCTTGTTGAAGATATCAATTGCTTGTTTGGAATTCACACTATCTGGGTTCGAAATTATGTCACAAATGTTATTACCTTAATCACTTGGGCGTCTTCGCTGCTCCCCGAGTACCGGAAACGGCTAGTCCATATGTTTACATGCCGCAGAAAAACTCGATCAAATTAAAATACGCGAGAACCTGAATAAAATAATAATGAGATGCGTTCACCAACATTTAGCTTGTATTTTATTTACGTTTGAACATTTATTAATTTGTAGTTACTGATACGCGTTGATTGATATAATGATGAATAATGGCGTTTAATTTACTTTGAGCCGCATTTTTTCTAACTGCGTCTTTATGATATTTTGTAGCCACGCATTCCGGTCATGACTGTATTGTGACCGTGTGAATGATATATCCACAGTAGCTGAAGCATAACAAGCGAAATTTAAGATTGTATTCAACTCATGGTATATGAAGTGATTAAAAATGAGATTAATGTCGGGTCTGATTTATTTAACAAAGTTTAGGGTGATGCATATCATGAACTGTTTGATATAAAGACATTTAGTTGAACCATTCCAGACTCTGAGGACGTAAAAGATTTCAAACGTGACAGAGATGAAATAAAAAAAGCAAAACAGGGCATGCGTGTGTATCATTTGCATTCAAGAAATTCGTACCGTAAACTGTCACTACACCGAAGTGTAAGATACTTAAAAAATGGAGAGCGCGACTGCACGATGCAGATACAAAATCATGAGGATATTATTATTTACACGGCTGCTTACTGACCCGATAAGATGTGATACAGGGTCAGTTAATAAATATTGGTCGAGAGCGATAGGTCAAGCCCAATATTAATTTACTGACCCTGTATCACACCATATCGGGTCAACAAGAAGCCGTGTAACGAATTTATCTCACCGAGCACCATTTATATGTCAATTTACCAAACTTTTATACCATCTTAGCCATTTTTATTTCGAAATTATGATTACTGACTGGATATGAATTGCTACAGGTTTATTACGGGAAAAGATTAGGTCAGCATGTGACCCGGCTCAACCAATCAAGAGTCAGTTTTCTGTACGAAGTAAAATAAACGCTGCTTTGGACTAGAGATGTTGTTTGAAATCAATATAATTTCGAGTCCATGTTTAAATATTGTTATTGGTTGATTAATATTGGTGTGGTTGTCTATTTCTCATTCTTCCTGACAGACCGTTGTGTTCTTTCTGGAGTGATGACGTTCCTACAATGGAACTGATCTGTATGATATGTCAATTTAAACGACAGAGACCAGTATTAAAACAATTACAGCACCTCAACTGACTGCAATACCATACCTACAGTATTACTTTTTCACTGGGTTTAACACCATTTTCCAACAATTTTTCAGTTATATGCGGCGGAAGGTTCACCTAACCAGTTTTTCTTGACTGTATACTAACCAGTACTAAGTTACCTTTCCACAATGAGCTGGCAGCTTCACCACATATGGAAAAAATCGACTTTTTTATCAAATTTTCATAGAAAGGTATGGTCTGCCGCGAACGGGATTTGAAACAGAATCGCTGGGTTACAAATCCAGCGCACTAACCATTGAACCACGATCGCGACCCTACCTACATTTTTATGCAACGCATTTGAAACCTTTTGTTTTGGACAAATCTGCATGATTGTTAGGTGTTTTCCATACATTTCACAGCTTCTATCTATTACCCTCACAGATCCTGTTCATCAAAGATTTCAAGCCCATAGAGAATTCGGAGATCGCAGAGATGGTGTTGTCTCTAGTAGAACTTATTTCTATGAAGGTGAAGAACAATGTGATAAAAATATGGAGATATTTCTAGAATCTATTGATGGAGTGGCAGGTATTGTATAAGATGTCTACTATAGAGATACACTTGATAACTACATTACATATAATTAAAACAATACTAACCTTTTGCCTCATGAGCGAATTTTGGACTCAAATATACAAAAGCCCTATGTACATTTATTTATAAAACTTCTGTGATTTCTCTTTAGCAGAGTGGAAAACTTTGTGGAAAAAATCGTTTGTTTTAGATTCGGGGGAAATGCGGTATTATGAGGCAAAATGTTAAATACTTGACTTTGGGTGTAATTTTACTTGGTAAAAAATAATTACGTTTTAACATAAGGATTTGATTACATACACTGGTTGTCATATATATTCAATTTAAATTACATTTATCGACACACAAAATTGCTTGTTGTTTAAGCTATTTGTTGGTGTGAATAAACGTGTGGGAAAGACGGTTATGTTTTGTTAGTATAGTCTGTTTGTGTATCAAAATATGAATTATTTTATTTGTTTCAGATGCCACGAACAAAACCGGACTTTGTGCGATCAAATTGACAGCTCTTGGACGTCCGCAGTTATTGGTACGTGGGCTCATTGTCATGACAAATTCTGCAACATTTTATAAATGTATATACGCTCGTAGGATGTTTATCACTATTAAAAACCTTCTTTGGGTCGGTTTTACTGCTAAATATGTGCGTTAGATAATTCACCAATTTAATAATGTTACCGCTGGAGTTTTAACGTCGCAACAACTGCCGGGGTCATTTGGCGACTTTCAAATTTTAACTATGGAGGATGACTCCCCAGGCATACACCTAGATAGAACCACTGACCTACCGTAAGCTAACTGGACAGCTTCCTAACACGTGGAAATGGTCCCGGGTGGGATTCATCACAGCGGTGAGAGGCTAGTGGTTACAAGTCAGAGACCATAACCACTCGAACATGGAGGTCCCTTATAATGTTACCAATTCGGTGAATCTTTGCCATACTTTAGTAAACAATTATAAAGAGTAATTCACAAACGCTTATCATGAAATTTGATACAAATTCCTTTCTTGTTGCTACAGCTACAAATGTCAGATGTTCTCGTATCTGCTCGCAATTTCTTTGACAAACTTACCACAGCGGATGGAGACAACTTCTCCCGAGGATTTCGTGAAGACGAGTTCTTACTAAAACTACAAGATTTAGGTGTCAAGGTAACAGAAGAAGAATGTCGCCGATGGTTCGCTATTCTGGATTACCAACATGATGGGTAATTAAAATATCCTACCTTATTATCATTCAATTAATTTTACATTTTGGAATACGGTCAAATTAGTTTGACGGCCACCTGTGAATAATGGTCGCCGGTGATGAATAGCTGCCCTTTAGCACGTGGTCGGGTCATTGATACAACGGGCCAAATGAATAAGTGAATCAATGCATAATGTACATAAAACTTGACTTATCTTATGTGTTGGCCATTGTTCTCTAACTTGTCTGTAGTTTGTCTCACGTGTTGATGCGTCTCTCCTAATCAATTTTCTTCATTGAAGTCAACGTTTTTATGTAGGTTTTACACGTGGACGTTCGACCGTTAAATCAGTCGTGTTTCAATTTGTTCCGGTCTAAACTGCTTTTTAGCTCGTCTGTTTTCGAAGAAAAGGTCGAGCTATTATGATTGCTGTGGCGTTGTCGTTGTCGTGCAAAAACTTTAATGTAGCCCATTTTAAAGATATCAACACAACACTTTGTATACATATCATGACAAGGCGCAGTTTCAAGACAAATGGCATTATTCTGAAAGGTTGTATTTTTGGAGTTATGCCGCTTTTTAAACTTAGAATTTTGGCCATATTGCTTATTAAATAGAATGATGTAAAACAGACGAGCGATGGCGCCGCTCTGTGGAGGAGCTCTTGTTATAACTTTGTAATGATAGATATGTTTACGCCGGAAAATGTAAGAATGTGTTTTTTCTATGATGATTAATAACGCATATTTTAGAGGTTAATTTTGGTACTTGCACTTGTGATAGATGTTCAATGTCTTTTTTTAAATTTCAGACAAGTTGATATAATGGACTGGGAAAGTTTGTTAGAGATAAATATGGACCTTAGTAAACTGTTAGTGGTTCCCGATCCTCAGGTAAACTTCAAATAATACGGATGTCTATCCGCGTTACTGTAGAAGAGTTTACCTATGTACAAAATGTTACCAAATACAAAATGTATTAGGCCTAAAATATAGGTTTGTTTTTGTTTACCCGACCGACCGATCTTTTACCTGCCGACTCAAAAGTTTTTTACGGCATCCAAATCTTAGTGCTATATTGTAATTTTCACAACAGTGTTGCCGATATATGTAAAAAGTAAAAGAAAAAAAACCTTCCTACCGACCCATATTTTTGGGGGCATGTATCCGGAAAGAAACTTTTTGTTTAGCCTTATAAAATACAACTACAAAAAATGGAGTGAAAAATCCGTCATAAAATAGATATAATAATCATTTTTTACCGAACAAGTCTGATGTGCTATTGCTTATGTGTTGATGACGATTCGACTTGTCTTTGTATACATTTAACTATAATTTTTATACGATTTGATTACATGTGAGTATCCGTTTTAACAGAATATATGCTATAAACCTGGCTTTATCATTACCTAAAGCATATTGTATAATATATGTATCGCTGTTGTGGCACCAAGTTTAAATTTAGTAATTATTATGACATAACCTGCTTTTACAAAGTGAATCGTTTTCAATGTCTACAGAAACATAAATCATTCTACGTTTTATGTATTATAGACTGGCGAGTTACGTCCCCTTGTTGATAGACTTGAAGATGATACTCGTCAGGAAATGAGGAACATGATACAAAGATTAGATACAATAGCAAAGGTATGAATACAATACAACAAAACCTCAGCTATGGACTACATCTATCTTTAAACCATCTTATTAAGATAACAATGTACAGTAAAACCACTGAAAACCGGACCCTTTCCGGATTTGACTTTTACTCAAGTTTTCTGAGAATTCCGGTTTTCAGAGAACTTTGATTATTGAAGAGAAATAATGGGACTTGAAATATGGTCCGGCTTTCATATAATTCCTGTTCTTACAGAGTCTAGGTTCCAGGGTTTTGCTGTATTTTCCAATCGGATTTCAAGTATTTTCTCTATATTCCTGATTTAAAAATAGACCACTGCAATTATCATTGTTTCAACTAGTCACAGATCAGTGGGTTATGATTTACTAGGGCATAACCAAACTTCTGAACCTCTATTAGGCAGCTATTATAGTGATATTCAGGTGTAGAATAGATCAAATTGTCAGAACATTTTGTTAAGTTTTGGTATAAAATATTCCAGTACGCATCTGAGAAAGATGTTCGAGTGATGATAGATGCCGAACAATCGTACTTCCAGCCTGCTATAAACAGACTCGCCATGGAAATGATGAAGAAATTCAATAAAGAGAAGGCAATTATATTCAACACATATCAGTGCTATTTGAAGGTAAATATACGAGTATTGTTCTTAGTTAGTTTGTTTGTAATCCAGAAAGTAATACAGTGGAACCCGTCTAAACCGGTAAAACCTGGGACCAGGTCATTTGGCCAGTTTAGAGGGGATTATTGAATTATATAGTAATGAAGTCGGGACCAGAACATTTAGTCGATTTAGAAACCGGTTAATAGAAGAACCGATTTAGAGGGTTTCCATTGTATTTTTTGCAGAGGGGCCTCCGCGGTCGAATGGTTATGACTAATAATCACTAGCACCTCACCGCTGTGAATTGGAATCCAGGTCGGGCCAGACCGAATTCACATCTGAGGAAGCTGTCAAGCCTGCCCACGTAAAGTCGGTGATTCTACGCGTAAGGTCTTCCTCCGCCGTCAAAGACTGGAAAAGTTGCTAAATAACCCCGACTATTGATGCGACGTTAGCCCCTCAAAATCCTACAGCTATGATGACCCAAACGTCTGTTCAGGCACGTGCTTACGATTTTAGCTCGTGCGATATTCTTGTATGCAATTGTATTCAATTGAAATACTTCAGCTAGATTTTTTTATTGTCATTTTCCAGGCTGCGCATCATAACATCAAGATTGATTTTGATACAGCTTACAGACACAATGTATACTTTGGTGCCAAACTTGTACGTGGAGCATACATGGAGCAGGTAATGATATAACCGCACTTACCATTTTATACAGTAAGATATTATTTTGCTTTACGTGGATTTTTTGTATGGTCCTTTCGGGTTGGTTTTGAGTTGGGGGTGAAGGTAGTATTTTATGGAAGGTGAGATATTTGATACGTACTTTTTACTAGGAATTGTTTTCTTATCTGCTTGTATATTGACCTAGAAAGCATCGTTAGCTGAATAACGGAATAATAGCTCTGTTCGTATTACCTTGTATATTTATATAGGAACGTGAAAGAGCAGAAACTATTGGTTACGAAGATCCAATAAATCCATCATACGAAGCCACAACAGCCATGTATAATAAAGTGTTACGTGAAGTGATGAGACAGATACAGCTGTGGGATAAAGGAAAGATTGCTGTGATGGTTGCAAGCCATAATGAAGATACCGTCAGATATACAGTTGAAAAGCAAGTTTTGGCTTCTCTGATTTTAGTCTTTTTAAAGCATGAGTAAAATAATCTGTATTGACATGTTTACTAATAATTTATTACAGAATGCTGCTGTTCTTTCGTATGGTTCTTTAGGCTTAAACTAGAGCCTAATTCTTTACGCAAAGGTAATTTAAATCCTATCAACTTCTCTGGACTCCCTTTGCTATTCCCTAATTGTGTCTTACAGGATGAAGGAGTTTGGAGTGAAACCGGCAGATAAAGTGATTTGTTTTGGTCAGCTGCTTGGCATGTGTGATCAAATAAGCTTTCCTTTGGGTAAGTTGTTGCTGCTTCTCGCGTGTATCTTCAAATATACAGTAAAACGTCAATTTACGACCACCTTCATATAACGACCACCTTTTCATACTGACCATTCAATTTTGGACCAGTTTTCCATATTTTATTCTGTATTTGAACTTAATTATCAGACCACCTTTTTATACTGACCATTCAATTTTGGACCAGTTTTCCATATTTTATTCTGTATTTGAACTTAATTATCAGACCACCTTTTCATACTGACCATTCAATTTTGGACCAGTTTTCCATATTTTATTCTGTATTTGAACTCAATTATCAGACCACCTTTTTATACTGACCATTCAATTTTGGACCAGTTTTCCATATTTTATTCTGTATTTGAACTTAATAATCAGACCGCCTCAATACTAAGATCGCTCTTTTTGGGGTCCTAATGGTAGTCTTGACATATAGATTTTACTGTACTGTCTTTTAGGTGACCTTATACCTTTTAATGTTCATAAAACATCTTCGATTTTTGAAAATATATTATTGTTTTTGCCGTCTGCAGATTGTATCATTGCATTTAGTTTTTGGTCAATATTCGTTGACGTACGGTTTATAAGTATGACATAATTTTTCCCTGAACTAATTTGTAAACCTAGGGACTCACTTCCCTCATTGGACACCTCACTGTGAAGATTATAAATCTTTCTTAGTCTGTTGGGCAGTAATCGGGTCCTTTCGGATTCATTCTACATTATACGATATTGAGTGAGGATTACGACTGAAGAATTTGGGAATTTCCACTGTATCTAGACTGGTTTGTTGATTGTGTCTAGTTAATTAATATTGATACTTCAATATTGACAGGTCAGTCTGGATACTCCGTGTATAAATACGTACCATATGGTCCTGTTGATGAGGTGTTACCGTATTTGTCTCGTCGGGCAATGGAGAACAAAGGTGTACTAGCTAAAGTGAAGAAAGAAAAACGTCTCTTGTGGCAAGAAATAAAACGGCGTGCAAAGTGCGGACAGTGGCGTTATAACCCGGCAGAAAATGTTCCTGACATCACCACAGTGTAGATGACTTTTTGATGGACTATCAATCGCGGCCTGTGATTAGAAATGGTATCAAAACATGTTATACATGTTTTATAACCACGGTCGGATGATTTGTGATCAATTCTTGTGTTACAGTCTAACCTGTGTTTGTGGCCACCCCCGAATAAGGGTCACCCTGTGAATAAAGGCCATTTTTGAAAAACCACCATTGATTATTTAGAACAAACTGACCTCCAAATAAAGGCCATCTGTCAATAAATTTTATCTTTACCAAGGGTGGTCTTTGTTCACAGGCTTGACTGTAATTTGTTTTGTTTTTTTCTAAAAGTTAAATAGACAATCATGGTCAGAAAGATGTATTGTTATTTAACTTAAAAGCTAGTCAGAAAAGTTACTGTACTCTACATACAAAATATTTAATTTACATTTAAACTGTCTAAAGCGAAACAGTATAGGACCATGGTACTAGAATATACAGTGCAACCTCTCCAGTGCGGCCCTTTCGGGCAACAACCTTCTCGGGCAACAGCATGACTTTTTCCCACTGTACGATTTAACTATTAATTTAACTTCTCTAGAGCGAAAGCCTATCAACAACAGCATAATTTAGCTTCTCCTAATGGGTGTTGCTTTGGAGAGGTTGCACTGTAATGTCACAAAATACTTAACTTGTATTATAACGTTTACGCTACAATAATGTCGCGTGTCCTTGACGTATTAATGTTTTGTGATGCGCATTTTACACTTGAATTAGGCCAGACAAAAATAGTCGTGTGTCCGATACTTGACTAAAGAAACAGGATAGGTAGGCCGCAAAGCCTATTTTTTTCTAATTCGTACTTTGGAGGCACGACTCGTCCGAAATATTTTCATACATTGGAATTTGCTGTTGGAAACTTTAGGGTCCGGGCTAAAAATCGGGTCAGTCGGATAACCAGAAATGTGACGGGCTGTTTTCCACCCATACTTTTATCCGGACAGATATGTCAGTCACAACTTTTTATTTAACATTTTTCGTAAGAAAAATTGTTTATCTTCGTGAAAGAGGCCTTTCTTGTCCTGACACCGTTTAATCAGAACTTTTTCCTCGCAGTATTTACTGTTATCTTCCACAAACTGAGTAAAATCAAAAGTACACAGAGTCGAATTTCTAAACGTCCATCATATAAATCTCGGTTCTTGGAAGAACTCAAATAAGTGAATTAATTCTTATGTTTTACAATACTCACAACCAATCGACACTATGAAATTCGAGCATTCAAATAACATATTGGATCGAATATGTTAAATGTCCACCTGGTTATCAACTAACTGTTTTTAAGGATTTTCTTCCAGTGCTATAAAATACAAGCTGGACGTTTAGAATTTCGACTTAGTATACATGAACACCAAGGATAGTTTATTATATGAATTCACGAATATTATCTGGACGATATGTTATGGGGTCAATATTTATACTGTTTTTGTCTAATCACGTAAATTAATGATTTTATAAGCACATGACATCCATGTGTGCTAGTTCCTTATAATAACGACTATGCTTTGGTTTATTCTGCAACTGTTGGCGAAGACCGCAAACTTGTCACATGTTTAAATAATATATTATAATGAATTGTGAGACTGTACATGATATATAGGGGGGATGTTATGCAATTATTAAGAACAAATCTTGTCAAATAAGTATGAAGAGGAGAGTGTCGGTGTCCGTAGGGTGCCAGAAGTACTATTAATGTTGAAGTACAGTGCAACCTCTCTAGAACGCCCCTCCCTTGAGCAACAGCATCCTGTTAATAAAAAACATAATTTTTTCCCACTGTATGATTTAACTACTAATTTACTCTCTCTGGATGAACAACCTCTCAACTACAATATAAGTTTGCTTCTCCAAAAGGTTGTTGCTTTGGAGAGGTTGCACTGTATATTGACATACTTGTTGTGTAATAGGCACACAATTGTGATCAAATTTGTGATTTTTGTTGGTGTGCATACACATTCCAATCTCTTTAATTCATTCATTGAAATTAATAACAACTCATAATTAACTACATGTAGTTTAGCTTAGTTCATCTCATAAAAACCAAGTACTCTTAAACTGTTCAAATTCGGACTCATTGAAAATGCTGACTGGAAGAATCTCAATGTTAATTTTTATTGAATTTTATGCACATATTTTTATATCCAGAGAATACTCATGTAGGGACAATGTCCGCTTTATTTATTGCTGTTTAGTTTTGTTGTACTTGAATGTATTTTAAGATTGAATTTTCATTTTTTTATCCACATTGTCCAAAATAATGTTGTTTTCATTAAATGCTACTATTTTACATTTGTATCATTGGATGTTGTTAAATATTTGCTATTGCTAATATTGTTCGTCAAAATGTTTTTGTTCATGCTGTTTCGTATGTGTTCTAAGCACAAAACATTTTTTATCCGAATTTATGTTTTTATACACATCTTTACTCATCTACCAATCAATTATCTTATGAATTTTATATGTAATTACATGGTTTTATAATACTTTTTATCTTAATTCTTAATCAGATTCCCTGTATCAAGTTTTATTTCAGATTTTTATTATTAGTGATCTAACTTTTGTGTCATATTGGACGCTGATGTACATACTGAGTTTAGCCGCGGGTGTGGTCTTGTGGTTGGTGCGCTGGACTTGTAACCTGGAGATCCGGGTTTGAATCCCGGTCGCCGCAGGTCATACCTTTCTATGGCAATTTGACAAAAAATGTCGATTTTCCTCCATATGAGAAGTTGCCGGCTCCTTGTGGAAGGAAATGTTAATAGTGGTTAGTATATAGTCCAGGAAAACTGGTTTAGGTGAACCGGTCGCCTAAATATAACTGTTGAAAAACGGCTTTAAACCCCAGTGACAATAACAAACAAACAATATAATGAGTTGAGAATGAATTTGTTATGATACTGTTACAGTTGATCCTGTAAACTAAAGCCTCTACAGGCGGAGAATTATTAGAAACAATACGAAGGTTAATAAGTGCTGACCTGTTTTTAGACGTTTATTTTGTTTATTTTATTAAAAAAATATTTCTCCACATTGACTTTTGCGCACTCAGTGACCTTATTTCTCGGGAGATTTTTAAAGCTACTTGACTTTCTAATGGACCAACAAAAGATATTAACATTTTTATTATACCCGTGCACATCTGAACTTAAATTTCAATGACCTTTTACATATTTCTATAGTTTGATGACATCAGTTGTGCACAATGTATCGAAGTGTGAAAGTTTTATCATCAGCCATGTCTGATAGGATTATTCATCCTTCCAATGAAAACCTTAAATCCATAAATCATTAAATTTGAGAAATGTTTTCGCTTAATCGTAAAACTGAAGATTTTTTCTTCAATAAAATACTCGTCATGACAGTAACTTAAATGTTATATTTATATTTTAATTCTCATTTTCAATACAAACCAATGAATTAAGGACAAGATTAATGCTTTTTCAACTGACGTCGTATACAAATATATAAATTTATGCATTTTTTTTGTGAATGACGACTTAGCAGTTATTAGTTATACAAGTATGCAATGAAGATCACATCATATCATGCGTAAAAAACAACATTTTATTACCTTCTCTTTTATAAGTTAAGCTTGTTAATTGTTTTACTTTCTTGTATTGTTATGTACAAATTTTGTACACTTGTTCAATAAAGAAATCGCTTTGTTTGTTTCTTTGCTCAAATCTCTCCTCTGCTGTAACTCCGTATATTTATCAACTAAACCGCGGACATGGGCCGTAGATCGCCAGACATGTGGCGATCCAATCCGATCTATGAGCCGTGGCTGCCACTCACTACCCTAACTCTTATATCAACGAGAAAATATTACGTATTTGTCTTTTGATGTTGTTGACATCGTGGAATGCAGTAACAATTCAATATTGTAACACCACACGCAAGTCTGGTTACAAATAATGATGCTTTGCTTCTTTATAAACAATGAACAGGACACGGGAACACAAGAAACAACATAATTCAAGAAACAACATAATTTAACATTGTGAAGTGTAGAAAAGTCGTCATGTAATGAAGTTACTGTCAAACCTGTGTTTGCAGCCACCTGTGAATAAAGACCACCATGTGAATAAAGTTCATTCTTTAAAAACTGTCACTGATTATTGAGAACAAACTGGTCTCCGAATATAGGCCACTTGTCAATAAATGCCATATTTTGTCTTTCCCAAGGGCGGCCTTTGTTCACAGGTTTGACTGTAATTAGATAATGTCGGCCTCGACATCTAGGAACATGATGTTGAACGAGATCGTTTTGGGGTTGGGGTTCTGTCAAGATCTGGACTGCCATTTCCCGTGGTTTTCGTTCACCATTATTCATGCTTGGTGGTAATTTAAATGCCCAACATTACAGCGATGACATTCTCACGCCCCATGTCATTTCTTTTTTCATGACAACGACTATACATATCAATATTTCAACATGACGATGCCACAATTTAGTCATACTGTCAGAGACACAGTACAACTTCTCAGGTTGTATACTATTGATTTCTTTGATGACTGGCCCGCTAAATGTCCAGATCTGAACCTAATCTTGAATAATCTAGACAGACGTGTATGGCGTCCACCCGCAAACCTCAGTGAACTCTGTCAAGTAAGTTCGCAATATTCAACACTATTATTAATTCTATACGCCAGCGATGCACTCAAGTCGCAAATTCAAGAGCAAATTTAAGAGATGGCTATACCTGATATTAGATGTTATTTTTTATTTGGACCCTTACTTCACTTGCTTCAAAGTCTTCAAGTCATCTGCAATTATATGGCTATATTGTTTGTACCAAATAATGCAAGATAGAACCATTTTAAATGCATGCTCTTGTTTGTTCGCACGAATCTGATTTCAATCAAAGTTATCAGAAGTTTCTCTTTTTGTTACGTGTTATATTGAATCAAGGTACATTTAAGACTGGCTATTAAAAGGAAAGTGGCAATGTTAAATATCATACGTTTAGAATGAAAATTTATATAAAACTAACGCGTTTTTTTTATTAAAACCGCGATCCTACGATCTCAAAGGTGGCGAACATTCGTACTCTATTTACAGGTTTAAATCTCAATTATTCTCTATTGCTTTAATTACGACAAAGAACCACCAGAGCGTGCATCGCCGAATTGTCTCTGTGGTATATTTTTGCATTTATAAACATTTTAAAATTTGGAATGTATGTACGTGGAACAAAGCTCGCATTGAAAGTGAACAATAGTATTGCATCGCGATCTTTAAATTCAAAATCATAAAATAATTGATATGGACATCTGGTGATTATAAAAATCTTGAACTACTAGAAAGTATTCCAAATTCCAAATGACATCGATGTGGTAACCTTAGAGGGCAAGAACTCTCCCCCAGGTGACAACAGAAGAACTGGCAAATTCCCCTGGGTGAAATTTTTGCGGTGAGTCAGAATTTCGTCTTATTGCAGTTTTTTTCCCAATTTTGGGGGTAAATCTTTGTACAAAGCTAATATGGGTTTTTAACTAAATACAACGTATATTGAATATTTCATGCATTTCGACTCGATTGCTCAACACTGCGCTATCTATATATTTGTTGGAGATTTCTATTAAAAATATTAGGCGGTGATTTAGCAAAGTCGTAGTTATTTTCCTTAACTAAATCACAAGCATTTAGTTAATAATAATATATGTCGACGAAACATTTCACGTGTCTTTTATGATATCGCAGTTTGATGTACCACATTTTCTTATTTGATGCCTGTTGACACATAACGCACTGTTGTCAGCTAACAAGTCTTGAGATAATGCTGATATCTGTGTAGAATGAGATTAATTAATCATTCACTCCAGAGGATTTATTAAATGCCTTCCCACTGAAGTATAAACCGCGCGATAAAATAATGAAATCACGAAGAATAAAGAAATTGCCTCCGTAGGGTCATCCTGAAAAAATGTTGGTTTGCCGTTACGCGACTCAAACTTTTAACAGTGAGCAGGTAGAATAGTGAACAGGTAGAACACTGAGCAGGTAGAATAGTGAGCAGGTAGGTAGACAAGCATTTTTTGTTGAATTATGTACTCATTCTGAATACGAAACGCTAAAATAAAACCATAGCGAAGTTTTTATCAAAATAATTTTTTTGAGTCGGGGGGATTTTTATAACTGCAAACCAACATTTTGTTTTTTAAATCAAACTGAAGAATATTCTTTCTTGAAAACCGATCAGAACATAATTGTTGGATAAAAACCGAGGTGGTCCTAATGTTGACAATGTTAGTCGCTAGATGTTAGATTTTACTTTATTGTAAGAAGATACAATTGAATTTTACTAAGATTGCCCACAGTAGTAATAGTTCTTTCACATTAAACAATGTACCCTCATAAAACAAAACAACGGTTAAAATTTCTCCCGTCAATTTTAAAGTACAGCCATATACAACAATTAATAAGACAGCACTTGTTGGCCTATGTGCACTAAATCCTGTTAAATATCCACCGCTGGATAAATTATCTCCCTTAAGTTTGAGTTTTATTTGTGTCGGTTTTAAAGATTACTAAATGATTTCCATTTAAGTCATTTTACCTAGTTTATACACAATGTTATACAATTAGGACAGTGTCCCCTAGGTACAATATAATCCTTTGTACAAATTTCAATCATTGAAAAACGGCTTTATTTACAATATCACGAAAGGGATTTTATCAAGGTTGTGCTAGATACCAGTGTAATGAAAGATGACGTCTAGAGCTGGGTTAAGAGTTGAGATAAAACAGTACAAATGATGCTTTTTTATATGGAACACCCAGAGTGACATGTGATATATACTTTTTTTCCACTGGGTTTAGCGCCGTTTTTTAACAATTTTCAGTTATAAACGGCGGCCTGTTCACTACTGCTTAGGTACTCTAAGTGTTTAGGAATTACATGTACTTATCAAATTATGTCAATCGTCTTTTCTAGAAAAAAAACACAAACTAAAAAACTTAGCAATCCTAAAATACTACCTTCCCCGAAATCCATTAACCCCAACTCCACCCAACACTTCGAAAGATACAAAATGTTTGAAGACAAAACACTGTCTCCTTCATGGGCCACGCCCTTGGAACGGTCTGCATCAAAGATATCGAGGAGAGAACTGATTTCATGAAGCCAATGTCACATTTATTACCGGGAAACAAAACAAAATACATATTTAAAGACGTTCATGAAAACACTATATCATTTACTTTTTCGACCGAATCCTGAGTAATTATAAAAGCGTCATTAATCTTATAACACGGCAATCGCTTTAAAAAAAGGTTGCGCGTCGATGACTTTTTAAACACGTTAATTAAAACAAAGACGAATATTTTATCAATTGTGCCATCGCTAACTTGTTAATGTTTGATATAATTAACCCAGATTAATATTTCTTTCACAGAAGACTTCGAAATAATTGGAGGAAATAATTCTTACCAATGAATACCATCATAAATGGGCGTCAGTTTACGCGACCATACGAAATAAGTGCTTCCGCCAATCAGTTATATATAACTGATATGGATAACAAAAGTACAAGTATTCATTAATTGTTTTCAAGTACAGACTCCCATGATAATACATCTATTAAAGTTGCTTCTGATGTTTGTTTGCCATAGTCTTAAAATAATTTTATCATTTGAAATAGGCGTAACACTATATCACGCTTGCACTTTGGGCGATAAAACATGTAACAGTATCGGCGTTCCATAGTTCGTATCAAAATCCGTATTTACGGAGGATTTCCGCCCGTTTTATCAGTACAAATGAGATAATAACAGCGTCTTCCAATTGTAAAATGTGACAACGAATGAGAAAATAATGTCGGGGGTTATAAATGCACTCCAGCGCGTTCTCTGTTTTTTTCATATAGTGCAGATTTTGTTACCTGTACAGTTAATGTACAAATCATTATATTGAAATACATTTACCTCGTTAATTGTTTAATTTGAATGCTTCTCATTAAATTCGACATCACTAATGGTGACCAGTGTTATCTGTAACCTAATTCGGGTTCTAATTTTGGCGGGCGATAAGCACCCATACTTTAAACAAACCAATTTATTCACAGTAAAACAAGGGTTCACTTTTCGCATACACTGCTCAAGACATCCGCGTCCTATGAAGACGTAGAAGCTGTATGGATATAGGTGAACTCGAACTAAATTTGCCAATAAGTGTTATGAGAAATAACCTTATTCAGTTATCTTTGTAGGTTATGAACGAGTGGGAGGTGGTATAATAGTAAATACTAATCACTAAGTTAAATTCCTTCGTGGTAAATTATACCAGGAAATTATATAACGAACGATCGCAGAATGGCAACAACGGAAACAGCGCCCTCTGGTGCCGGAAGTGGAGGATCTGATCAAATTGGATTAAATCACTGGGGTGATATACTCGTGGTTGTTCTGTACTTCATCTTTGTACTTGCTGTTGGATTCTGGGTAATGTACAAAATCGTATATCGTATATATGTACAGTAATACTTCATCATTACGAGCATCGATATCACGAGCTCCCGACTTATCTCCAGGAATTTACAAAGTCCCGTCAATTTTTGCTCTTAATTGTGTAGAATTTTCAACCAACAAACAAATACCTCGTTATTACGAGCGCCAGGTTTATATAGAACATTTAGTCTATTCCGATGACTTCTCGAGATAACGAGGTTTTACTGTATCTTGATTTACGAATCTAAGACTAAATTTAACATTATATTAGTATCTTAATGTACATTTCATTATAATTTTAATCGAATTTAAAGGAGCTATCTATTAATTACATACAACCAACTTTGTCATAAGATGAGTGTTTAGTCGTAATTTGTTCCATAATTGATTGAATATAATCAGGTTCACT
This sequence comes from Lutraria rhynchaena, assembly GCA_008271625.1. Lineage (NCBI taxonomy): Eukaryota > Metazoa > Mollusca > Bivalvia > Venerida > Mactridae > Lutraria > Lutraria rhynchaena. The sequence continues at coordinate 693,564 of VIBL01000182.1, forward strand.
TAATTAATCCTTGCGGCTTTATCTGATTGGATCGCAAATTTATTCTAATCTAGATTACAGAATTGATCATTGACAATCATTCGATACCGATCTCGGAGGATTACCGACCTGACTTGTAAATCGATATTCGACTATTTATTTTCTGAATATCGACCCAGGACAGAATCACGAACCAGCACGTGCATCGGTATTTGGGCGGATCCGATGGAATAGATACATGGTAGCGAATCCCAGACTAGCTCGTTTATTGGTATTTGATGTCATATTTACAGAAAACGGAGTCCGGATTTGCTTCAAAGTTGTCATGTACAGTTCTCATTATTTTAGTATGGTCAAGCCTGTGAACAAAGGCCATTCTTTATTAACAGATGGCCTTTATTCGAAGGTCAGTTTCTTCTAAATAATCAGTAACGGTTTTCAAAGAATGGCCTTTATTCACATGGTGTTCTTTTTTCGGAGGTGGCTTTAAACAAAGGTTTGACTGTATTATGTTTTCCGACATACCAAACTATTTTCCCATTAATTTCACGGACAATGAAGTCCAATAATTCGGCGGTCCGTTGTTTCGTATTTTCAACCACCTTCCTCTGTTTCAAATTATCTTTTTTTACTCATAATAATCAGATGTTCAAGTGAATCCACAGCGCGTACCCGTCGAATCGCAAAATCTTTTCTTTGTGGCAAGAAATTAATGAACTTTTCACCCAACTTAATTTTATTCTTTCTTTGGTGTCTTAGCAAGATGCTCTGATACCGTTATCCAGGTCTTTCGTCAAGTCATCCTAAATATCTATGTACATAACGGCTGGTAATTTGATCCTGTGTGGATATTCAGTAAAACAATAACGTTGAATACCGATTTGGCCAATAAAATAGTCAAGTTCAAGGTTACCCGACCGAACCTTTTTCTTTAGCGCCAACTATTATTTCTAACGACAAAACCGACAAAAGTACGAAAATATTTGGAGCGAATCGTACCTGCATTTTCACAAAAGTAAAATGTTTAAGGAAAATTAGAACGGAAAAGTTTCCCTTTTTCTAGTTTTAGTAGCTGCGTCGTTATACATCTTACGACGGTAATGAATGTTAAATTGTCTTATAAAAATTGCCTATCCAACTTTTCATAACTAAATCAGCTATACATATGTTCAAATTGTTTTAGAATTCTGAATATTACGTTAATTTACTCCCGTAATACTTATGCAAAGTCTTTTGAACATTAATAAGAGTAGATATCATATCTAATTGAGTTTGTTGCTTGGATTTTTTCCATTTAAATTAGGTAAATAGAAATAAAAATGCGATACAAGTACGCAGATGCGGAATGTCAAATTGTTGTAAAATGATTTATTTCATAATGTATATGTAGAGTAGATCTGACATTGCGTCGCCAGACGTGGCTTGAGTACGTAGGAAACGAAGCAATAAGTGCGATGCATGTAATTAGTTACAACCAATTATGTATTCACAAAAGAGTATACAGTGCAACCTCTCCAGGGCGACCCTCTTTAGAGCAACAACCTCCCTTCAACAACAGCACGATGTTTTCCCACTGTACGATTTAACAATAAATTTAACCTCTCTAGAGCAACAATCTCTCAACAACAAGTGAACATAATTTTGCTTCTCCCAAAGGGTGTTGCTTCGGAGTGGGTGCACTGTAGTTAAAATATTATGGGGTAAAAAACTTGATATACGAAATTAAACATTTTGATGTGCCACATTTTTGTGACTCCATAAGAATCTGTAAATGGTTTTATACATTCAAGGATAATGTTTATCAAATAAGTGATTGTACTAAAAGGCTCAGGGTTTGTCAAATAGAAATAAAACATTTTTTTCAGTCTTTATGTCGACCAAATCGAGGCAGTGTGAGGAGCTACTTCCTGGCAGGGAGGAGTATGGTATGGTGGCCGGTGAGTTTTTTTTCTATTTCATACTTTTCAATAATTTGGTTAGTATACAGTCTAAACTGGTTAGGTAAACCTGCCGCCGTATATAACTGAAAAATTGCTGAAACACTTTTTTCAATAACAAGTTCATCAAATGTTCACATTAAACTTAACACAAATCTTAATCACGATTAATGGGACCAGCGCAAGAAAGTGTCACCTTTATCCAAGTGGATAAGAAGATGCCTTTTTTGCACTCATCCTTCAATTAATTACTTATTCAATAAACACTGCATTTGATAAAAACTAATTTGAACATATAATAAATATCAGTTCCGTTGTTTTTAAGTATTCTTTGATGGCTTAGTCAAGGAATATCTGGTTAGAGTGTTTTCAGTAGGTCGCGTTAACGAATGAATGCCAAACAAGACAACTAGCAATTGATATAAATAGAAATTTTAGATGTTTGTCCATTTTTCCGTTCTCAGGTTGGAGCCTCATTGTTTGCCAGTAATATTGGTAGTGAACATTTTGTTGGACTCGCAGGAACAGGAGCGGCGAGTGGTATAGCTATTGTTCTATATGAGTGGTCGGTAAGTTGAGATATATATTATGTCATTGAATCATGAAGTGGTTTAACTTCGAACTTGTACAGTGCAAAACTCCTCTGGAGCTCTCTTTTGAGCAACAACCTCTCTTCAACAAGAACATGATCTTTTCCAGCTGTATGATTTAACTATTAATTTAACCTCTCTAGAGCAACAACCTCTCAACAACAACATAATTTTGCTTCTCCCAAAGGGTGTTGCTTTAGAGAGGTTGTAGTGTAGTTGGTTTGTTCTCCATATCACTTGCGCTTGAATTTTGTTTTAAATGCTTTAAAAAATCTAATACTTGGATGTACATATGAAATAAGAACTGGTCTCCTTAATTACGTTTTCCTGATACACTTTACGTTTATAAGACTAGTATGAAAACAAGTTTATGTGGAAGCAGTGTGTCACGAGATGATGTTTGCTTTTGTCGTTGCTGCCTCTATTTTTGCTGATTTCGTTGCTATCGTTGTTTCTGTTGTTTTTGTTGTTATTTCCGTTACGGCTGTTGTTGTTATTGTTTCCGTTATTATTGTTGTTGTTACCTCCGTTACGGCTGTTGTTGTTATTGTTTCCGTTATTGTTGTTACTGTTTCCGTTACTGCTGTTGATGCTGTTGTTTTAGCTTGTTTTAGTAATTTTTCAGCAATAACTGTAAGCTGCTAAGCAACTTCCTACACCAACAAACACATTATTCGACTTAGTGGTTTTGATTATCGCCAGCATACTTTTATGTGCGTTTGAACCCCACGGTGGGAGTATTTTTTAATTAAAGCCATAATGACTTATAATGTCTGCGCCCATAGAAAACCTTTGCTGGATTACTGATCAGTCTATTTTTTTTCTTAATTGTGTCGATGGAGATTTATTTTATATAATTTGAATTATGTCATAGTTACTTGTAAATTAATAATGTTTAAGAATATATGAAAGAAAGTAAATTAACATTTTATTGTTGGACTCTTTAGATAAAAGGGAAGAGCGAAATGAATCGTGCGCCTGATGCAAATTTTTAGTTAATTATTAACAAAACATAATTCCTACCCAGACTTCAGTAAAATTAATTAAACTAGTAAGTTTGCTTCGGGCGGGTCATTTCACCATACATCAGGAGTATTGTCCCTTTCATGTTTTGGTAATCTGTTTTAATCCAAATCTTCCTTATTAACCAAAACCACAGATGTGGTCGCACGAATATGTTTGTTATTGAAAGATTCATATTTTTACAATTACGTGGCATACCAAATAAGAAATAAAACGCTAATCCATTTGAAGGAGTAATAATTAATATTAAAGGAATGCTATATTGGATCTAATACTTGGTTTAGTTTGGTAAAAAATATAAACTCTTTAAGAGACATCCTACATAATAGCCTAAAGGTGCTTTACTGAAAGTAGGACCGTTAGTTTAGGTGACACTAAAGTCCGGCCAATCCGCATATTATGGAATTTCGAGAACTTCAGTCAAGAATGATTGGTGAGAATTCTATGAAACAAAAATCGAAAGGGTCCTGGTACCAATTTCGCCTAAAAATCACTATGGAGATTAGTCTAAAATTACAAATTCTATTGTATATTTTGTAGATATACAATTAACTGCTGTTATGTACGGGTAGGTTTTTGTTGCATCGGATAAATATTTCAATAAATCGAAATTAACAATTAGTCACGTTGTTGGGTCAATGGAAAATCGCTTTATTGATAGAAGTGATAAACTATGGTCTTGATACAATGCAAAATAATATTGTAAGGGTCCAGATTTTGTCCGATTGATGGTCAAAATATTTAATATCGGCGCATTTAATATTAACCTTCGTGCACTACATAGTTTGTGCCTAGACCCAACACTTGTTTTCTGAAATAAAATGAATGTGTACGTGCGTATACTTAAAGGACAAAAATAACTCTGAGCGAATTCCTTTAATACATAGTAGGATATTGGACAAAGCAATGCCTATCCTACCGGCTTAGTGTAGCCACAGACTTGTATATAAACGAAACGGAAACAGGCATCGTTACTAACCACTAACCGTGTGTATTGATATACCGAATAAAACAATCTCGTTCTTTGTTAAAGATTTTTCTTTTTAACTAACGTACGTTATTAAGTGTAAAAGTGAAAATCTGTGTAGTAAATCACGTTCAAAATTCAGCATTAACTTTAATAAAAATGCTCACAACAGTATTCGCCGTGTTATGTATCATGATAATAAGCGTAAACTGTGAAGATGAAAATTCTTCTTCGAGTACGGACGGTATAGGCGACGCTGGTTATATCTCTCGGGTTCGAACAAGCGACGCAATTGCCTTGGAGACAATGTTGAAGGATATGGTTTACGGAGTGTACGGACCGGGACGGCGTAGACGCGCCATACATCTACCGGAAGCGCATCTTAAGGATTTAACTTTCAAAACTATTTTCGACAAAATTCGTCAAATGCAGTTAAAAGACAAAAGAAAATAATCACTTTGTGTTTAATTCAACTTGAGTAAATTTTCCGGTATCATCAAATTGGGATTAAGAGCGTTCAACCTAATAGTACTTCAATGAATAGTCATATCAGCGAACATTCTGATTTAAACTTCACATTTTAGCGAGTTATGTGGATATTTCGATGAATCGACAATCAACAATTTTTGGGTTTTGCACAACGACGTATTCTTGAGACTTGAAAACAATGTTATTAATGTTTCATGTTTCTTTTCTCTGAACTGTTTAATTGTTATTTTTACTCTCTGGATTGAGTCGCTGAGAGTGGAATATTACACCTCCATAAAAAGTCACGTGATTCAGTGTTCATATTATTTTTTATGGTTTTTATTGACATTATATTATAATGTCGTTATACAATATTTACAGCAAAATATTATGATATATTTATTAACTGTTATATTTGTATTAAACTTGCAGTTTAATGTACGTGTACTGTCATTTTTTCATGGATTCACGTTTAAAGCGTCTGGGATGTTGCTTTAGTTTGAGAAATACATATTGAAGAAAACATGTATGTAAAGTTGACAACGAAGTTTTAACGTAAATCACTACGTTGTTGTTTACAATAACGATACTCGTTATGATATCAAAATGTTTATGTATTAAACCATAAAAACATAAACACAGTAAAACCTCGGTAATAAGACCCGAAAAGTCAAACGCAACAATGAGGTTGTCTCATTATCAAGTTGGATTATAGGGGAGTAATTGATAGCCGGTCCGAAAATTTGTGGCCATTATAAGAAGGTGGTCGTAATATTAATGTGGTCGCTATTTGAGGTTTTACTGTATTTTATTTTTAATAAATCATAACCAGGCTTGCATTAAACATACAAATAAATCTACTTTTAGTTCTACCGTTGGATGCAAGTACTTAAATTTTATGTAATTCCTTTATTACTTGATTACACGCCTCATAAAAATATTGTTAATATCTGATCAAAACAGTTCTTAATTCGCGCAAAATAGCTTAAGAAACAAGTCCATATTGAACTAATATCAATTTATTGAAAAGATCAACGCACATTATAATAAAATCTCTATATTATGACCACCTTTGGATTTTAGCCCAATTTAATCGTTAAAGAGTAATCATTATTAGGGTCATGAGTCTCTTTTTCAGATAAAATATACAGGAATAATTGAGAACAGATCTGACAAAAATGGTCTTATAACGAGGTGATCATAACATTGAGTTGGTCGTTAAGTGAGGTCTTACTGTACTGAAATTAATCTTAGTTTTCAAGTCAAGGAACGTAACTCCGGATTGATTACCATGCTTGAATACAGTGAGTACCTGCTCACTGGAACTGAAGTATAAAGTCGTATTTCAAAGATATTTTTAAACAGCTTCCGAAAAAAACACTAATTTTGGTAAATGAATTTTATGTAATTAAATAATTGAAAAAACAGTGCTAGCCTTAAACTAACAAACGATAATGAATTTTTGGAAAAGACGCCAGTTTGTGGTAGCCATGTCGGCAAATGACTTTTTTGAAGGCAGATCTTTATTTGAGTACGTATTTTGCAGGCCAACCGCACAAATAAAAGAACGAAGTAACATTTATAAATACCACGTCTTAAATACCCGTCTAGTACTGATAGATAAAACAATGGTGGCTTTGATGAGTTATATTAATCTATTAGTGGAGTTTGTCAACCGTTTGATTGGCGGAATCCATCAACGCTTTTGATCTACAGCTTGACAATCAAAATTCGCCATTGTATGCGGATAATGGTTGACTTTATAAAAGAAAAAAATAACCGACGACTTGGCGTTTGGTGTAAAACCGTTCAAACCTTTGCCTCCCTCGTGCAGAGGGGCGGGGATATCCATATCTATCGTAAATATATACAAAAGAACTTTTCGCAGTTTGAAGTAGGTGAATTATCCCTGATAACATATTGTCGTGGATAATGTTGGCGACAAGTTGCGGGAAAAAAATAAAATTCCAAAATAGTATATGTTAATTATTACATGAAATTATAAAAAGCTTTATCGCTTTTGTGTTTCAATTACTTCTGATAACAACATTTTACCCTCCTCATTGCATTGTATTGTCACTTAGTGGCATGTGAACAACATTATTTTCATCTATAACATAACACTTATTTGTGAGGCTTGTTGAAATAGTCAGAAGGTCCATTTGATTTGATTTACCACACAGTTGACAGAACGATATGTTTTACACGGTAGTACAATGGACAACAATATTGGGATGCTTTGTTCACATGTTACACATAATGAAAGGATATAAATATGATAAAACATCAGTCACCATTTCAATGTATGTATGATATGTTGTCAACAGTATATTTTTTTTATGGATGAACAAAAACTAGTTTTAATGAACAAAGACCAAACGTCAGTAGCTGACTTACAAGGAAAGGTATCACCAAAATTGTAAAAGAGCATCTTGGTCAATATCTGGTATGTCTATCGGCCCCTAGTCCCCGCGGGGGTTGGTATTACTGTCATTGATCTCTTTTAATATTTTCCTGAGATAAATGTGGTTTTATTCTGTCAGTGGTAGTTCTTAATTATTCCGGATGTACGAGTGGATTCCAGCATACCATACCAGCATCATTAATTATTTAGAATTAATTGATCTCCAAATAAAGGTCATCTGTCAATAAAATTCACATTTTGTCTTTCTAAAGGGTGGCCTTTGTTCGCAGGTTTCACTGTATATGTTTAATTGATCAGAAGGCGTGGATAAACTCATCATTATCATATAATTATCATTATGCTAAACATTGCGAGTTCATGTGGCTGTTATAATGATGTAGAATTACGTAATTACTTTGTAACATATTCTGAGATAAGACAGCAAATGGCGTGTTCGTCAGTGCACTTTGAGCTACCGACTTTTGAGTACATCAAAACAAAAAATCAAATATTATCTAAAGAAGAATGCTCATCATTCGACATTTCAAGTATGAGACTGATTTCTACCTTCTAGTCATAGTCAGGGTTATAAAGATATTCTTTATACCGAGCACTGTTCTACCTTATACAAGACTTTACACATATTTTTGGAAAAATATATTTTTTCATTTTTATATTTCAGTCCATGCCTCTTGTGTTACTGTTAAGTTGGTTGTTCTTGCCAGTGTACATATCAGCCGGAGTAAGTACATTTATATCAGGCAGTAGAACAACCACAACCTTCAGGCGATGTTTAAATTATCATCTAACATGTAACATAGTCAAAAAGTTGCAACTTGCAACATAAAACCATACCATATATATCTACTACGTACTACTAAAGTAATTAGAGTATTCTGCTATAATTAACATGCCAACTTTATTTGTTTTTTTAAACAAAGGCAAAAGCACAAAAGGTGCAAAGCTAGTATTTTATTAAACAACAACGAATGCAAAGAATAACTTGATCTTTTTTGTGTGACATCGGAAGTAATCAAATAAAAAAAACCTAAATCCACAGATAAAGCACGCTATCATTATCATTATTTTAGGTGTATACGTTACCAGAGTACTTACAGAAGAGATTTGGAAGTCAAAGGTTACGGACATATCTCAGCGTTCTAGCAATTATTATGTACATCATCACTAAACTTGCTGTAAGTATAAATATGAAACACAATATATAAATTATCACATGGTTCGTCAAAAAATGTGCATGATTAGGGTAAAATGTTATAAAAATGATGTAAACCATCAGTTTCATGAACTGAATGTGTTTCTTTGGGAAGGGCAGGATAAACAGTATTATATTCGTCCTACAATAACGCTATATTCTTTGATTGGTGATTCGTCACGTCCATTGCAGTAAAATGTTTCGTTATTGTATTTATTGTGGCGTTAAAGCATTTCTTAAACTCGTATATTGTACAATGTATAATTTTATGATAAACACTTACAATTCATATCGTCTACATTGTTTAGTTAAAAGACAGAGATCCTTCTGACAGTCACCCTTTCATTTGCAGTGCAACTTCTCCAGAGCGGCTCTCTTATGAGCAACAACCTCACTAAATCAGCATGATTTAACTATTAATTTAACCTCTCTAGAGTAAGAATTTCTCATCAACTGTTACAGCATAATTTTGCTTTTCCCAAAGGGTGTTGCTTTGGTGATGTTGTACTGTACGTTTATTCCGTGTCGTGGTGACGCAGATGTGAAGGTGATAGTCAAATAAATACATTTCGATTACTATATTTGCAGGGACCATACAAACGATACAATGAACCATGTTCCAACATTTTTATGTTTTAGGTAACCATATTTGCTGGTGCTTTGTTCATACAGCTGTCATTAGGCTGGGATATGTATGTGTCCATTGCAGCCCTTCTAATCATCACAGGTTTATATACGGTTCTTGGTAAGAATTTACAATATCCTCTACTCACAACAATAAGAACAATCAATCAATGACAGAACTGTGTGTTTACTGGAATCTACACAACGACTTTGTCCCGTTATACTTGGAATCGAGAACCCTAGCTGTGATCAAAGGAGTACACAAGTCATGTGCATCTTTCAGAGCCAACGTAGGCTTGTTAAAACTCTGTAGAACAATACGTGCACCATAGTTACAAGAGTGGAATTGTTTTATACATACTAATTGTTCATTTATTAACATGCTACCAGAAAAATAAGAAGCATCGGGGAATATTTAAATAATCATTTCCAAACTACTAAATACTTTAAGATCATGTTAACATTTTCTAGTTGTCGCGTACCATATCCTGACCTCACTGTAAGCCAAGTGACATATTTTCTTTGAATCTTTATAGGTGGACTCGCTGCTGTCATCTACACTGACACTCTCCAAACTACAATAATGACACTTGGCGCATTCGCATTGATTGGAATTAGTACGTTCTTTTATTACCTATTTTTTCTCAGTTTAGAGCTGTTTATGAATCGTGTTACCTTTTATATAGATCAACATTACCAGCATTGACAGTGTCCACGTTCCGTTTACATTTCCAATACTCACCCAATTGTTACACTGGGTATAACGAATGAACAATATTCGATGATTTGGAAACTCATGAACAGTATGCGATAGCTGGGAAACACTTTGTAGAAACATTACACCATGTTGAACTTTCCACCTAACCTACAACTCCTACATAAACTGACCCAATTATCTCTAAATGTCATTTATATTATTTTCAATTCCACAGATATTAGAACGGTCTTTGTTGTTTATTAATTTACAAATAATATCTCTGACTGCCTTTGTATAAAGCAATTATATATGAGTGGTCCAAAATTTAGGGTTGTTATTACTTGAATTTTCCAATAATTCTACATATGCAGTAGTTATCTGAATGTCAGCATTACTTACCAATCCGCAAGATTTCAAGAAGTGCTTGTTCAATTTCTTGTACTTAACCATTATGATTATTTATAATACTGTGGCGTTAGAGGCAGTGCAATGTAAATACAATGTACTGAAATGAACCAATCAACTATATAACAGGTATGGATAAAGTTGGTGGTTACTACAAACTAGAGAAACTTTATATGGAAGCTTCACCATCCGTCCGCGTAGAGAACAGCACATGCGGTGATCCACCAGGCGATGCCTTCCATCTGTTACGTGACCCAGTATTATCTGATCAACCGTGGCCTGGTTTGTTTCTCCAGTCATCTCTGGGTTGTTTGTGGTACTGGTGTTGTGATCAGGTAACTGATCTCCAATTTACTATCATTAAACTTATAATTCAATGTTCCTACCATCAGCGCACCAAATATGGTGTTGGATGAATCGTATTGGTCCCTTTTTATTACTATTTTTCTATTATTTTTTACTTCACTTCGTTTTATTACCAATTATATTCAGCCTTTTTTAATCTAATAATCGTAAAATTATATCAATTTAAGGTAATAGTTCAAAGAACTTTAGCAGCCAAGAACTTGTCCCATGCTAAAGGTGGGGCCATTCTGGCTGGATATTTGAAGATACTACCCTTGTTTATCATGATTTGGCCAGGAATGATCAGCAGAGCATTGTACCCAGGTGACATTTCAATTGTTATATCAGTAAACAAGACAGTTAAAACCCCACTTAGCTTCAATAATATGACTTCCTCAATAAAACGAGGAATAGTTTATGCTTGAAATAATAAACACACTATTTTATTTTAAATGATATTTTTTGTATTAGAAATGCTATTCTTCTTATATTACTAGCAAAGTTTGCTTAGCAACGTTCAACATTTATGTCTTGGGAATGAGATATTCTTTATACTCAGTGCGGTAATGTGAATTTATTGGAGTTTATTATTTTTCAAATATAAGACTGCTTTCAAAACGTGATACAAACGATTACATTCACCATGTGACAAAATGGTCACGTGTGTGTCTTTATGTCACATGGCGTTTGAACGAACTTTAACCGAGTAACCGAGATGGTTAAATATGGTGTATGTCCATTTTGACTCTTCTAGTTCTAATATTATATTCTTGAATGCCTTAAAGCTACAAATGCCATCATGATACTGATACACATATTCTCTGATAAGCCATAAATTTAAAGTTCATTTCAAGCTTTCTTGTTTAGGGTCCTTTTTGATTGAGTTAACACATTTACGCATCTAAACATGCTGACTTGGTGTCATTTTAAGTGGTAAATCACTTTTGTGCAATTTGAAGCAAAATTGATAACCCCTATAAAGTTACAAAGAGAATTTGAAGCAGTAATACCAGTGTGTGAGTACTTTATACTTATAGATGACGTGGCGTGTGTAGACCCCAAAGTGTGTAACAGAGTTTGTGGAAACCCCGTTGGATGCTCAAATATTGCATACCCAAAACTTGTACTCACTCTCATGCCCACAGGTAAAGTTCTGAATTAATTAGGCCAGAAAATAATAGTCGCGTTTACGGTTACCTGATCGATCCTATTTTTGACGCAAACTATATTTTTTTCTTGCGACCGACATTCCTCCTTTTGGGTCAAGTCACCTTAAACATGATTTATTTCCAGATTTCTCGTTATTAGTGTGTCATTACTTTATGTAAAGTCGAAATGGATTGGTCAGGTAAGGTCATATTTTGTATTACAAGGCAACTTATTCCACGCAGAGGACTATTGGAATTACATGTATAATAAAACTCGGAAGTAGAGTAAGGGGAGTCCCGTTACAGCCGTAGTTATTGATACCTGCGCTTTAAAATATTTTAGTTGATCGATAGGGGGTTGAGTCTGGGATATAATTTTCACTAGATTCACTTATAAGATTTATGCATGCTATATTTTCTCGAGTTCTAAGGCCTTGATACAAATAACACATATTGAACATTTAGCGTTAATATGTCTGTGATTATTGAAGAATATTACACAGACTTATATTTTATGTTATATTCACATTGTATTTTTTATATTCATGTGACCTAATAGGTTCAAGTTATTGTTTACTTTTATATTTTTGTAATTAGTCCGTACTTAAAGACACTGCTTTCTTGTCGACGCTAATTGAGCAATTCTACTGTAAATCGTAAAATTTATAATTTATATTGTTTTCGGAATTCTGTAAGTCGATAATTTCGGCTAATATTTAGGTAAGAAAGACTTGTTTCCGCTTCCGGCTCTGAAAAATATCAGGTCGGTAGGTTCGGATTAAGTATTTTCCAGAATATGACATTATTTTTATTTTGCAAAACTACAATTTGACCAAAAAAACAGGATTTTTGATATGTTGACAAACTAACACCCATTACTTTCAGGACTGAAAGGTTTAATAATGGCAGTTATGTTGTCAGCTATTATGAGTTCACTGACATCCATATTTAACTCAGCTAGTACGTTGTTTACCATGGATCTGTGGCGTAAATTCAGAAAACATGCTACAGAACGAGAGCTTCTTATTGTTGGAAGGTAAATGATATCGTTTTGTTTGTTTTTATGTGGCATTGTCACTGGGGTTTAACGCCATTATTCAACAATTTTTTAGTTAAATACGACAGCCAGTTTACCTATCCAGTTTTCCTGGACTGATTACTAACCAATACTAACTTACCCTTCCGCATGGGGTCGGCAACTTCCCCACATATGGAGGTAAATCGACTTTTTGTCAAATTTTCATAGAAGGGTATGACCTACAAAAACAGGGTTTTGAACCTGAATTTCCAGGTTACAAGTCCAGCGCACTAACCACTGGACCACGGTCGCGCCCAGGCAAATAGCCAGAATATTTCATGTCCACTTCATCTCGCAGCAGGGTTCAGTATTAGGTTATGGACAGTACTCGAGGTTAAAATGGTTGAGAGATAATTGTTGTTACATGGAGCGCAATACTTTGCTATTGTACACGCACCTTATGGATTATAGATGACAAGATGATTATTAGCGTTTATATCCTCTATCATTCTAAATGGCGCTTTCTTCGTCGTTTTACTTTCGAGGAAAAATACGTAGCAAAGCCAATAGCAATACTTACGACGAACATGCATCCGTCTAAAACTATATATTGATATATATAGGTGCCATTCATTCGTAGTGACGACAATTAAAACGATCCGTAATATTTCAGGGTGTTTATTGCTGTTATTTGTGTTCTGAGCATCTTATGGATTCCACTGGTGAAGTCCTCGCAGAGTGGACAACTATTTATCTACATACAAGCTGTACAGGGCTACCTCGGTACACCCATTGGTGCCCTTTTTCTTTGGTCAATTCTCTGGGGACGAATGAATGAATATGTAAGCCAGTACATTTTGTTGCTTAAATTGAAACCTCTGAGCAAACCCGGAGCCTAGAAATCATCGTCAATGTAGTAAATTCATAGACATAGACAATGTTTTGTATGGCTAAAAGAAAATACCTGATTTCTACTAATATGGTCAAAAATGCAGCAAACCTTTTTTTCCAGTATATCTATTTAGTTCTGGGATATAATTCATATGAAATTATTGGCAAGAAAAAATGACTGTATTAAAGTTTTCGGCCAGCGGGAAAAAATGGGATCGGCCTGGTTTGCGGAAACCAGGAATTGTTTACGCTTTAACCAGTTAGTTAAAGGCTCTTCATTTTACAGTTATAAGAAGCGCTTGATATGAATAAGGTCAAAGAAGAGAAATTGTTAACTCTAATATTACAATACTGCTCATTTACGTAATTATCCTACAATCAGCATCAGACAGAATTTCAGCAGCCATTTGAATTCGATTTTATCAAACTTGATCGGCTTTATTAGTTTTCAGTTTTTTTCTATTAAAACTATAAACTTTTACAGTTTATTTCTGTGATTGCTAATGCTAATTACTATCGCTTGGTAATGGGTGATATAATTAGCCATCTATGTTGCTATGAAGTAATTCATGTCGTTTCACATTCTTGCGTGGGTTCGGCTGAAACAAACTTTCGGCATGGGAAGATAGAATTGTTTGAATTTTTTTCAAGTAATTTCAATGGGCGTATTTTTCTTTTTCCAATACCTTTGATTGCTCTATTACGGATTTTATTCTCCGTTCTCAATTACAATTTTTATGTCTTTTAAATGTTATTTAGTATATTTCATGTTTAGGGTGCGTTTTGGGGAATTTTGATCGGTCACGCTTGTGGAATTACAAGGATGGTTCTCGACTTTGTCTACGCAGCTCCAGACTGCGGGGAGACAGAAACACGACCTCCGGTTCTGTATAAAGTTCATTACACATATTTCGGCCAGCTGTTATTTTTTATAACATCAATGGCTATCATCATCATTAGCCTTCTAACAAAACCACTGGATCGTAAAAGGGTAACGTATGTTTCTCTGCAGATGACATTTAAGTGCACTTAAGTATTATTGATCCGCGAAAAATAGCAACACTTCCGATTTCTGAAATTCTCGAATTTATTTGGTATTTCGCCATGAAGTGATTTGTACATTAAGTATATTAGTTAATGTTGCTGATCTATTAGTAAAAATAACACTTAGCTTATTTTACTGACATTTTGTTCATCTGATATGTTTGTCTTCGTTAACTTCTTACCATGTGGACTATACTGAAAATTGGTTTTAAACGAACTATGTTATCTACGCAAAATAAAGCCGTTATTATTGAATTTATGTAATAGATCTACTTACAACGAAATTAATACAATCATTCAAATAGAAAATTTTGCTTATGATCCCAAAGACGATGTCTGATATATTTTTGACATTCATCAAAATTGTGGTTTTCCGTAAATTTAACTTTATATGTATATTGTATAACAAATAGCAGTCGATATGAGTTGGTGGTAGTTTCATGTTATTCTTTCATTCATGACGTCACTGTTATTTACGTCATCTTCATTCATTTATTTTCATTTATGACGTCATTAAATTTACGTCATTTTCATTTTTGAAATCACGATTATTTGACATCATTTTCATCCCAATTATTGTCAAGTTATAAGTCACTGTTATTACTAAAAAATTATAGAAGGAAGGACTTACGTGGTGGACTCGGTATACAGCAGACGATATAGAAGTAGACGCGGAGGTTGAAGATCTCACAGAGAAACAGCCAAATTCTGGTATATTAAAACACATTCTCACAACTGGAGAAAATAGAGCTATTTTTGTTTTTGAAACAAATATCGTTTTGGAAGAATATCGTTTTGGTTTGAAATTTGTTTCTGGTCAGAAGGTTCGTTAAAGGAATGCAGACATTTAAAATGCACGAAATTTAGAAAAGAAAAATCGCTGTACTTATAATTGATGCCGGGAGTTTCCATTCATGAAAAGTCAAACTTGTTTGTAGCCATCCTGTGAATAAAGGCCATTCTTTTGAAAAAAAAGTCATCATTTATCTAGAACAAACCGACTTCTGAATAAAGGCCATTTGTCAGAAAAGGCCACATTTTGTCTTTCCCAGATGTTGCCTTTGTTAACAGGTCGGACTGTATGAATAATTTTATGTTACTTACATTCTTGTCTGTTCATATATTTTTAGAATATGCTGATGATACGGAAGAGGTTGGGAAATGTAAACACTGGGCAGAATTTATTTGTGGTATACCAGATAAAGCTGAAGAGAACAGTCTTGAGGAGGAAGCAGCTCAGAAGAAAAAGTTCTTGAAGGAAAGTGGTTTCTGGTCCAGGATTCTTAACATTAACGCTTGTATGGGGCTGGTAGTGGTCGCGTTTCTTATTGGATTCTTCCGATAGATGTAGTGAATTATGTGTTACTATCAATGTTAAAATGTTTCATCGAAAATTGATATCATTGACCATTTATATTACTAAAACTATGATTTTCTTTGCACTTCTAATGGTCATAAAATACCCCAAAATAGCCGTAAAATGCACTTACGACGTCCTAGAATATCAACATTTTCCGGGGAGGCATGCTCCCAGACCCCCCCATAGAATTTTGCCTAGACTTTCCTTTCAGGCAAGCTACGCTCCTGACTATGAAATGTTAAAATGCATGATGTGACTGTCTATGATTTTGATTTTTACGTGAAAAGATTGGAGAACCGTGAACTGTATCACAGAGAGCGTTTTTTATTATATTTGTTGTTAGTTTCTTCCGTATTAGAGTTATTGCAATTATCGTTGTGTTGTTAGGAAACGCATTTTATAAACAAACATAGCAAATAACTTTTCAATAAAGCAACGACTGAATTCTAGTAATTCTTATGTGCGTACATTGTGAATGAGTGAAAGAATACAAAAGTCTATCACACTTTTTTGGTTTTTTATATATTTTTCTTATAGACATTGTAATCACGTGATTAATTCATTGTAATAATGTAGAAAATGTAGAATAAGTAAATGAATAAAAATGCATGCTACTCTTCTTTTAATTATTATTTCTAATATCCAAGTAACAAATGAATAAGTTGACATAGGATCATTTTGTCAACGGAACGATACAAATCTTTATGTAAAGATAAAGGGAGACAACTGATGAAAGACTTAAATAACATTTATGAAATGGTCAATACTCATGCTACAAAATCTCGATGGTGAGACAAGATTTTTCGCGAAGGACCCGAAAAATCGGCCGTAATAATATGCTGGTCTCGTCTTTAAGTTGAATTATAGGTGAGTTTTGAAAGACGTTCCCAAAATATGTGCTCGTTATAACAAGGTTGTCGTTATATCGAGGTAGTCGCAATGTGAGGTTTTACTGTAGATGTTTTACCACCCTTAATTGGGTTTCAATGTGAAATATCGAGATATTCTGTTAACACTGACGTTATCATTGCGGTTTGTATGTCTTTGCTGTATTGCTTTCTTCTTTGAAACTGGAGAGAGAAATATTGGTCGTTATAATGAGGTGGTCCTACTATCGAAGGCGTTGCAAAGTGGGCATTAAAACAGTTGGAAATTTGAGCTCGAAATCTTTCAAAGATGTTTATACTTGAGGGGTACGTTTCTCTCTTAGGACATCGGATTTTGCAATATGGAAAACGATTTCTACAGTTAGAATAATTCTTCTGAATAATAACATTAAGTTTATTTTATGAACTTGAAATACTATACAACACAATAACATGATAAAGATACAAGTAGAGACCTCCTTTGTCGTGTGGCTATGGTCTCTGGCACCAGACCCTCGCCGCTGTGAGTTCGAATCCCACCCGGAACCAGAATAAATCACGTGAGGAAGCTATCCAGCCGGCTTACGGAAAGTCGGCTGTTCTACCCAGGTGTAAGCCAGGGGTCTTTCTCCACCAATAAAGCTGGAAAATCGCCAAATCACCCTGACTGTTGGTACGACGTTAAATTCCAGTGAAAAGAATATAGATAAAAGTGGCATTAAATCACTTAATTATCTCTAACATTTGTGATACTTAGTTTTTTTTACACTCAGAATACTTAATGTATATAAGAACTTAAATCCTCAGGGTTCAGATTACATTAAAATCTCTCTCGATATCATATAACACAGCCAATGAAATCCCAATTCAATCAGCAGTGTTATATTTTCCTTGTGGATAAAAAACCGGTCGTTCGTGACTTTAGCCTTGATATAATTATTAAAAATAACCGATTCGGAATTTATAAGTAAACAAAAGTGATAAAACTAGCGGACACTTATGTTTGATTTCGAAATTGCCCATTACAAAGCTAAGGTGTTTGTAATTTGACAGTAACGAGGTAATGGCCGGATTGTATTTGGACAAGGGAATCATTTGGGGTGTGAAGTATGGAAATGAAGTATTTGAGTACCAATATTTATCTAACTGAAATTAACGAATGTTCTATAGAGTAATTATATCCGCTTGCTTTCATTTGTTAATATATAAGATAATGGAGTTTAACTGTGTGACTTATGGAAAATTAAATCCTTGAGAAAAACATAAAATAAATTCAAGCATCGACGAACCTGATATAAATTGATTTCTACATGTACGTATCAATATAAAGTGAAACCTACTAAATATGACAGCCAAAATGCTAGTAAACTGCTGCCATTATACATGGTGGGCCTTTATTCATATGGTTTATTTTATGTGTAAGTGTATACAAACAATTGACCGTTGTTTATAAAATGGTGTTAAACACAGGTGGCCGTATATGTACTATTCAATGAGACCTCCGTGGTCGAGTGGTTAAGGTCTCTGACCAATTATCACCAGCCCCTTACCGCTGTGAGTTCGAATCTCACCCGGGACCTGAATAAATCACACGTGAGGAAGCTGTCCAGCTAGTTTACGGAAGGTCGGTGGTTCTACCTTGTGTGTTACTGGGGTCTTCCTTCAATGCTAAAGCTGAAAAATTCGCCAAATGATCTTGGCTGTTGGAGCGACGTTGAATACCACAGAAATATCTGTATGATTCGATGTTTATACATGTACGGTTCATTTCTTATCATTATGAGTAAAATGTGTAAAAGTATACGTATAACTGCAGTGCCTTTATTGCTGAGTCCATAATTGCTTGTTTTGCTAAACTTCTTCAATGTGTTAATAAGACAATGTACTTTCTTATCTGAGATGAAATGCTGGTTGAGGTACAGAATATCCTTAATGATGTTCAAAGTTATTTAAAGGCCAGCTATCAGATACTATAATTAGCACTTACAATATGAATTCCTTTCTATAACTTGTCCGCATTTCTTATATGATCTGAGTTGTGACTGCGACTTACGGACTAGCTTTATTTGCATTCATTTAAGTTTCATAACTCTTTATAATTATTTCACAAACTCTAGAAAAAGCTAGCAGGATCCTCATTAATTCACCTACTCGTAATCTTTGGCGATATTGTTAACTTATCCGGTCACAACGTGACTTTTTCCACCTCTAATGTGCCACTCTTAAAGCCGACCACGAATTTTTAACCTTTTGCAATATTAGTGTTTTGTTCCTTATAGGTAAATCTGCAGATAAGCCAAGGATTGCAAATTCCTACCGTGCACAATTCATATTAGTGTATACATATACATTATGCATCGATCGATCTTCAACTACACATAATAACTTTTTATCGCATTGCCTAATTCTATAATCTATTCGTAGATTGCATTCAAAATTTTAACAAAATTGTCAATGCTTTTATTTAGCAATGGTAAATTTGTGAGAAAGTAGTTTATACAACAGAGTTGCTATCAGGGATTCGAACTCCTACTAGACCACTCATGCTTGTTCATTGGATTACTTCCCAATACCAGTTTGCTCGATGAGAAACCGGTTAAATTTTATATGCGAGGGTACATAAAATATTTTATTTAAAGTTTATTCATTGTTTAAATCACATTTATTTGGATTGAAATGAAATTCAGACATTTTATTTAGGACAGTGTGATATCCATCTCGGGTATAAATGTTCAGGTTAAATCAGTTTTGAATCACTTATTGGACTTTTTGATATTTGCTGACTAAGCATTATATTCAAATGTGCTTTAAATACAGCAAAAGAATCGTACACTTGTTTGCTGGACTATGTATATAAATATTATCAATTTTTATAATAAGTGTGATCCGCCTTTTTCATTCACACTACAGTTCTGTCTTAAATTACACAAAGCAGTAGCGCCCTCTCATTATATACTTGAAGTCTACATCACAGTAAATGTTTGAAACCCTTCAATATGATATACACCGAGTTTATCAAAGTCGTTGACTTTTATCAACTGGTTAACAAATATTTGTTTCCAGTAGTTTACGCTAAACACTGAACGTAAGATCTCTTTTGTTTATCAACTATTGAGTGTTAACAAACTTGATATTGGTTAGGCACGAAGTGTATTTGACAACTTCTGTATACGAGACGTAGATTTCTATACTTCGCTTTGTCGCAAATTTTGAACCAATTAAAGTCTTGTTACAGTGTTGAGATACGTAGAATTACGACTACCGATCATTTAGACTGTGGTACGCGTTAATCTCACAGCTCTTCGTTGTGCGGAAATTGTAACGGATTTTTAAAATATCTTTAAAATGCAAAACAAATCTTTTAAACACAGATAGAGCTTTGTCGCGAAATGAATAAACGTAAATAAGTGGGATTTAGAAGAAAATATTTTGGATGTTCTGTATAATTGTATCGTTAGGGCATACATAGGATATGTTCAGTGAAAAAAGTACACCAAGGGCTGGCCAGCCCCCACGGGCCCCGATCTCCCTGGAGGGGGAGAGAAGAAAGGCGATGAAACTGATCTATCGCATGGAAAGGGACTGTGGGACATTTAGAGAGAGATTTCTGATCGGAGAAACTGACGAAAACTCTGATGACTGGGTGGAATTTGCGAATTTAGCGAAGAACAAAGCCGGAAAGAATTTCAAAGATTACCGTGACTTCAGGAATGAGCTTGACAGATTACGTGAGGATCGGGGTTACCTAGGCAGCAGGATTCTAATGATCACTCAGTTAGAGAAAGTATGCGAGAGAGCCCGACAGTTTGAACATTTGTATCAAGTCAACTATCAAAGAATCGATGATGCCCTGAATCAGTATATGGCTAAGTATTGTCAAAGCTTTTTCGCAGAGCTAGAAGATCTGGATGTGGAGTGTGTTAGAGATTATGAAAACGGCATTAACGACTGGCAAATGGAGATTCAAGAATTTCTCAAAGAAGCTGAAAATTGCAAAGGAGACATTGATGACATTGCGAGAATGTCTTTCATTGACTATTTGAATTCTTATGGAATTATACTTCGATGTATGCATTCAGTGTTAGACGCATTTCTCTGTGTTACGGATCCATTCAGAAGTTGGGTTACAGCGGATGAAGGGTATCTCACAAAGGTGCGAATAGAGTTAGATTGTCTACAGAGGCAGAAGACCAACAAAAACGAAGCGTTAAGGAAGAACAGTTTGAAGATACATGAGAGGAAATCAAAAGAACTAAGACTGAGTTTCAACACCAAGAAACTAGATGAGCAGGTTTCAGGAACCGTATCGAACAGGCAATTTTGTCAAAAAAGAGAATTTTCTTTCGTCGATAAAATTGAAATGACTGAAAATATTCTCCATGAGCGCCAGTTAGAGTTGGATGAGGCCATGAATAAGCTCCAGTGCAGACCGATACATTCCCTAGTAAGAGAGCCATCTGATGGCATGAAAGATAAGACAGCACACCTTCAACGTGAAGTAAACAGAATAGAGAGGAATTTGGAGCGAATGAAGAAGGGTAAACGCAACATGAGGGAGACAAGATACAATCTACAGAAAGAGTACCATAAACTGAAGGTAATTGAACTCAAAATATACCACATTGACTATTTTGAATGTGTAATGCTTTCACATCGTTAACTTTCTCATCAGGTTTAGTCCTGTTTCATTACCATTTCTTTTTCTATTACTATTGTACTCCCTTAGGTAAGTACAGTGCAACCTCTCCAAAACAACACTTTTGGGAGAAGCAAACTCATGTTGTTGGTGAAAGGTTGTTTCTCTAGAGAGGTTAAATTAATAGTTAAATCGCACAGTGGGAAAAAGCATGCTGTTGTTGAAGGGAGGTTGTTGCTCAAGAGAGGTCGCTCTGGAGAGGTTGCACTGTATAAGGATGTCATGTTTACTCCATCTATGATAAACACTCCAGCAGAACGTATGTCCCCTTGATTCTAGTAAATCTATTTCTTTCATACAGTCCAAAACGGTCAATCAGAAAGATCGTGAGAAATTGAAACTATTAAGGATATGCTAAAAGAGTCACTTACAGTAACGAGGTTCATGAAAGGTTTATCTTACACTGAATAAGACTTAAAATAACTTTACAGTCTATAAACAGCGAAAAAGTTCATCGTAATCAAAATGGGACAATCATCCGTTGGTTTCATATCTCAATTCGTCGAATATCTCTTCTGATTTTCAATCTTATTGTTTATTATGTGACGTTGTCACTTGGTTTAACGTCGTTTTTCAACATTTTTTCAGTTCTATACGACTTGACTGTATAATAAACAGTACTAACTTACCCTTCCACTAAGGGCCGGCAGCTTCTCCACGTATGGAGGAAAATCTACATTTTTGTTAAATTTTCATGGAAGGGCATGACTTGCCGCTACCGGGATTTGAACCCGGGTCGCCAGGTTATAGGTCCAGCGTACTAACCACAGGACCACGGTCGCGGCCACTTTAATGTGTATAAATAAATGATCCTAATATAACTGTTTTTGGATAATAGAACAAAAATATAATTAAGCTACGGTTTGTTGTATCGATCATTTCAGACACTTTGTGTCATTAGATACGAACGTAACATTCGAATAACAGGGTATGAACGCGATAAAACATTTTCGTAAACCTGGAAACATATTTTAAAGATTAAAAAAATCTGATAGAATTTAAATACCTTGATGTTATTATTATGTCTTATATTGTGGATTTAAAAGCGTTAGCTGAACAGTATGATCTACGTATATATAATACGCCAGTCAATGTTTATATGAAAAATGAGAAGCGACGTACTAGTAATAAGAGAAGTGTACAGAAAAGAGTTGGATCAGACTGTGGTCTTATTATGTATATCACAATTGATGTGCTTTCAGCGCTTTTATTTATCAATTTGTCTATAAGGCCAGAAATATAAAGGCCTGTTTTTACCGCTAACATCCCTCAAAAGTATACGGTCAGTTGGTGGACAGAACCTTTACCAAATATTTTTGGAGATAAAGTTCTCGTAAAAAGTAAAATTTTTGGCAAATAGAAAAAAATGACTTAGACCGAAAAAGGTTTCAGGTAGATAGGAAAAATAGAATGGAAAGAGTAAACCAGTGATTTTTTACGCCTATTGAAAGCCGGCAATCCGAGTTTATGATAAATAATTAATGCAGTACTCAACTACATAATCTCAAAAAAGCTTTATAGACTGAACAAAACAGTAAAAGTAATGTAAAGGGGACTGAAATAAAAAGACTACATTTACATAATCAGCATTTGCATTCGTAGACACGTTTCATTTAAATAAACTTAAGTCGCTGTATTTAACAGCAAGTTAATCTATGATTTTATTTACCGTTTAAATTGAATGCGACTTTAACTGCCGTCATAAATATTTTCAAAGTTCAATTGATAACGAGTGCAGGCATAAATAAGATTTTGTCGGATGATTTCATCTTTTCAAAAAAAACTTGATTAAAGTTGATAGTTTTTCCCTAAAGATATCCTTGTTGATATACATATTATGTACAAGATATTTGTGACTTTAAGAAAGTAAATTTGTAAATCGTGTCATTTTAAAGGAATAAATGATTAACCTGATCTGTTGTGTAATTATTTATAAACCCAAATATAGTCACAAGTGCTACCAATTAGAGCTGTTTTAATTATATTTGAACACACTTTTTGTACAAATATAAACCCCAGTACATTAAAAGGGTAAGCTATCGTGTTCAATTTTCTATCAAAACGATGTGACAAAAATGTCTAGTCATAATATCTACTTGTAAAAGTACATGTGTTGCACTAGATAAGTTTTTAGTATACTTGACAGAGATTGAGAATAATGGCAGTTTTTTCTTTATAACATTATCGATAATTTCATGCTCATTTTCAGAACCTTCAGTGTTTGAATCAATAGAGAAATCTATCATGTTTTCTTCACTATTGTTAGTATTTGTATCGATTATTTCTTGTGAACAATTTGTCTCGTCAATAAATCAGTTGGCCATGCCAGGACAGTGTAAAACACTTGTAATGTTATGTAAAAAAAACTTGAGACAGAACCAGCTGTTAATCAATTTAATAAAAATCAATAAATGAGGTCGCCCTTAAAAATTGTTGGCTTGCGGGTACTCTTAACAGATAGGCATTTTTTCTGTTTTTTTTTCTTTTGGGGGGCTTAACATTATCTGCTTGTGGTAAAAACGAAAAGCTGGAACAAAGAATGATAAAGAAGGTCAAAATCACTAAATCTTTTTGAGCCTAGGAATTATGAATGAATCGGTCGCGAAGCTGTAAAACAACATGTTTTTAATGATGACCTGGGAATAGTTTTTTGAAATGGAAACTATAGGAAAACAATAAAGCTACAAAGAAATGGATCGGACACGTACTTCCGTCTTTTTATTGATCAAACAGGCTTTAATCAAGTGGGTACAATAAGAATAAATTGAGTTTTTAAATGATTGATTCATAACGCTTTGTCTGAACCGAACACGCACCTACCTACCGCATTAAAAACCTCACCTAAAGAGAGACCTTCAATATTAGGATGACCACAAGTGGTTCCCACGTGACTTCCATACTTCAAATTATATGATGATTCCGCTTCAATTTTAGTACCATTTTGGTCCATAAAATGGTCGGATTATGATGGTTTTAATATACTCTGATTTGTTTCGCTATCCGTTGAGAAGAAAGACAGTTAAATGACAGTTAAAAGCTGTGTTTTAAAATCATGCAGATTAAAAGATATTGCAATTTTGTTACATATTTCACAACAACCGAAGTGGTTGACATAAAAAAGTGCTGCAATAAATTGCGCTAACTCAAGAATTCCACAACTATATTATAGTGAACAAAACATAACTGCAATAATTGGAAATAAGGATATTTTCTAAGATCTCTTAATTTGCTGTCCCTCCGAATCCCCAGGGTACAACCTTGACCTGAACGCGGGGCTAAAATACCTTCTAAAAAAGAATCACGAACTCTCTTGTACAACCACAGATAAGTAAAAAGGGAAAATATTTTTGCAATGGACAATTTTCATTTCCTTTATCATAACAACTGGATTTGAACGTTGGCGTTACATTATATTTAATCCGTTATTTTGACAGTTAAATGTTATCGAAATTCAAAATATTTATGCGGGCAAATTGATGGGATGTTAATGATTAATGTCTGAAATTATTATCATATTATGACATTCCGTTTTATTGTAAATGCATTTGGGAGAATACGCTTATTTCAAACGACTTGGAAATTTTTGCATAAAAGTATTAAATACAGTGCTACCTCTCCAGAGCGGCCCTCTCTTGAGCAACAACCTCCCTTCAACAACAGCATGCTTTTTCCCCACTATACGATTTGATTATTAATTTAACCTCTCTAGAGCGGCAACCTCTCAACAACAACATAATTTTGAGTCTCCCAAAGGGTGTTGCTTTGGCGAGGTTGCACTGTATTACTTTGACAATTTGTTTACAAATCTAAGATGAATTATTATGACATTATTGACATGATACAGTCAAACCTGTGAACAAAGGCCATCCATTCTTGGGAAGGACAAAATGTGACCTTTATCAACAGGTGGCCTTTATTCCGAGTCCAGTTGGTTCTAAGTATATAATCTGTGACGTTTTTTCCCAAGACTTGGCCTTTGTTCACTGTGTGGTCTTTACTAGGAGGTGGCCTCAAACACAGGTTTGACTGTACATCATTAACAATGATGGCATAATAAATAAAATTTGAATTTGAACAATACTTCACCAGCAGATACCGCAAACTCTCGTTGCTCTGTGGACTTCCGTCTATGACCTAATTAAACGTACTTGTATATATGTGTTAGAGAGCAACATTGTCGTTGAAACGTGCTTTTTTTTCTTTGAACGATAAATCGGTCACAAGTCCATTTTACTTCTGACGAATACCGTAATGAGATACTTTAAAGACACATTTACGCAAATATACGTATTTGTCAAATTGTATACAAATATAGGATAAAGTTAAACACGAAATTAGTGTGTTATTAACTTCTTATAAACTTTTGATTAATTCTGCTGGACAATTCCTTTTCATATCTGAGGTTAAAGGAACAAAGACGCGACATTAATAAAGTAAAATTAATCATCGATAAAAGATGTTTACATTAGAAGAATGTTCTAATAACCTTATTTATATAGTTTATACGACTCTGCAGATTTTCTTAGAAAAGTTATCAAGTGCATTAAAATTAATGAATAAGAATCAATGAATTAAAAGTAAATAGTTGTTTTTACAGTCGTTTTATAAACATTTTATGGACTGGCTCGCTCTAATTTTGATCACACTAAAATTTCTTTCAATATTTTACTTCCGTAATGTATACGTTTTCGACTCTGAGTTACACTGTACATATATAAGGTACTATGAAAGTTTGTAATTTATGCCAAAAACATCCCTGTTTACGGTTACCCGACTCACCCTAATTTTTGACGCTGATCCTAAAATTTTTAAATGGCAAAATCCAAAGTACGAAAATATTTGAGGACGAAGCATACGTTCAAAGTACGAAATATGCTTAGAAAAGTAAAGTTTTGAGTCAAAGTAACCCTAACCATGACTATTTTGTCTTCTCTTATATTTTATGTCCACTGTATATTGAGTTTTAGTAGATTGTGTAAAGTTGGAATGCAGTTCGCAGTTCGCAGTTCGCAATACGCATTGCAAACTGCGAACTGCGTTCCAACCTTATACAACTGTTTTAGTATACCTTCATATTACTGTTATAACAATAACATATGAATATTCGCAAAATAAGATTTTGAAACAAGTAGACCGATACAATGTGTTATATAAAATTAAGCACAAGACGAACTATTGAAGAAAAAATATTGAAAAAAAATACGATCTTCAAGAGGTGATAGATTCAATACACGTAATGATTTAATCATCAATATTTGAAGATTGTATTCGCCAGATCCTACCAATTTATTTATTTAAGACTTATTATAACCTAAATAATTTGACATTAACCTGTTATATGATTGAATACGGGCCATCATTAAAAAAGTGTTGGTTTGCTCTTCATTCAGAAATCCCACGACCCAAAAATTATTTTACTGATTTTAACATTTTTAACAATTTATTCTTGTTTTAGTCCAGCCTTTTGTGTTCAGTACAAGCATATAATGTTAAGGCCTAAAAAATTGGTTTGTTTCCTGTTACCCGACCGACCCATCTTTTAAAAAGTTTTTACGGCATCCAAATCTTAGTGCTGTATTGTAATTTCCACAACAGTGTTGCCAAGATATGTAAAAAAATAGAAGAAAAAAATCCCCACCTAACGACCAATATTTTCTTGAGCAAGTAACCAGAAACAAACCTTTTTTTGTTTAGGCCTACCAAAAATACCTACCTACCCACTGTAAAATGTTTTGGCTGCGTAACCGTGAACCAACATTTCTTTAAGGACGGCCTGGTCACATAGAATGACAAAAAAATCAAATAAATTGTTGATCTCAAAGCGTAATGTTGGTCAAATATTGCAAAATTGTTACACAAATTCAAATAAATCATGTGAAATCATTTTTTGAAAAATTTAATAAAAATAAATATTTAGGTATCTAACCTATAAGTTCAAGTATTGAATTATTGGTGCATCGTATAATCATTCTCTCATGTACTATACGAATAACATGGAAATATTTCAACTCTTATCAATAAATTAGATTTTATTGTCAATTTGGGGTTATATTTAAACGCTGGATTTCGTGCGGATTTTAAGTCCATTTCTTATCGAAAAATCACTCAGTCAAGCTGTCTTTACAAATAAACAGGATTATATCAAGATAAAATTCAGTTTGCGCTTTGACTTCACAATACCCCATATCGATAAGTGATTGAATGTGGTTTGTAACTGGATAATGCGTCAAGCATTGAAATATTTCATGTTTAATGATATATGCTTATATAATGTACTGACTCTATTCAAGACAAACAAAGAGACAGGGCAAAGATACCATCAAATTATAATATGTTAACATAAATTATGACAATAGTGAACTGTATCTTAATTTAAGCAGACTACGAGACGGTTGGCTTGTTCGAAGAACTCACAGTCTATATAATAGAAATGTGTGAATGCATCGAAAAGCGTATCGGTAATTTTGAAATAATTTATAAAAAAAAATGCATGACTGCTTTGATAAATTATATCAACTACGGCGTTAATTACAACTAATTTTTTTTTGAACTGACCGAAATTATAATATGTAAGTTAAATTTGCCATGCATTTCAATACGCGTGTTGGTTGTGATCTTTTTTCACAGTCGTCTAGTTTTCTTTTTTCCATTCCATTACGCATAACGCGTCTCCATAGAGTTTTAAGGGGGCATAAAGAGGCGTATTGGAATTTATTACCACTGTGGTTTGTTGTTTGGTCTTATGTTTGTATACATTTATTGTTCACATCCATTAACTATCTAGCAATATTTCAGTAAGCAAGGCCAATGGAATAGTGAATCGTTGTTTTACCTTTGTTATAAAACACATTTTAAGCAGCATAATATTCATTTTGACATACTTTTAGTAATGCCCGCATACTCTAAAAGATAAACCACACGTAGCGATCACGTTATATCAAAGCTTGCATAACCGATTGAAAACTGAATTGTATTATTTTTGCAATAAAACACATTTTGTGGTGAACATTATTTCATTTTAACAGTGCAATTAAATTACACTCAGCGACTCTATCAAAACCATAGTAACCTCATATAACAATTAATTTTCTATTGTTTCCTCATTGGTTCACTTTGATAACAAGATCACTTCAACTGTTCCGTTCTACTCTGTTTCAAAGATGGTTGTGACACTGAGGTTTAGCCTATTATTACGATTATCGTCGGCACAGCAACCAGTTTCTCCTATACTTGATAAAGACTTAATTGAATTTTGCCTCAAATTTGAAGGAGTGATGATTCGCAATTACAAATATTCACTTTTGTTATAAATGAGTTTCAAAGATCTGAAAGACATAACTTCGACATAAACATTAAAAGTCAATGATTCAGCAACTAGCATCTTCAAAAATGAAGAAAACATCTTTCTATGGAATAATATCTTTATGTATACTTTTTAGCTTGGAATTTGCCTTAATTTGGCTTAGAAAATGAACGGTGTTGCTTTGGAGAGGTTGCAGTGTACATATATTGGCTTCAAATTTCAGGGTGCTTACGAAAGCAATGTGAAGAAAGCACAACGCGAGTCAGAACAATTCCAGGGTCAAAAGCAACAAGTACGAGACATGACGGACAACCTGAGAACGATTGAACGTAAAATACGATACCTTAAACGTATAATGTACGTCAAGAGTCACCCAGCGACGGTGAAGAAAATATTCTTCGAAGGTTTCGCTCCTGGTGAGAAGCTCGACTTTCGCGGTAAGTTGAAAGCTCTTTGAAATTACTAGTCTTCATATTTTTTCTGTCATTTAATAAAACATTGCGAGTGTGCGTAAGTGTATACATATCTTAGGCAAAAAATAGTCGCGTTTCTGGTTACTCGACCGATCCTACTTTTATCGCCGATCATAAAATCTCTAACAGCAAAATCCAAAAGGGCGAAAATATTTGATGACGAATCGTACCTCCAAAGTACGCAAGGTATGTTTAGAAAAATCCTATAGTTTTGGCCAAGTGGCTGTAAACATGACTATTCTAGCTTTATCTGTTGCTTGTATCTTGTATGTTTATTACAAAATGCATGTGTATAGAACATTGACTGGACTATGAATAAATAAAATTTATCGCCGTTATTAGTGTGTAGCAATCTTCAGGTAACACGTAATCTGCCGCTTACTTAATTATTTATCTGAGGATATTATTAGAAAAATAGAGTTTAGAAAAACGTAATGTTCCATTAACTATAAACTGGTTTTCATTAACAAAACTACACATTTTTGTGTTTATATGTTTGACAAATTTCATATTTGCAGCTCGGGCTTCTATTGACCCACCAGGTATATAATTACAGACTATTTTAAGAATAGATTTGGTTTTTTCCCTATTCTTCAACTTTCCCTGTCTTCCATATTACGTTCTGTTCTTTGCATTGTAATTAATTGCACGAAAACCCCACTAACCTTTTAATTTCATCAACACCTACGTTATCCTCGTTTTCATCATCAAAGTCATAAAAACAACTACAAAATGAAATGATGACTATAATAATAATAATGAAAAGCATCGCCACCATTATCACTATAATAATGATCATCATCATCATCATCATTGTAATCATCGTCATCATTCTAATAATGACAAACATCATCATTTTCATTCTAATCATCCTTATCATTATAATCACCACTATACTTATCATCAGCTGCTGCATCATATACATCATCATTATCTTCAATGAAATATGTATTGACATCATTACCACCAAAAGCATCAAATACATCTTTATCATTGCACTAATACAATCGTTTATTTTTTTCATGTCAGAGGTCCATGAATGTGAAGCTTTCAAATACTCGATAATATCCATCAATTCTTGCACTCTGATACTAGTTCCTAGAACCTTTACCTGTCTTGGTAACACCTACGGTTACCTTGTAATCCGGTGCCTTCATTCTAGTTTCTGTTAGTCTTGTAGCATAGTTCCACTTACCTTTCCCTCAAACATCTCTTTCCGTTTTTTTCACTAGGTGAAATGCTGTCAATGCTGTTTTTCTATAACTTTTAGTTACATACTACGGTAGATTCACCTAACCAGTTTTCCTGGACTGTATACAATCCAGTACTAACTTATCCTTTAAGGATAAAAAGGGTAAGTTAGTACTGGTTAGTATACTGTCCAGGAAAACTGGTTAGGTGAACTGGTGGCCGTATATAACTGCAAAATTGTTGAAAAATGGCGTTAAACCCCAGTGACAATAAGTCACATTGTCAAATTTCTAATTTTCAAAGTGATTTCTTTAATCACACGCTTTACAATATGTCTATCTTGGTACCAATACTTTCTATTGGCAACTGTAACAGACTGCAGATTGGCTTTGCTTATAAGGTCTTAATTTTAATCGTTCATTTTAATATCAGTAAAATCGTTGTTTATATCTTTGTTTATACTAAAGACCACTTCTACATTAAGACTTGTACTACACATGGGATTGTATAGGAATTTGCTCTTTAAGACATACCGAATACAACCAGATTGCTTTAAGTAAACAAATCAAGTTAAAAATACCAAACTAAAGGATGGATGTTACATTCCTTTACTACGTTAATGTCCATGCTTTAGTATTTAATCCTATGTTGACAGATCAATGACGAGATACAAAAACTATGATAAATTATACTGACGTATGATCTGAATAAGATAATGTGTTTTAGTGGAGTATATATTTATTTACATGCCTTTCTGGAAATGTGTACAGAGCTTTAAGATACCAAATGCCATGTTGTACCTTCTTGCATCTAAATCTTCATAATCCCGTGGTAGGTAAAAAGTGTCATATGTCAGATGGCGCCTTTTTCCACGCAAAAATGACAATTCACTCATCGGTGAAATGTGCCATAACAAAAAAATCAATATCCTTTCTTTTAGAAATAAATCATAAAATACATTTTGGGTAAGTATAAATTAACGGTGTCTACAATGACGGCACTTTTTCAGCAAAACAGCTTCAAATCCTGATTAGTTCTGAAATTTCAAACATTAAAGATGGAATTTGTCTAAAACATGAAAAAGGTCACTTAGATCTAGCACCTTTTCGCGGCAAGGGATTGATATAGATAAAAGGAGAATAAAATACGCACATTATTTGTTTAGCTGAACAAATGTTAACAAATGTTATATTACATGTATCACCTCTTTGGCAAATGACAAAAGTTTACATTTCAGCTATGTGTCATTACGTTTGCAGCGGAGCAAACTCCGATTGCATACTTAAATTCTACGTCATACCATAAAACAAGTTAGCTTTTTCATTCAATGTAAAGAAAATATGTCATGTAACAATATAAAAGCAATATGTTGTTTATAATAACATTGCTTGTTTAGTGATAAGTGTACAAATGTTTAAAAAAAATTCAACTTGTAATTTACGTATTTAGTGTGGGTAAGATCCACTGTGTATTGTTCTATTCACTTCATGATTTGTTGAGATGTTGCGCCAGGTGTAATATCACGAATCTGGCCGGGCACCAAGACGTGCGTCCCGATGGCCATCATGTTCCAGGGTCCATATTATTATACCGGCATTCAAATTTCATTTAGGTCTATGCACAATGTGTATAACAGATCACATGAATTGAAGAATTCAATTAAAAATAGTTCTCGATATTTTAGATACATTACGGGAAGCTATCGATGTGGCCGCTCAAGGTGTAGGAAAGGATTGGAGCAAAATGTACCAAACACTTCCGTTTAATCCTCCTAGAGATCCGTTCTTACGTTCTCAAGATATGGAAAGTGAGTACAGTTTAATTACGTCTTTCACTTGGTCGGATTACGTCACGATTGTGACGTCATTCCCTAAGCTCCGCCCTCTCATTTGACTGGTTACCGGTCAAATGACATGGAAATGTTGAGCCAGACGATTCAATACGAGGAGCTACATCTGGGATGTCTATGTTACATTCTCAATACAAACTGTAGATTACGGATTGACCCGAGTTTCACCGTCTGAGGATTTTATCTATACCCTGTGCTTCTACTAATTTAAAACCAAGTGTAATGTGATATACCTTTGTGGTATAACTCGAAGTAGTGGTTATATACGAGTCCACTCAATAGTTGCACTCAGTCAAGAGGTTCATAAATCTCCTTTCTGTAATTGATTTAGAGTTATCCGGATTACACCATTGTTTGGTTTGATATGCAGGTAGATCTAAATGCAGACACTGAGGATTAAAAAGAAGTACTAAAACATGTTCAGTATGCATATTCTGATCAGAGAGCGCTTTGATCAATTATAAATGTGCTAAATGACCTCACCAGAAATTTTAGAAGATTTCAAATAACAATGGAATAAAGTCCGCGTTGCGTTCGAACTTAATGCAGTCATGTTTGTTGTTAATTGGTGAATGATAATCTGTGAATCGACAAATAATGAAGTACATGTACCATGATCTAGTTTTATGTTTTACAAAACACGTTGAGTGCGTAATTGGGCCAGCGGGAACTTTTTATCAAATGCACGAGAGAATCCGTGCATAGCAAGAATCTTAAAGTTGACAATGCTATGAAGTCATTTAGTTCTTATATCACCCTAGGAGAAAAGTGACTACCGGACATCAATAATATGTTCCTTTCAGTTCAAACATGTACAAATTGAGTGTAAAAAGTCCCCTAGTCTGATAAATAGTCCAATCTTGACTCCATCAAAGTCTTGACGGACTAGTCAGAATGTATTTAAAATGTTCATATGTTAATTGGCTCTCTTAAATGCCAGCATATAATTATTTTCGTGTTTATTTCGTTTCTAGTGTTAGATATGGACTTTAAGAGTGTCCATCCTCCCACAGAAAAGATGGCGCTGCGATCTCTTGACAAATGGAAGAGCTTGAGTAAAGTGACGTCAGTGAACGCTCTCGTGAGGACTTTGAAAGCAATAAAGAAACCAGACGTTGCGAAACAGATCGAGAAAAATGTTCTGACAGTCGTGAACTAGCAGTAGTTACATTAAGCAATCATGGGCAGGAAGCTACGCATATTAACTTCAGATACAAATGTCTGATTATTATCAAAAGGTGCGCGGAAGGTCTTGCATGACCATTGACTTGATCCATATTCAACATAAATTTTATTTCAATTCATTTTGTCGAGACGGTCTGTACGCTAATTTTGAAATCTTTTATGAATTAAATGAAAGACATATAATGAATATTATATTTTGATTCGTCTGCTAATTTTTTCATCACAAAGAACAAATAGCGCAGGTCACAATTTTACTAGTACCCGTACTGTACCATTTACCGGACAAATACGAATATTTCAGCTGTAGCTTTACATTAATTGTGTTATTCTACATACATTGGTTATGGCCATTCATGGAATTAATGTGTATTACGCAAATCCACAAAAGAAATTCGCCATGTTCGTCTGTCTGTCTCGAATGTTTGTATCGCGTAATGTTGACCTTCTCACGATTTTGTTATAATTTATTTATACGTTTGTTCTCATTTTTCTAATGTATGCTATAAACAGGCATTGATTTCACAAAGCATCTGGGATAAAGATTTTGACCGTTTCAAATACTTAATTTCTGGCGGAGTCCATAATGGGGTTTAAAACTCTTCAACACAAGATGATAAGACTTTGATCTTATAAATTTGAGACATCCCAGTCAAAATCATCGCGCAGTGAGTTATCCAGTCAACGTCCATATTTATTTTTCATCGCCTACAATCCGTGAGTTCAGACGTATCTGTCATTTGCTATGTAGATGATTTTGTCTGTACTTGAAAATGTTGTTTCTGTTTGGATAAAAATGTGTGATCTCGCTTGATGACGTTTGAATCAGACTCTTTTCATTCATTCAGCGACAATTCCGTAGAAGCATAATAAAGTTGCTTTTGTGTGTTATTCAAGTGCTTAATTCGTATCACCAGTAGCTAGTTGACGGTGTTTATCCTTTTTTCATAAGAAAGTTCAACAATGATTTTACTGTATTTCCTATCGTTCGACGTAAAAACATTGCCAATATGATTAGTTCCATAAACAACCTAACGTTTACGTGAAATAAAAATGTATATTTGAATGTATTTATAAAATATACACGTATGGTAATCCAAATGATTAATATAGGTAATGTTACAAGTGTGTTTGTGTTATTTAATTGTCTGCATGTAACTGGTGTTAATGCTTTATAAATAAAATGTGAAATAAACTTGTGTAAACATAAAAATTGCGTTATTTAGAATATTCATGAATACTCATATTAATGATAACTATTGTTCAAAGGCCTAAAAAATAGGTTTGTTTCCGGTTACCTGACCGACCCTTCTTTTACCTGCCGACTCAAAAGTTTTTCAGGCATCCAAATCTTAGTGCTATATTGTAATTTTCACAACAGTGTTGCCGATACATATAAAAAACGTAAAAGAAAAAAATACCTACCTAATGACCCATATTTTATGGGCATGTAACCGCAAACAAACCACTTTTTGTTTAGGCCTAATGAATAAGTTTTCTAAAAGATGGTGCTGCCTTGAATTGATTCATAAGTACTCTTAAATAGGTTTATGATGATGGTCAGTGTATCCAAGTGTCTTATGGTACATCTGACAAAATTAAACACTTTTAAATAATTCAAAATGGTAGAAATGATTGGTTTGTTTTAATGACTGAACACCGAATACATAGCGCTTGCGCAGTAAAATAATGTTCGTAATGGCGGCATTAAATTAAACAAAGTTTAAATGGTTTAACACGTGTGAATAGCACGCATTTATTTTACCATGCAGAAATGTAGAAACCAACAAAAATAAATATCAAAAATCCTTGATCGATCAAATTCCAATTGATCCGTTGAAGGCCATCAAGTAACAAAGGTCCGTCAATGAAGTGAAATGATTTGCATTCGTCTGCATTTTAGTACATCTCTGTAACAAAGGGAGATAATACATACAACTAATGAAATAAACTGGTTCCCGTTGACTCAGGTTGTACTTTGGTACACTGTAACATGGGACGGGGACCTGTTTACTTATGAAATGAAATTTAAAAGCTTTTCAAATCTATAGCGGGATATTTTGATTTTATACTCTATCACGATTTGCGTTATTGATATTGTAAACGCATTGGAACCTACTTCATACATTATTCTGCAATAAAAAATGGTTGGGAACTCACAGATTAAACGGGGACCAGTTTACCTGGTAATTACAATGGCCAATGACGTCACGAACTTCTTGCTTAAAAGTCAATAAAGCACGTGCAGGAGTTCGACGGCGTAAGAATTAAAGCAGACGTACCTAGTACAAACGACTGATGAATGTGGGAACATAATTATATTTTCTTAATTATACTTGGAATACATCTATTCTAAAAAGTTACTAGACGTTATCTAAAAATTATTAAAAGCTCTTCCACAAAATTTTTAATTTGATGAAGTATGATTAAAATGATATATTCTGTAAAGTGACAACTTCCGGTTGGAAAGAAAGATTCAATGTGAAAGCAAGCGAATTCTATACGTATAATAAATTCATCTGGATCATTTATAATTCATGAGGTGTGGTTAAACTTACTCCAGCGCCTTCTAGCTCCGAGCATGCCGCCCATGCCGATAACACGACGAGATTGTCGCTTTAATCCGGCCATTCCAGACATTCGCCTCCTGCCGTAACCTCCGCGTCTTGAACTTCCCAGAATACCGCCTGTAATTCGGAAATAAGAATAAAGATACAGTTTCGAACAAAGTGCATGCAATTCACACGATGTAATCCATAAAATCTTATCAAACAAACTTACATGCTAGCGATATTAATCATGAACGTAAGGATTTCAAAGTTTGACCAAAATTAAAACAGGAAAAATAGAATCATTAATTTCATGAATAAATATAAGACATGTGCATGTTCAGGTTTATCGCAAAATAAACAAAGCTTTACCAAATGTATAACTTATACAAAACTAATGCTACTACATTTGTAAAATATTGAATCAAATAAGTTAGAATCAGTAAAACTTTGTCTTAAATTTCAAGTACAATTATCTCCCTTTATGATGTAGATCCCTTTGAAGAGGGTACCAGCTTATAAATTTTGATTACATGAAGAACAACAAATATTTTGACTTACCACTAATTCCTCCTTTCAAACCTCCGAAGCCAGAACCAAAGCCAGATCCGAAACCTGAGCCAATACCAGCGCCGAAACCAGAACCTATACCAGAGCCGATACCAGCACCGAAACCAGTGCCTTTTCCACCGCCAAAACCACCGCCGATGCCAGCGCCAAAACCGGATCCGATACCAGCACCAAAACCGGATCCAATACCAGCGCCGATACCAGATCCGATACCACCAAAACCAGAGCCTTTAACTGGACCTATGCCAGATCCGATACCGCCGCCGATACCACCGCCAATGCCACCACCGATGCCTCCGCCGATACCAGATCCGATACCACCAAAACCAGAGCCTTTAACTGGACCTATGCCAGATCCGATACCGCCGCCGATACCACCGCCAATGCCACCACCGATGCCTCCACCGATACCAGATCCGATTCCACCAAAACCAGAGCCTTTAACAGCACCGATACCAGATCCGATACCACCGCCGATACCACCACCAATGCCACCACCGATGCCTCCGCCGATACCAGATCCGATACCACCAAAACTAGAGCCTTTACCACCGCCGATACCACCACCGATGCCTGATCCAATACCAGCACCGAAACTAGGGCCAATACCACCACCAAGCACGCCACCTGACAGGCTCTCGCCAATAAACGGTCCACCTTTATGACTCATGCCAAAGCCTGCATCTCCAAAGTCATCCATACCAGACCCAAGTACACCTGCACCTGGAAATAATTCAGAATATTTACAACTTAAAATTTACCACGGAACACGGATTTGTATTCATTACATCCACCAACGGAATAAATTAGACACACAATTTTCAACCAACTCATGTTTGTTTATATACACGTGTATACATATGTAAACAACATACATGCATGTATATGATATACAAAATACACTGTACCCCCAAAAATAACGACAGTTATCAATAAACGTTCATCCCTTAAGCTGATTGGAAATATTATAGGCCCGATAACAATCTATCAAATAAGGCTGAGCAAAGAGGAAAAATAGAAAATATAATTAGTAGAATAAAAAAATACTTTTGTGAAAATGTTTTATGAACTTTTCACAAAATTTTATCAACCGTTTACAAAAAAAATGGTGTTTTAATGTGTGTCATACCTCCAGTGAACATGCCGGAATCATCAAAGCCATTATCAGTGTATGTGGAGTCCCAATTTCCCTTGATAAAAGACCCTACAAAGAAATGGGAAATAGAACGTTCAATTCTCAGAAATAGGTAACGTTAGTCACATTATTTTAGTTCAGGCAATACAACGGACTTCAAATTGATGCACCATAACGCGCAACGTACAATCACGAATATTTACTATTTCGTTAGAAAGCGCTCTACTTTTATTTGCTCTCGTCGTATTTTTCCACTTCGCATGATTCTACCAGTATTACTTATTCCTAAACACTCAAAATGTAAAAATACCTTGAACATGCGCACTCCACAGCAGGGTCATCGCCACCAGGGGGATAAAAGGCACCATTTTGTAATACGAGTTGTCCTTCCGGAAAAAAGTCTGAAGTTAAAAGCAAAAAAAAAACATGCAGTTTTAATGGAAGATTTCAGTTTTAAAAGATTTTTATAGTTCCCAAGTCATACATGTTATTGAAACCGACTTTAGTGAATATGGTCAGTTTTATTAGAAGCGAACACATCATGCATCTGTTAGACATTTTACAATATACTATACTCTAATAAACATTATAAAGTGAGACAGGGGACCAGTTGTGTATACTGGTCCCTGGTGGGACAAACAACAAAAAAAGTTTTCAAAACAATATCCTTTTATCGAAAATACTGTAAAAATAATTACAGCTTATTTGTACTTACGACCACAACAGAAGTTTGGTAAATATTCTCAGAATGTACAAAATAGTTACTAGAACATTTTGTTATGAACTGTTAAATACAATTTAGTTTCCGTATTATAAAAACAACGATATTACTTTGATATTGTCATGAGGATAAAGAAGTCTTGCAAATACATGTACAACAAGTGTATGAGCCATGCCGGGAACCAATTTATATTATAAAATCGGAAGGATTTTTCGTATCCGAAATCGTTAATCGAAAGTATTAAAACACCTCAAATACGACTCTAGGGACGAAATATTTCACCAACACAAATAGCACCGCGCCCAATAACACTAGAAGATATCTAGTGACGACTTAGTGATATTAAATAAAATATACCATCCATGCACGACCACTGGGAAAAAGCTTACTTCAAAGAAAAAACTGATCTGTACGATGAATTAATTCACTGTTTTGACAAGTGAAGTTCATTAATATTTTGTGTACGAGAATTAAAATAGAATCAGTATAAAAACTATATGAAGCAAAAAAATAAATGCTTATCTGAAAGGTCATTACGAAGGGAAAGTAAAACCGGTTTCCTCGGAAATGCCGCGTGCAAAAAAATACCCATTTCGAAGCAAATAAATGCAACCACATGAAAGTGAAATATATAAATAATGAATCAATAATACACTGCAAAATAAATGATAAAAGAAAAAAATACCTTTTTTGTATAACAAGCCGAGCAATGAGTAATGAATTCTGCACGGATCCGTTTTATATACCCATGAAAAGTAGAGCATTTTCTTTAATGAGGTTTAATTAACAAACAACATAATAACAATAGACACGACAGTTACATCACGACAAACGTGTATCAATTATCGTAACATGATCACAATCTTACGAGAGATGACAGATTACAAACAAGTTCAATTGTCAACAGTGCCGCCATCTTGATCACGTGACCACCGAACACGGGTACATAACATGCGCAACTTAAGTTTTTTATTGCACGGTGTATGTTCTTAGCTTAATTGCTTTAATTATCCTTTTGTAACTGACTACAAATGTTAATACTTAACATCATGTTTGTTTTTGCATTTGATACAATTTTGTCATAAAAACTTCCAGGGTAAATAATTGGTAGTTAAACATAACTTGCGTACTTGTATATGCATTATTACTCATTATCAAAAGAAAATTACGTAGTTATCATTACACAGGACCACAGGACAATGAGTCAGTTGATGGAATTAATAAGCCTTCTTATCGTGTTAAATGACGAGCCTTCTCTACACACAAATCTTCAAAATGTCCATATGCTATCAAACAATACGCACGAGTAATGTGGTGTTACTTGGAGTCAAGATACGCATATTGGCCCTAGGTGTTACTAAACGTATTTAAGTGTTTCTTATAATAAATGCATGATCATGATTGTGTACACTGCCTTCTGGATGCTATAAACATAGAATGATTCATTGAAATAAAATACATTTAGAACTACCTACCCTTAGCAATAGAAATAGATGAATACCGATGTACTGGTACAAATGCACGATGAATATTGCGATACAACGTTGGATCGATACATATGGTGGTACGAAATCCCTCTACAGTGAATTTTCCTACGTATTCGAGCACAATTTTTAGGCGCTGTGATCAAAAGACAACAAATGGCATTAATATTATTGTTTTTAAATACTTCAGTGTATCACTATATCTGTACAGGTTGACTAGAAGCAATATATCATGATACAAGTTTGATTGTATTG
The DNA here is from genome assembly GCA_008271625.1 of Lutraria rhynchaena. Taxonomy (NCBI): domain Eukaryota; kingdom Metazoa; phylum Mollusca; class Bivalvia; order Venerida; family Mactridae; genus Lutraria; species Lutraria rhynchaena. The sequence continues at coordinate 733,951 of VIBL01000182.1, forward strand.
TTGCACTCCTAAATACAGATGATAAGGGTGACATTACAAGTGCTACATTCCCCATTTTTTAATGTTAAATAGGGCTGGTTTTATATTTTCTGTCAAGTAAGCCACATAATGTGCCATTAAATGGCATTGCTCAGGGTTTCCCCCGCTATTCGTCAGTTTCGCAAATGGCTAAAAAATCTGCAAGTGGCAAAAAAATCAAATTAAGCATACTTCATGCACTCCTGGACCCTCCCCTCCATACAGTGGAAACCCAGACTGCTTGATGATCAATCGATCAATTATTTGATCAATTAACAAAGAACAAATGAAAAAACAAGACATACAAAAATACTAAAAAAATTCTTTTATTTATTCATAATTAGTATAATTTTCATCATTAAACAAATAAAATATTTTTCATCATATAAATGAACTATAACGATAATTCTTAAATATAATGCCCTTAAAAGTATAACAAAATATTTAAGATAATTAAAATCATATTAAATCAGAATTAGTTATTAAAATCAACATGACATTAATTTAAATAAGACAATAAAATGAGGACTGTGTTATTTGACAATAATTTTATATACTTTCAAGGTGCTATCATAATTTCTGATTAATTAATGCTATCTGGTATAGCCAGAAGGTGTGTTCTAGAGGTTATCATAAAGTCAGTTAACTTTTAACAAATAAAATTATCCAACTTTACATCAAGCTAAAAATCATGACTATTTTCTAAATACAGCTGCACAGCTCTTCACGTAGAACAGTTTCATAAACACTGATCAAGTAAAGAAAGAATAAGAAAAAAAAAACTGATGAAGACAATAATAAAGTCACTTTGTTATCTTATGGAGTCATTAGATCAACAAAATGTTCAGTACACACAGGAGCTCGGAATAGCAAAGTTTTTATTTGTTGGTTACAAATTTAAATTTATTTGCTTTGTATAATGCAAGTTAATGGGTACAGTATAAACCTCACTTTATGACCACCTCAATATTATGACCACCTCATGAAAACTATCACTTGTCGTCAGACTGGTTTCAAATATTTCCCCTATACTGGAACTTGATTATAAGACCATCTCAGAATTACAACCAATTTGTTAGGTCCAAAAGGTGGTCTTAATACCCAGGTTTTACAGTATATTTACATAATTAAACAAAGAGCGTACATACACTTTATTCTATAATGCCACTGATGAAAGAGCTTTGATGTTTTCAAATATAATCAACATCATAGTATATTCAACTGGGTGTCATTTGAATGACACATCTTTACTAAAATGGGAAATTTTGTAAACCCAAAATATCTGAGGCTTCATATTTCTGATTTTATACTCAATAGCTTGCAGACAAGCCCAAAAAAACTTGTACTTAAGGTCATTCTTAAAAATGTTAGTTTGCGGCTACACAACCTAAACATTTAACAGTGGGTAGGTAGGCATTTTTTAAACATTATATGCTTGTACTGAAAATGAAAACATGAAGAACAAAAAAATTGCCAAATCACTAAAATACGTTTTTGGTCAGCAATTTCTGGGTAAGGCCATCACATAACTGCAAACTAACAAACATTTTAAGAATGGCCTTATCAACGAGCATAGCATGACTTTAATTTTAAAATGAGCTGACTAAGGTAACACATGTTTATGAAAAATTATACAGATATGTACACTTTCCCACAAGAGTATTGTCTCAATTATCTTTTTATTTATAAATACATGTATAACATTCACCAAAATCAGCTTATAAGAAATAGTACATGACAGATTACAAGCAGGTTCAATTGTCAACAGTGCTGCCACCTCGATCATGTGACCACCGAACTTGGGTACATAACACGCGTAGCTGAGTTTTTTATGACACGATGTATGTTCATAGTTTAATCGCTTTAATTACCATCTGACAGGTTACAACTGTCTACAAATGTAAATCCTAAACACGGTCTCAACAAACAAAAACAAGACATACAAAAATACTTCATACTTCTTCAGTTTATTCGTAGTGAGCATATTTTTTTAGTTTAAAATGTAAGAAATAAAATATTTTTCATCATATAAAGTCAACTACAAGAGTAATTCTTAAATATAATGCCTTTAAAAATGCAACAAAATATTGAAATCATATGAAATCATCATAGTACAATAAAAATAAAAATTTAACAGACATAAATAAGCAATCACATAAACATTAAAACATAAGAGAAAACTGGTTCATAAACATACAGAACCAAGTCACAGATAGTAACAGGTACATGGACCAACCTTATAAGGCTACAACTAGAGATGTGTCCATAGGATACTAATGCCCCCCCACTTCATTTTCCCGTCACATTGGCATATTTCCATACTTTTGCACTTTTCATAAACGCTGAGTTTTATACTAGTCAGAAAATATAAACCAAGGCAGTTTCATTCTCAAGTGATTGATCAGACAAGGATTTTACACAGTTTCACCGTGACCTTGACCTTTGACCTAAAAATAAATAAGGGTCGTCTACTGGTCATGGGCAATGTCCCTACCAAGTAACATAAACCTAAGCATATTCCTTTTCAAGTTATTCATCAGACAAGGATAACAGAATGTATGTACATATATACGAACCACCCCAATATAGCATGCTCCCCACTTTTAAAATGGGGGCATAAAAATAGTCAGGCTTACAGATAATTGACAAAAGAATTAGGGTAAGCAGGTTTGAAAACTTTTTGTTTCTAATTTATTCAAAATACCATTTGTGTGAATATGAGGTAAAATTCATTCCTAAGTATTTTTCATCCTTTGGATTTTGTTGTAAGAAACATTAAGGATGGTGCCAAAAAATAGGGTCGGTTAAGTAACTGTAAACCTGACAATTTTTTTCTGGCCTAAAAAAGACTTTACCAGGGCTTTTTTTCTTCCATAGCAGGGACCATTTATCAGCATTTGCCCCTCAAGAAAAATCTTTTAAATCATGCAGTTTTCTCTTAAAATTCAGTTTATATCAAGTTTTTTCTTCCCCTCTTTGCAAAAATACTGTGTTATTTTTCCCCAAATTTAAGGAAAAAGGCCCCTTCCCTACCTGTGAATAAAGCTGTTTACTGATGGACCGTATGCGTAGATGTTTTTATTGAAAGTACAGGTAAATGATAAAAATCATGTTATAATCAAACTCAAAGAATAAACTCAGAGAAACTGACCTATATTCTACTAATATCACAAAAATCAGGCATATAATGCAGGTCAACATCTTAATAATTTTAAATCAAAAACAAAAAAACAATCAATCATCTGTAATGGTTCCATTTAGTGAATATTAGCATTGCATATATAAATAAAGTATAAACAGCCAGTAACAGCAGTTTTAGTTTAAAAAAATGCATTTTCGAAGATAGCAGATTAGTTTGAACTCAAAGTAGACACATCATCTAAGTATGAAATGGATCAGGATATAATAAGAGAGACTAGACAAAAATGTTAATTGTACTGCTATAAATAAGCCTTATATTTACGCATTGGCTATGTTGCTTAGCGATGTAATGTACATGACATTTTTAGATTACAATCATTTTTACTACATTCACCAGTTCCATGTGTCTTTTTTAATATTACATAATAAAAATATCACTCATTTACTGCAGCTTAAAACCTTATTTACAACTAATCACCCTTTAACACTGTTATATATTCAGATTACCTAAATATTTTTTTCCACTGGGTTTAACACCGTTTTTCAACAATTTTTCAGTTACACATGGTGACTGGTTCACCTTACCAGTTTCCTGGACTGTATACTAAATGGTACTTACGTACCCATCCACAAGGACCCAGCCAGTTCTCCATATATGGAGGAAAACTGACATTTTTGAGACGACTAAATAAATACACAAAATACATATGTTAACCAGCAAATACATGAACGTCCAAGCAACAACCTTCACACTAACCCACAAGCTCAAAGCTCCGGGCTAGTAAATTTCTACTCAGTCTAGTGAATTTTCTCAAAATTGTTAATTTAGACTAGAGGTATATTGTTCCTTTTCAATAACCTATTCATAGTCTGGGCTAGTGCTTTAAACATTAGGTTCGAACAGTGTTTTAATATGCCAGATCTTGCAATAAATTTTTAACAAACATTGAACAAACAAGTTATCACAGCTGACTCTTTTACGTCTTCCAGAGTTTTAAAAGAGTTTCTTAAAGACATTGATCCATACAAGAAGTAACATTACATAATAGAAATCTTTTTATCATAAACTACAGAATCATTCCACTGAGGTAGAGTCAAAAGACTTTGAAAGTAAATTCTGTATGAATTATATGAGCAAAGATAAAATATATCTAAGACATGTTGAGTAATTCCATGAAAGCATTAACTTAACAAGGGCAATCTTAAGAAAATGTTAGTTTGCAGTTACACAACCTAAACTTTCAGCAGTGGGTAGGTAGGTAGGTAGGTAGGTAGGTAGGCAGGCAGGCATTTTTTTCTTTTTTCCTAGCACTGAAAATCAAAAGCTGGAATAGCAAATGAAAAAAAAAATTTAGGTCAAAATCACTAAATTTTTGCCTCAGGGGATTTTTTTTAAGAAATTGGTCAAGTAACCGCAAACTAACACATTTTTTAGGATGGCTAAATCACAAAAAATTGTCATTAAGTTTGTGAGAGATTTGCTTTAAAATTCCTTTACTGGAGTTGGTCTAGACTATCAACTTCAGACGGTTCAGTAAAAAAAAATTGTAAATAATGAAACAATAAATTTAGTAATTAATATGATTAAATGCAGTGACAAATTTAATAATGGAAAAGATCTGTTTAAGATGTTTTCTACATCATTAATTTGTTGAACCACCATTTGTGGTTCCCTTATCAGTATAAACATTGAGCAAAAACGATTATTTTTAAGACTAAATCAAAGATTCAGTATTTATTATGCAGTCCAAACATTTCAGCATTACCAATGGTGTACAGGGAACTGGGTTCAGTTGTTGGGTTCACACCTTGCATTCTTAAATCCTGCGGTCCACCAAGTTCACCGTGAATGTAAACATAATTACTCAAGGGAGGTAAATCGTTAATAATTGTTTCCATCTTCGAACCATCAGCTGAGTCATTAACGACTGTAGGAATAGATGGTTTAATAGTTTCAGGTTCATGCACATCTTGTAATTCAGCCCGATATCCTTTGTGTCTTTTCGACTTTTTGATATTGGAATAATCATTATCAGCAGTTTCCTTCACTTTGAAATCAGCATAAGTTAAGTTATTAACACTAGCCACAGTTTCAGAGTTTGGATTCATTCCAATTTCTTTATCAATGGTAGGAACTATCTGTAATGCTTTTCTTTCTTTTGCTGTGGCCACTAGCTGTCCATCTTTAGTGATCACATCTCCAGAATCAAAATTAGAATACTTCATTTTTAAGTTCACAGTATGTTTCGTGACTACAATGAGATCATGTACAGTACGTATATGTTTATCAACATTTCCCTTCACACCAGTTCTATACTGACAAACTGGACACGCATAGGGCTTGAAATCCTGAAAATTAAAACAAACATTCAATAATAATGTATCTCTAAAGACACACAACTTTTCATCTGGGACCTGCATTTTCAACTAATATGCATCCCTGGGACGTTTTAAATAAACATTTCACTTTTCCAGTAATCTGTGTCGGAGCAAATCTTATTAATTCTAAGTAAGGGAGTCAAGCATTTTTACTTGTCAAAATGGTGTCAGGAGCAACCATGGGCAAATCACAAATTGAAAGCAACTCAAGGAACATTTCATGGCTTTTTGAGCGTGTCAGTCCCTGCATCTGCTTCTAAATCCCAAACATGATTCTATATGGTGTCCCCCAAAATTTACCAAGCATGGGCGTCTTAGGATTCCCAATAAAAAAACTAAAGGAAACCCTGATCTTGTAGTACAAAATTGTCACTTCACATTACAGTGAGGCTAGATCCATATCATTCCATACTTAACAAGTTAACATTCAATTATTGAAATTTAGCAATTGAGCAACATGCAACCTTAATCTTACCTAGGGTATGAAGATCTGTCACAGTACTCCCTATTTTTCATCTCAACATAGTTAAGCCATATTTTAATACAACATTCAGATTTTTTGTGACTTCTCAAAACACACAGTGTTGATCTAAATCAGAAGATATTATAAAACTAACCTTATGTGTATGCATGAGTTTTATATGTTTGTCAAGCCCAATAGTGTCTGTACAGGCATATGAACATCCTTCAAACGTGCATTTATATTTCTTCTCTGTAAAACACAAAGAACATAAAGTAAAACTTAAAATAGCAACCTTCAGTGATGTGACAGCCACATCTATGATTTCATTCATATGAAATTTATTTTAAGCCCGATAAACATCCATGTAAACAAATGTATGTAGTTAAATAATTCTAGAATTGGATAGAGAATAACTCTAAATTCACTAACAATTTTTATGGTTCAAATTCTGGAAAATTCTGTTTCATAATAATGTTTGTGATTTTTACCGTAGTAATTTACTCCATTAAAATTTCAATGCAAGAATACTGAAAAAACATAACCTGATTTTTCAAAATTCTTAATATTTTCATAATTGGCAAAAAAATGTGATAGTTTCTTCAATTAATGACAGGTCAAAACTTTTTGCACTAAAAAGAGAAAAAAGGCTAAAAAGAATTCAAGAAGCAGCCATTATCTCCATAATTATAAAGATCAATACTTGTGTCCATACCTCCATGAAAGCTAACATGACGCCTCAGCTCACTTTTAGTACTACAGCCTTTCTGACATATAGGACAAGTAAAATTCTTGATACCTGAAAAATAACAACCAGCAATAAATATAATGTTCGTAAAAAAGGATCTTATACAGCTGATAGCATTGAAATACCCCGAGTTTCAAATATTGCAAGAAATATTAACATGTCATCATAGAAATGAATAAAAGCCATTAAATGGGAATTAAATTGAAATAAACAATACTTCAAACATGTTTTGGAGGGGGGGGAGATGGACAGATTTTGGGTCAAAATCCAGCCCTATTTCCCTGTCTGAAAAGTATGATTTTTCCCCTAAATTCATAAAAAAATTCCTTTCAGTTGAATTTTATTTTTCATAAGACATTTTTGTGAAAAAAAAGGTCATGAAATTGACCTGTAGGATAGCTCTTTGTCTGTAACCATAAAGGTTATAACCTATTTGTAATTAAATGTTGAAAGGATATGTATGCTTTGTCATATTACTGTTCTCCTATTTCCCATCAAGATGCTAATTTTTCCCCTTTCCAATGATCCTGCCACTTTTCTCCCAAAGGTGAAAAAAACATTAATTTCATATGACAATAATTAAGGTCACATATTGGCTATTTTTTAAAAAAATACAGTTACACTATTTTTGACCTAAACCATAAGTGTAGCTAAATGAATTTTTGGCTTTAAATATGTACAAATTACTGCTGCCATATTCTCACAGTAGATAAGATAAAAATTTAAGAAATAAGGCAATTTACAAGTAATTAAACAATTTTTCAGTCTGATAAAGGCAAACAGTCTTTTGTATACACAGCAGAATGTGCGTAAAATGTTAAAAAGAGACTAAACATGGCTTACCATCATGACGTTCTCTGTGTTGTTTTAATTGTTGCGACTTCATTGTACTAAAACCACATATATCACATGTGTACCTGAAATAGCCACATTATGAGTACATTAAACATACATACAACAGTAAATTCTGTTTTATCAGAGCCTTTGCTACAAGCACAAATCTTGTATACATAACATTAAATACAATTATACATTGTATATACAGTAAAACCTCAAATACCAACCACCTCAATATTACCACCACCTTGTTACAACAACCATTTATTTTCAGATCAGCTTTCAAAATCTCCAAAATGATTCAAATTGTTAATAAGACCACTTCATCATTATACCCTATTTTCGGATCCCATTTGGAGGTCTCATTATTGAGGTTTTACCGTAAAATGCCTAGTAAAAATTTTGATACAACCAAAAAATATTAGCAACAATAAACTTCTCAATCTTGTATCCCAATATTTCAATGCTTTCAACAACTTGTTTTTACAGAACCATAAAAAGAATTTTTTATGATATCATGTTAAAGGCTTTGACAACTTTGTGACTGATGGACACAAGTTTTGCTTGTCCCTGGTTTTATTTTCTAAATTTACAATTTTCACAACAAAAATACAATAAGTACATTGTAGTAATTACATTTTATAATTATCTGGCAGAGGTTGGCCGTGAACTTTAAATAAATGCCAGGCAAGGTCAGCTTTCTGTAGAAATTTCTCTGAACACATATGACACATTTCTGTCCATGAAGCTTCACCCATGTGGTAACGTTTCTTATGTACCTGTAAAATATTTGTATAATAACATGCATAAGTCAATATCAAGTGTTGACAGTTTTCAACAATACCAAATATTCTACTGCAATTTACCAATGTTACACTTTGAACTTCATAATGTTACACTTTGACCTTCACAGCTTTAAATTTTGACTTTCATAATGTTACACTTTGACCTTTACATTGACATTCATCCATAAATTTGCTGGCCTTTGGATAGAATTTTAGCATCTCCATATAACACAAATAACTTAAATAAGCAAGTGAGTGATATCATTCATATTACCATATTTCTTTGTAATTAACTGATGGAAATCTTCATTTAATAGGTACAATAGCATTTCTGAGGGAGGTCCAAACATACATAGTTATGTTCATATTAGACTTTTCTCTGACACTAATTAGTCATAATCTATGCACCTGTCTAATCCTGATTCAGTAACATTATAAAAGCGACTTGTAAAGAATATTAGATACTAATGCCTGTAACCAGAACTAGGAATGTTTACATATTGGTGTGTTCACAGGGTCTTTTTTCCTTCTATATAGAGGCAGATATTCGGCATCTTCCCAATTGCAAAAAGCCTCTTTTATCCCAGTTTGGAGAAGTGCCGGGTCAGTCATTGTTTATTGATGTATATTGAAAGTCAGTCTACCTTTTCTCAATTTGGCTGAAAATTGTTCTTAAATTTCCCAAAATGAAAGGCTAAAAATTTTTGGAAAAAAGACCCTGGTTCATATGATAACTGTAAATCATGACATTTTGCAAGCTTTAGAATTTTGTTAACTTTCTGGAACGAACGTACAAAGTAGTTCATTAGTCAATTCATAGTTTTTCTTCACAAATAAGCAGGTCTAATAAACATGTGTGGGACAAAATTTAGGCAAGCATTACTGTAAATTTTCAGATTTTACTTTTAAAATAAATGAACGCAAAGTACAAAGGATTTACCAGAGGGGCTAGGCTCATGTTGATAGACACTGTATATATGGGCTTTCATGTTTGTTTATTTGGTTTTGTTTGCATATTTGTTTGTTGGGGGGGGGGGTAACACATTGCACCACAGCAAGACCACTTTTCCAGCTTTAACAATGGAGGAAGACCCCTGTATACATGTACATGTGTATATGATAGTAATAACTAATAAAGAAGCCCGTGACAACCTTTATACAAACTCATCATAAGGAGCTCCTCACAAACACACAGACAATAAATTGGACTTTTTATTCTAATTATCTGATGTTACAGGGTTTTCACTAGATGTCTAAAGTTGAGGGGTCAAAAATGGCCCTTGGCTGACGATAATTTTAAGAATCAACAAAATTTCCTACAAAATTTATTATAAATTTGACCATTTGGTACAAATTCTCAACAGTCAAAAGCTTTATTTTACTATTTCAAGAGTCAAAATGCTGTTTTAAGGGTCAAATGAAAACCCTGTATTATACAGGGTTTTCATTACAGGTTCTGAGAGCCAAGCCCCTGTGGGACACACAATAACTAGATTGTTTCAGTCCATAAAATTAGAAAAAATGCCACAAACCTGAAGTCCACTCTGCTGATTGAAATGCTCCCCACACTCCAAACACTTCCAGATTTTACTACCAGTGTGAATGTTGAGATGAGTGGCCAGAATGTTGGGCAACTTAAAAGCTTTGCCACAAAATTCACAAACATGGGGCCGGGCTTCACCATGGCGACTTTTCATATGCATATCCAAATTGTGTCGATTAGCAGCTACATAGTTACAACCCTAAAATGGTAAAATGTGGTCAGCCTGGCATTATTTTGACAGCATTCGGTCCTCTTAATGAGTCGTTCTTTTGAACAAATTTGTCCACTTGTTCTGATGTTTATATGGTTAGTGATTATCTATCTCAACATTATAATAACTGCATTGAATATATTTTTTTCAGACTTAACATACTGCCGAAGAACACCTACTTGTTTAAAAATTTGCTGACTAAATAAATTCTGATTTCAAAGCTTTATATAAACAGTGATTTTTTTCCTTCTTTGTTTGAGTTTGGTAAACGGACCCTCGCCAATCGAAAATAAAGACATTTTTTCCCAATTCTTGACCAAAAGTTCCCAATTTTTGCATCACACAGTGCATTTTTTCCCAATCGGAGCAGACCCGGACCGTTTTCCAAATTTGCAAAAAAAAAATCACTGATAAAGCAAGATCTATAAATCTGAATAAATAGCGTCAAGTTTCATTCAGGATAATTAAATCAATCATTAATTTAAGTTTATTATGAAATAACTTTTATCTAAATAATCAGTGTTTGGCTTTTTTTCTCTCAAAAAAAACCAACAACAAAAATTGCATAGATGTCAAAATAATGTTCAAATTGATGTTGAATTAATTTTCCTTTTAGTTTTGTAAATAGGTAGCTACTGAAAGATGCAATTAGAATAAACATACAATAAAATGACCATTACAATACACAGTGCAACACAACAACACCAGTTTGTGAATTTTAAGGCTCAGAGAAAAAGAAATATGATTATAAAGGGTACAAAATTAACAAGACATTATTCCTAAAAGCTAAAACATCAAAACTGCTTAATAGAATCATTACAAATAAGTCTATTGATATCAAATGAACTCACATATACAGTTAGTATGATAGCATTTTTTATCCTTTGCCTCATAAGCATACTTTGGACTCTTCCAAATCCAAAGCAATTATACAAATCATCAATTTATTTAAGAAAATTGGGTTACCCCTCTCTGACAGAGTGGAAAACATTATGGCAAAAGAAGACATTACTCATTACAAGCAATGACTTCTTTTGCCACAATGTTTCCACAGTCGTCTGCTTCAGATGCTGGGAGATACGGTATTATGAGGCAAAATGGTGTCCGTGCAATATTTCTATAGACATTATAGAGCGGAAAATTTCAAAGATTTCGCGTTTTTAGCCAAAATTCAAATGTTCATAACTTTTTTATTTTTTAAGATATTTCAAAATGTAAAACAGTTCTGAAAAGCTCTGGAAGTGCCCTTTACATCTGTTATAGTTTTATGGCATTACAAGCATCTTTAAAAAACAGCTGGGGTTACTATTCAGATGCGGGGAAATGCGGCATTATGCGACAAAGGGTTAATGAAGTTTCTATGAAAGGCAAAATATCAGTAATTCGGCCATTTTCCGTAAGCAAGTTTTTCGAAATTTAAGTAAACTTTTCCTGTTTCAACTAAATTAATAAAATCATTTAAAACTTACAATGAGCTTTTTAATCAAATTCAAATATATTAGAATTCATCTAAAAGGTACTGAAAGTCATAAAATTAGCAGGAATTAGTCACATACATTCAACTAGAACAGAATTGATACCATAGCAACAACTTGGCTAATTAAAAAAGAACAAAAATCACAATAAGGCTATCATTAAAAAAATGTTTGTAGAGCTCTAACCCTGATTCCGGAGGAAGGTAGGTTTTTTTTCTTTGCTTTTTTTGATGTGTAAAAATTGCATTTGGTATACAATTGGCATTTTTTTATTAAATAAAATAATAAATGATAAGTGAAAATCTTTGGAAAGTACTTTTTAACAGAACAGGAGCGAAAAGATAAAAAAATTAACTTGAAGGCCAAATAAAAATAAAAGTCTTTTAGCAATTTTGATTGGTCAGTCAGAGCACCACAGACAAAAGTATTTTTAATTGAACCCTAAACCAAAAAAAAGAGAACTACTTGCCTCCACATCACATGGTGACACTGTAAAATTGATGTTTTTGTAATCAATTGGAGTACCATGCCTGCTATACTCATGGAATATAAGACGTTTCTTGCTTGTTAGAGTCCGTGAACACATTGAACAAGGGAAAGCTTTTCTTCTTCGTTTTTTCTTAGGTATCGGGTTACTGGGATCAGTTTTCAATTTAAGTTTCTTTCTCACTACCCTCCCATCATCATCAACTGTTTTAAATGAACCTGGATCATTTCCATCCTCTCCTACTTTATCTACAAAATTACTATCATAATCATCTGTATCACTATCATCACTGTCATCAATATGGTCTTGATCATCGTTGCCACCTTTCCAAACTTCAACATCACCATCTTCATGTTCTATTTTTATTATAGTGGAATCTGATTTTGCATTTGATGAAACATTTTCAGCAAAATGATCATTTTTCAAAATAGTTGATCTTTCCTCTTCATTTGCAACACTGTCTTTGTTCTTCTGAGTAATGCTTTCACTTACTTTTTGTCTAAGTTGTCTGGGTTTAGGTTCTGCTGATTTTCTCGGTCTCTTAGATTTAGGAGGTTCCTTCTTTCTTGTTTTTCCAAGTTCTTTCTTAGGTATTGACTTAGCAATTTTCCTTTTCGTCACTGCTGCTTTTGCTGTAGTTTTAGTAGTTTTTACCACATCATCTTTTCTTTCTTGAGTCTTTTCATCAGAGACTAGTTTACGTTTCTTTATCACTGGTGCATTATCTTCAACATGAGTATCAAAAACTACATTATCTTCAATAGTCTCAGTCTGAATACAAGCATCTGTTGTTAACTTTTTTTCAATACCAAATTCCTGATAATCATCACAAGCTTTAACAGCATAAGGCAGTTCTAATTCTTCACAGACTCCCTTTATCTTTCCTACTGAATCTTTAGAAACTTTCAATTTACTGGTGTAAATAAATTTCAGAATTACTTCAAGAATATCAGTATCAACATGACTTAAGTTAAAAACATGTTTTCCATCAGATAAAGATTGCAGGCATTTCGCGAAGTATGAGCTAGTTGCCATGAGTAGCAAACGGTGGACTGGTATGGATCCATCCTGAGTTGTTACCACAGCATCACACATTAACTGGTTACACCACAGATTGTTCAGCTGGTCAAGTACATGAGAACATTGTGCTGGTACATCAAGTTCATCTGAAGACTGGACAACATCTTCAGCCTACAAGTGAAAAATATTAGCCAAGTTATCAGTACTGTTTTTTCATGCATAGAATTTCTTGGCCACCAAATTGTACTTTATCTCATAACTTCATGAAGAACTTTTATAGTATGCAGGCCAAGTCCAATTGATTGAAGCTAATCAAAAGAGGTGACAAGTGATTTGCAGACAATTTGACCCATAAAATTTATGATAATGACGGATAAATCATCAGAGAATCGGATCCAAAGACAATTAAATCCCTATTATTTATTTAAATTTGAACATTGCTGAGACAAATGACTTTCAGTTCTGTGTATAAGTAATAATAAGATTGAAATTTATGAATGCATTCGAGGCAAATTTGTACAGTCCCTATCAAAATTATATTGGCCTCAAGAAAATATAAATCATTAAGTTGTGTACATGGTTCACTACATGTAAATATCAATTGTCTCTGTAATATATGTAATGTATGTCAGTTTGAAATAACAGTTTTGTTAATTTAACAGACTTCTTTTCCTTTTTTTTCATTAAGATCTAAATACATGTAAGTAAAGTATTACATTTTAAACGCATACAAATTATCAATTGAGACCTTTATACACATCAAGTAATATACCATATATATTTCATTATTTGCAACAGTATGTTTGAACTATGGAAAAATTAATGAAACATAATGAAAAATGTTATAAAATTCAATTACTATTGTGTCCAAAACTACATACACAATATTTGGTTGATTGAAACATAGACATTCAACTTTAAGGGGAAAGGAATTTAAATTATTTATGTGTATCATTTCTACTAATAATAAATTTCAAAAACAAGGGTTTATTGACACCCATTACAATAATTAAATGTTGATTTTATATGTAACCAAACAAACATACTGAACCTAAAAATATCAAAATAAAAATTTGAACTTAGACCTATATTATACAATTATGGCTAGATCTAGTTATCTTTCACCACTTGAGGCCATATAACTTATATTGTCTTATATTATTATATAAGAGACTCATTTGAATGGGTTTATGTGAAACGTGTCGACAAACAAATATCAATTTCCTTAACTAACTTCACTGATAATTGATAACACAATGCCAGAGACAAGTTTCAGATAAAAGGATAATAACATAATCGCGCAACCAAATTGCTCGTGCGAATGTACTATTTCGAAACTGTACGACAAAATAACCTCAATGCATCTTTATCAAACTTATCATACAGAAACGCTTTTACTGACAACCAAAAACTATGTCAACAATTAAATGTAAACAAGTATATAAAAATATAGCTACAAAGGTAACATACTACTCACCATTGTCAAAAATTGCGCGAATAAACTCTAACACATAACTGAAAAAAATAATATGGCAGCCATCTTTTTTCGATGACAATAGGTGCGTGTGAATAACACAAAGTGAAAAACACTTTTGTAGGTCAATGACTACTAAAACTTTCATCGTCCATCTGAACATAATTATTATTCAAATATTATTCAAATTGTGTATAATGGTCTCAGGTCTTGATAAATAATTCTGGACCGTTTACACAAAGAGTAAATAATAATCAGATATTTTTACAGTAATGTTTTAGTTTGCTATGCATGACTGTTTATTCCTGTTAGACTCATTTTGTTTTAAACACATTCTGTACATAGCCAGCAAAGTGATATAAGATTACCACCAACATTGGGTAGGCTAGGAAAAATAGTTCTGTTTAAGGTCGCTTGACTAAAAATAGTGTAGGCAGAAGGAAAAGACTTTTCTATTTTCTCTAAACATCTTTTGTGAAATTTCGATCGACCCCGAAATATTTTCGTTCTTCGATTTTGCCGTCAGAAATTTTAGTGTCGGCTCCAAAAATAGGATCGGTTGGGTTACTATATACAGGACTATTTTTTCTGGCGTCATTACAAATTGCGGAGTGATTTTTTTTGATAAAATTAACAAAAACGCTACAATAAAATCAAACTTTGTTCGTCAACATATTTGTAGAATTGAAGTACATGTATTTGTTTGAGGTGAAATAATTAAAAATACTACCAGTTTAAATCTGTTTCAAATACAATTAAATGTATCGGCTTGTCATTTAGCTTACAAAAATGGTAGTCCTATTTCTCACACTGATATTATCAAACACAACCGTTTGATTGCTAATTATATACTTTCGTAAGCAAACTTATTTTTGTACTCACACGAAGTATGAGAACATGGCGTGTAACTATCACAGTACCATGAGCTTTTAGGCGTAAAAAAAATTTCGTTCCTGGTTACCCGACCTATCCTAATTTTTCCCTAGACCATTTCATGGCCATAGGAACGGTATATCCGATGTTTTACTTTTTTGCCTTTCCGCGCAATATGATCTAAACAGCGGCTTTCAACAATATTTTTAAAATATCCCTACCTACCTACCCTATTTTTAATGATGTAACCAGAAACAAACATTTTTTACGCCTTATACAGAGCACAAGTTTTTTGGCCATACTTTCTGTAAATCATGCATCATAAACACAGAACACAAATCAATTGATTCTCTGATTATTTATTATTCAATGTTTGGTTCAATAATGTATATTGTTTTCAAATACAAATAATGAAAGTAGTATATGTAATGCCCTCCCTTACACAGAACCCGAGTATAATAGTCGATTTTCGGTGTTTTCCGACCAAAGCTTTGACCAAACAGCATCAAATTAGTAAACATCAGAATAAATATTGAATTGAATACATAAAAAATGAATATTTTAATGCGTTATACGCGGAATTAAGATATGTCTTGTAATAAATACATGTACGGTGTATTATAGATAAGTACAACATATATATATATATTATAACTGCATATAAACACATTATACTTGTGATTCCTTCGACAGCAAGGCAATGACATGGCATGCTACGTAAATAAAGAATTCTGTTTCCACTTAAGGTTGTGACAAAATCTGAAACATTTTATATCAAGCTGAATCTAGAGGGTTTAACCCTAAAGACGCACGTGGAAATCTCTTTTAGGATTTCCGGTTACGTGATCACGTGACGGGCACCTTGTTGCTCAGACCGGAAGCCATAAGTCTTAGCGTAATGATCGTGTTATAGAGCAGTCAATTAAAAATGCGTAGTTTCGAATTTCTCTTCAAGAGTTTTCCAGTCTCCAACTTCGATCAGTTCATTTATTTCTGACTTAACATAGTCATCCTCAACTAACTCGATTACCTCCCCTGCGTAGTAAATTTTTTTCGATCGTGTCCAACTAAAGGAGTTGTCGAAATAAAATGTATCTGCAAAATACAGTGGAATAAAGCAACGTTATTTACGGTTTAAGCGCCAGAACTGGGATTCTCCATTAACTGGGGCCTCCCTGGTTGAGTGGTTACGGTCTCTGATATGTAATCACTAGCCCCTCACTGTTGTGAGTTCAAATTCCACCAAATTTCACATGCGAGGAAGCTGTCCAGCTAGCTTACAGGAGGTTGATGGTTCTAACCAGGCGTTACCCTGAGACTTCCTCTTTTCTGTATTGTTTTCTTAATATGTCTAAAAGCCTATACAACACTTGTGAATAGTGATTCGGAAATTATTTTTCAGAAATTACAAAAACACACACAAAAAAAAAATAAAAAAAGTATTGCGAGATACGCAAGTGAAATAGCGCCATCAAATTTCAGAAACACTGACCTCTCACATCTTCATCTTCTATGTATATATGTATATATAAGTATGATACTATTTTCAATACAAGTTAAATGGGTTGAATATTTTTCTATCTACACAATTCTCAATGATTAAAGACTTTAGCCTCATTCATTTTTTCCAACATTTGAGTCTACTTACACGTTCCAATTTTATTGCAAGTCAAGCTGCCATCCTCGGCCACATGTTGGCTATTGACACGTTTCATGGGTAATAGTGACACAACGTCACCATTGTCCGTGAAATTCACACCAAAACCAATATCGTATCCTTCTGTTTTGAATTCCCATCTGAAAATACAAAACAACCTCTCCAAAAGCTAAATATATTCCGATCAACACGTACATTGTGCATTTTATGACTTTCATTTAAGTAATAATGGCACAGACATTTAGGAAAATCATTAGATACATGAAAACAAATATATTGCATTAAATTCAAAGTAATCATTTTGACTACAATAAATTGTCTCTTTACAGTTTTATATTCTATTCCAACCCTTCCCCCAAACAATAAAAACTTTAGAATAATATTCAGTAGAATCAAAGACAGAGAGAGGAAATTCAATCTTAATAAACTGTTGGATTTTATTCATATATTTATTTGCTCAATATATGAATGAGTCCACGTAAAATGATGGCTGTAGTTCACAATGTGAACTTTAACTCAGATTTGACTGTAATCAAGAGATTCTAATATCTAGAATCAAGTTTGAAACTTCAGGAATAGTAAACTGTAACCATTGCAATACCTTAATATACTTCCGGGTTTCTCGACCTTAAAATCCAGTTCCAGTTTATCACCACGTGGAATGGTGGCAGTTTTCATGTGTTCATACAGTTCTTTGGTATCAAGGAAATAATTCTCCGGGACTTCACCTCCTTGATTTATCTAGAATACGCAAAAATACCAAAACTTCATTACAAAAGTTCTTCAACCAGCGCGTTTGTACAGTGAAATCTCAAACAATAGGTCTTAATATTGAGATGGACTCATTAACAGGTTGAAATGTAGAAGATCATTGAATACTGGTCCGAAAATACCAGTAACTGATTGTAATACTGTCGTGGTATTATTTTTTCATAAACCCAACTCGAAAGTGATGACACTTTTTAAAACATGGACGGTATCAAGACTCCAGAATTTTAAGATCTAGATGATAAGGTTAGTCATACCATTGTAACGCAGCGTGGATTTCCATCTGGGTCAGTCAGGGTCCCTCCAAGAAATACCGGCAATTCTTCAGCATCAATATATTGCAGTAAGGTATTTGAGTAGTTCGCTGAAAGGCGTCAACATATGAACATCAGTTCATTCAAAATTTGTAATAATTTACACAACATGATGAAATTTTATTACGATGATTCAGCGTCAACTACTTCAATGGACAAACTATAAGAGACATTAGCTCCACAGTGATGATGTGACTGAGTTGTTATTAAAGGTGTTTTCCCAAGGCCACAACGTGCCTCACAGTCTTATTCACACGATATTCAGAGTGGATAGTTGCTTGCGTTTGATCCAGAAAGCAATGTTTTTACATGCTGTACTTTTTTCACCGTGGTTTAACGCCGTTTTTCAACAATTTTTCAGTTATATACGGAACCGGTTCATCTAACCAGTTTTCTTGGACTGTATACTAACCAGTTCTAACCTACCCTTCCACAAGGATCCGGCAATTTCTCCAAACATGGAGGCAAATGGACATTTTTGTCAAATTTTCATAGAAGGGTATGACCTGCCTCGACCAGGATTTAAAGTCTAGCTCACTAACCACTGGACCACGGTTGTGGCTGCTTTTTACATACTTACACAGTATAGCAAAATACAGGTTGTATGACCGTTTAACGTATCAGAAATACCAACCTCATCACACAGATGAGCTGCACAAGACTTTTAAGCCGGTCTTACAATTCGATTACAAAACTTTAATTCTTCAGTAGGATGTTTATACATCATCTTGCTCATATTTTGCAAGTTAACAAAATGGAAGTAATTGAACGGGAAAGAATATTAAAAAGTTATTGATATAAGACGCATAAACAGATAGTACATGACGTTTATTTACTTAATACGCGGACTACGACGTTTTTGCTGTACAGTGGAACCCCTCTAAACCGGTCGAGCCTGGGACCAGGTCATTTGACTGGTTTAGAGGGGATGACAGTTTAGAGGGGATTTATGAATTATGAAGCTGGGGCGAGAACATTTGGCTGAATTAGAGGGGAACCGGTTTATAGTGGAACCAGTTTTGAGGGTGTCCACAGTATATTTGAAAGCCAATGAATTAAAATGATCAGTATTGATAACGTTTGAGACACTTTTCATAACACACAATGTTAAGGCCAAAAAGGACTTGTTTCCGCTACCGGCTCTGAAAAAAATAGGATCGGTAGCGATTTATTTATTTATCTATTTTTGTATTCCAGAACATGACTGACATTATTTTTATTTTTTGCAAAACTATAATTTGCAAAACTAAAAATCATAGGGTCGGCGGGAAAAGGGGTCGGTCGGGGTAGCGGAAACATTTTTTAGGCCTAAGTAAATGATTTTACCTCCTAGGACATGGATTTTGTTTCTCATCTCGTCACTGATCAGTGGTCGTGCCAATTTATATAAGATTGGAAATATCGCTGGAGCTGAAATACATGGAATTAAACCCAACACTTAAGAAATTAGTGAAAATAAGACAATTAATTGCTATTAAAGGGACTGTACTCCTGATACATAATTTATTTTGCCAACTTCTGAAAACTCATTCCATATGATAATAAATGCGTGTTTTATAAACTAAAATACAATATAACCTAGGTGGGTGGAACATTTAAATGCTGTTTATGTATGTATTTATTTACAGTATCGTATTTTAATGTCTTCAGGCGTGTAGAAAATAGATTTTATAGAGTTTAGTCAGGCAGTTTAATTTGATATAAACATGTCTGAATGTATTGTAGCGCCATATTTAAAAAATATCAAAAGAATCGATATTATAAATGGCGGTAAACGGTAAGGGTGACTTTCCAAAAAATACATGTATAAGTATTATGATTTTTTCATAGAAAGATGCGGTTTAATCTCTTAAACTTACGTCCCGCGTCCGTATTTTATGCGTACATTACGGAGTAATGTTAGTAATATATTCTCACGTGCAGGCGCTGTTAATTATTTTGCAAACGGCAATATATGAATAAATTATCCATAACATGTGACATTTAAGAAATGTTTATAGTTGAAACTGGAAAAATGCTACGATGTCAACATAATGTTCACCCCGGAGTATAAATATCACTGTTTGACAAATCGCGGCATCACCAAATCTTTCCGCATGGGAGGTCGCTTCAGTTAATGTTAGCTGTATTCATGCGCATCTCAAAGTGACATTTGCTTTATTCGATTAAAGAAGTATAGTCGGATCAATGGATATTGATAATGTTAAAATACTGTATAAGCTTATAGATATTTTGACTGCATAAATTATTGTTAACGTATTTATCATACATATACAACATTAATTGCGGGTATCGGAAATAAACTTTCGAGTGTTTTCATAAACAACGTTGAAACTGTCGGGATATGATGTTTTAAATTCTAAATGCGGACATTAAGCTTGTATTTAATAGTCCGTTTAAAAATACATCCAAGTACATTATTTGAAATAATCATTATTTGCCAGTATTCGTATGCTTCAGTGAACTCTCATAGTTTAAAATTAGTTTGAATACAAATGAATCAAATCGGCTTATTTTTTGTTCACGGGTCACTTATCGAACCACTAATAATTTCGGACCCCAAATCTGACACATGAAATGCATATCTATCCGTCATTTTATGTATAGCTATATTTCTTCACGCTTTTCAGGTATAAATAGTAAGGTTTTTCGTAGCGAAGTAAACAGCATAATTTATGCTGATTAGATTTGTAAACGCTTCATCCACGAACGATTTCCGTGTATACAGTGCAACCTCGCCATAGCAACCCCCTTTTGTGAGAAGCAAAATAATGATGTTGTCGAGATGTTGTTGCTCTAGAGAGGTTAAAGTAATAGTAAAATCATATAGTGGGAAAAGTCATGCTTTTGTTGAAGAGAGATTGTTGCACAAGAGAGGCCCGCTCTGGAGAGGGTGCACTGTAGTTTCAAATATGTGAAACGAATTAAGCTAAATACAAGGAACAAATTAACCTCTTAAAAATTGCTCAGAAATCTAAAAATAAAAAATGCAGTAAAACACAATATTACGACTACCTAGTAGTGAAAACAAGCGGTCTCTGTAATGAAATCGTCTTATTATCATTGTACATGTATATTGAAATGAAGGTAAAATACTGAAAATAAATCTGAAAATTGTAAATCCGAGCGGTCGTATTTAAGTGGCTGTAAAACAAAAATGATCGCTAAGTGTGGTTTTACTGTAGTTAAAAAGAAAATGGACCGCTAGACATACCATTCACCACGAACATTCTCTTCAGCATTTCTGGGTAATTGTCTTCTAAGATTTTTACCATATGTAGGTACATCTGTAAACCTGCGAATTACACCAGGGAATGGTAAATATGAAAATGTGAATTGTAAATATGAAAACGTCAATTGCAAATGTGAAAATGCAAGTTGTAAATGTGATAACGTGAATTGTAAATGTGAACTGTAAATGAGTAAATGTGATTTGTAAATATGAAAATGTGAATTGTAAATGTGAGCTGTAAATGTGAATGATAAATGTGAACTGTAAATGTTAAAATGTGAATTGTAAATGAGAAAATGTGACTTGGAAATGTGAATTGAAATGTGAATTTTAAATGTGAACTGTAAATGTGAATTGTAAATGTAGATTGAAAATGTGAATTGTAAGTGTGAACTGTAAATGTGAATTGTAAATGTGAACTGTAAATGTGAATGGTAGAATGTGAAACTGTGAACTGCAAAAATGTGAAAATGTGAATTGTAAATGTGAAAATGTGAACTGTAAATGTGAATTATAAATGTGAATTGTAAATGTTAAAATATGGATGGTAAATGTTAAAATGTGAATTGTAAATGTGAATTGTATTTGTGAATTGCAAATGAATCACCACAGAATTCAGCGCCAAATGACATACAGTGAAAACCCTCTAAACCGGTTCTTCTATAACCAGGTTTCCCCTCTAAATCAACCAAATGTTCTTGTCCTCCATGACTCCATGACTGTATAACTCAAAAATCCTCTCTAAACTGGGGTTCCACTGTACATCAATTACGTTGTGGTAAAACCAAACAACACAACACGAACCTAATTAAAATCTAATTCATCAAATCAACCTAAACTCAACGTTTAACGTTCAATCATTTGATGATCAATCTACATTGAAATAGATCTATCATAAGTGAATGATTAGGTTTGGCAATCGTGAATGCATAACATTTATTGTTGACGTAACGATCAGGATTTCCTTGTCAAACGTGATGTAAATTACTATTTACATTATTCTCAATGAATGCGCTTTGAATCATAATTATTGATTACATTTAATCACATTACCGAATAGTTCAAGACTGAAACCTAACAATCACAAAACAAAAGTGTAAAAAATGCTCATGTATATAAGGTTCAGTTTGACCTCGTTATAAACCACCTTTCGGACAGAAATGAATGGCCTTAATAATGGAGATGGTCTCATCACTAAGTCGAAAATGTAGAGGAAATACAGTAATTCTTCGTTATTACGAGCATCGATATCACGAGCACACGACTTCACTAGAAGAGTTTCTAAAGTTTTTTTCTTAGTAACGTAAACTTTTCAACCAACAAATAAATACCTCTTTATCACGAGCACCATGTTTATCTCGAGCATTCAGTCTGTTCTGATGACTCCTCGAGGTTTTACTGTATTCTAAACTGGTTTGAAAAAAAATGGTTGTTGATATGAAGTGGTCTTAATATCAAAGTTGTCTCAAAGTGAAGTTTGATTGTATTCAGTCTGTTCAGACATGCTGTCAATCTCTTTATAACTGACATTGGTCGAATGATCTGTCGATTTTTACAGATTTTAGCAAAGAGAATAAACTTACCAGGGCGCCATAACATTTTTGTAGTGACTCCTTCCATATCAAACACGACAGTTAAACCGTCAACACGCTTTCCCAGCTGAAAAAAACATATCACTGTCCAGCATCATAATAATCTCTCAATATACACTAATACTACGATATTAAGAACATCGTTGGGACCAATTTTTTCCGTGTACTGTGATGGTCTCATTATCAAGTTGAAATGTAGAGAAAAAAAAGAAAAACGACAAAGCAATGAGCGTTATATTGCCTAGACATTGTTTTCGGGCATCAATTTAAATATACAAACATGGATGCCACAGAAAACAACCACTTGGTTGTTACTTGCCTTAAACTAAACACAGAAGTGTCTTCGAAATATTTCAGTTGAAAGGACAAAAATTCGGAAAGACACACAGATTAACAAGAAATTGAAAAAAATAGAAACGTGAATAATTGGAACAGACAAAAAAGAAATTTGGCAACCTTCTCTCCAGCGGTTAATGCAGAAAAAACATCAAAGGCTAACATGGAGTTAAATTCAATAATTGTTTGTTTTATTCACACAAATGAAAGTTCAAAGTCCGGGCACAAAATATTTGCGTTGGACCATCTGCACAGCGAGGTGTCTTTATGATATGTCAACAAAGGAAACATATATCCAAATATCAAACTACCGTTCACCATTGTGATAAACACGAACTTCAAGTATATACAAACACAATGAAATTGAGATCCATATTAACTGATAAGAACATTTTAAAGCGGGGCTTCACTAAACAATTTCAAGGACAGATTTAGGTGCAGGGGTGCGGAGCCGGCGTGCGCTCCATCTAAATTCAGGAAAAGTGTAAGTAAAAAAATGTCAGTTATGTACTGATTGTTTCCATATTCTACATAAACATCTAGACTTTACGCCTAAAAAGATTTAATTAAGATATCATAAAGGCATAAGAGTCTTTTCAACTAAAATCGGTCCTAGGTCGGGAAATCATGTAAATTGTAATTGAAACTTATATCGGATTACAAATTAGTGATTGATTTTAGTTGAGCAGTAGATGTTAACATTGGCTATGAACGATCAATCAGTAATTTCCCATCCCAAATTCAAACAAAAAATGTGCATTATTTAGTTCAAACAAACGATCATTTAAAATATACAAGCTGAGATGTTATCAAATGACGGTAAGTACGATCATACTGTGATAAAGGCCACCTTTGATCCTGAGATCAACTGTTTGTGTAGACCAGTAGATTACTCTCAGTACAAACCTCTATAGACAGTTGTTAAACAAGAACTTTAGCTATATGTGATGAAAACCTTTTGACTAAGTCTGTGACGTAATAATGTATTAATCTTTTTTGTTTTCATGTGACTTATTGTCACTGGGATTAAACGCCATTTTTCAACAATTTTTCAGTTATATACGGCGACCGGTTCACCTAACCAGTTTTCCTGGACTGTATAGTAACTAGTACTAACTTATCCTTCCACAAGGAGCCGGTAACGTCTCCACATATGGAGGAAAATCGACATTTTTGTCAAATTTTCATAGAAGGATATGACCTGCCGCGACCGGAATTCGAGACCGGATCTCCGGGTTGCAAGTCCAGCGCGCTAACCACTGAACCACGGCCGCAGCCTCTGTGACGTAATAAAGTGTCCCACATAATACAACCACGTGACAGTCTATAAAATTATATACCTTTTTACTTTGCCTTTCCCAATCTTGCACCGTCCATTCGCATTGCAAGAGTTTCGTCTTTTCAAGATCCGACTTCCTTACTGCCGCCATTATTCCTGGATAATGTAAATGTTGTTTTCGTTATTCAAAAACCTTCATCGATACAAATACATTAGGAGGTGAAGTTTAGCGGAAGTCACCTTGTAAAAGTCCATAATAATTTGCGTAAACTAAATCTTTAAATTTAAAAGATGTGGTTCTACAAATAGTAATAATTTGCGTACACTAAATCTTTAAATTTAAAAGATGTGGTTCTACAAATAGTTCTTAAATATTTTTTGTTACGTAAGAACAATACAAGATTACCACATGGTAATTATTCAAATGATAATCTAATACAATTATATCATGAAACGAACCTCTGTAATCTACATTACCAACGCATAATGGAATATTTGAAAGTATATAAGTCTCTGCGTGAAGAAATAAGCTCTTGCCTATTCGCCAAATACGTTGATTGGAGATCACATTTTTTTGTATTGGGTCGATA
Source organism: Lutraria rhynchaena (assembly GCA_008271625.1). Taxonomy (NCBI): domain Eukaryota; kingdom Metazoa; phylum Mollusca; class Bivalvia; order Venerida; family Mactridae; genus Lutraria; species Lutraria rhynchaena. The sequence continues at coordinate 759,170 of VIBL01000182.1, forward strand.
TATCAAGCAGAAGTTCGTAAGTATACATGTGATGGTGATAATTAATTTCTATCACCATATACAATTAATTATATTCTCTATTGAACGTTCGCGATAAAAATACTTTGTCACAATCAGTCGTGCCACAAAAGGCGTACTCGAGCCATTTGATGATTTGATAAGAAACACTAATTATTGTTCCGCTAATACTTTTAACGCCAGACTCACGAGCAATGGAAACTCTTAATTAGGCCTGAACAAAAAAGGTTTGTTTCCGGTTACATGCCAAAAACTATGGGCCGGTGGGTAGAGATTTTTACGTTTCTTTTAGTAATACGTTTTTTACATATATCGGCAATACTGCCGTAAAAAGTACAATACAGCCTTAAGATTTGGATGCCGTAAAAACTTCGAGAGCCGGCAGGTAAAAGATGGCTCGGCCGGGTAACTGGAACCAAACCTATTTTTAGGCCTTACATGAATATAAAATCAGCCATGTCATAACCTTTTAAGTCCAAATGCCCATAAAGCTCCACGCGCACTGGCGATCCTTCTTTGTCGTGCCCGCAAAACCCACCAGTTAAGTATTTCTTGATTACCTTGAAAATGGGAAAATCAATTAAATCTTATCTAATTAATTAAAGACATGTGCTATGGTCACGCAAACATTGTGTAAGAAGTAACGCGGCTGATCAGAAACTGACTGTGACAGACAGATATCAGAATCATTTCATCAATTACTCAGCAACACACAGCACAGTTGAATTAATCAATTGAGATGAAATTATTTAATGTCAAGAACATAGATAAGATGCAAACAGTGTGCTTTTTTTATTTCAAGTATGTAATGTAATCTTATTTAAGCGATCACAAACCATGCATAGCTCTTTCAAGTTTTCTGAGAAACGATTTATTGCCTACGCGTTTTCTGATTGGTCAATGTAATATTCTCTAGATTTCGATTGGACCATCAGTAAATTTGATCTTAGTTGATTACTTATGGCTAAAAGGGGTCGTATGAGTGTAAGAAGCAGTTCGATTTGTGAAGAATACGTAACACTTGTCGGATCTGTCAAACCAGTTAACCCCCGTAGGTTTGCTACATACCACTCAAAGGCGATACCTCTTTGGGAGACAGTGGATTGTCCCCATAGTGTGTATGTTTCAATGTGTTGGGTCGGGTTTTGATTGGTGAGTTATGGAGAAGGTAGTATTTTGGGGAATGTGAGATTTTCCGGTTTTTTTTTTTAAATCCTTTGCTTTGTCAAAAACTATATTTTGTAAAAAAATCTTTCAAAGAGTACTTCTTCTGTACCTAATTTAAATAAAATATGTAATACTTAGCTGAAGATAAATACACACAGAATCGCAAACATTTAAGTATGCTTACTGAACAATCACATATTGCGAGTTTTCGGGAAAAGCAACAATACAACAAGTGTGCGATATACATTAGGAACAGGGATAACGTTGACAAGCCAACTGGACAACATCATTAAGACTTACCTCATTAACATCCTGATGAATAAATTATGGAATAAAACAGAGAAAAGCAATCAACTGAAGTTTGGTAATTTATATACATTTCATAATGATGGGTACTACCTCTGCAGCTAAATCGCCGCGTAAGAAAATGTGTCTAGCCAAGGTCTCGAACCGTCCACATCGGCAAATGATGGAAAATGATATTATTAGGACGACCATTAAGTAAAAACCTGACCCAGAAGAATATTTTCAGTTCAACATTGTCTTATTAACAAAATGTTTGGTAGTAGTTAAATAAGTATGAAATCAAGTCCCGTATTCAAGTCACCTACCTCTGGTGTATCAAACTCGGCCAACAAAGATTCGACTTTCATCTTTGTCTTGTATTCAAGACTCTAAAATTGAAAACATTTTTATATTTTGGAATTTATTTAATCTTTGACGGTTCACGCGGGCTAAATCAATATTAATTCATTCATGTAAAAGCTAAATACAAATGTGTAGGAAACAAATGTGCCGCTTTTTGATATTTATAATACAGCGTACATGTGATTAAATACCAGGAATAGCCTAATCAAATTGCCAACCTCAAGGGCATAACTGAAGCTGCGCACATTCTGATTTTGCATCCCTGATGCTGGCAGTAAAACTGATAATATACAAAGCTTTGATGGTCGTTAAGACTTCATTAAAATCATGAGTCTAATATCAAAATGAGAGTTGAATTGGAACTCGCACGCTAGTGTTATTGCATTAACAATTAAAATATTACTGGCATCATTATTTCTAATCCAGATGTAAGACTTGTTTATCATTTAAGGTGTGGCCAAAGCAATAGAAAAAAGAAAAGTAAAAGATAGTTACGTTTCTAAACATCTGCTCGGCTTTGTTAACGTCATAATTTCTGGCTGAAGGTACAAAACATGTGTATTATCAATTGCAAATAATGAGTTACTTCGTTGATATAAAGGAATAACATTTTATATAAATTAGTTACTTATGACAGCGAAAAACAATTAACATTTATATGACATTTTAGTCACATAAAGTATATGACATGTATATTGTAAATGATAAACTACTGAGAAAATAAGCAGGGTATTGTGACCTTACTTATAACACAGACTCCAATCTCATTCCAGTTTGTTGGAGGCCAAAATTCATTTTCGGAAAGGAGAAATTCCAGGAAAGGAGTTTTTCTCCGAAATGGAGAGGTTACCAGGTATATGATAAACGGTGTTATCAAAATAAAGAGGTGTTCTCGGTTTTCTAATAAATTGGGCGTTGATGGGCGTGAATAGGCGTTTATAGTGGAGAGGGCGTTTATTATGGTATGGTTGACAAATGTTCTTTTGACAGTAGTACAATTTCATTGGAGTGATTCAATATGTGTAGTGTCAAATTCAATGGTATATTTTTAACCAGGGTAAAATCATTTAGTGACAAACACAGTCGATTTTACACGTGTATACAATACAATATAAAATATTCTACCTTTTAGCCATTTACGGAGATAAAAGTCTTCATAGTCTGCTTTTAAAACATCCTTCAATCTTTTACGTAACTGAAAATATATTACGTAAGCGTATTGCGTCATTAAATGTCACACCCGTTTGTACTACTCACATAAATTGATTATATAGATTTATATGTATATCTTAGAAAAAAGCCCATTTTAAATAGCCTTCAGTTAAATCCCTTTTTAGTTTTGGTCAGTGAAAAGTGTGTCACTGGCAGTTAATAAGCATACTGATTTCTATAAAGTTACAAATAAAAATCCATAACAATGACAATTCTTTTATAGAAAGGTGAATAAAGCGTTATTTCGTCGTTGACGATAATTGCCACGTGGTTAGTAATGAGATTATTCCTACATTTTTTCCAGTAAATCTCGGGTCTATACGTCCATATATCAACATCATATGGGTATTTGCTATGACAATCACATGGTTAAGTAATGTTGAAGAAGTGAAACGTTTTGAAAGGTGAACAAAAAACAAAAAACGACCAAAAACAGGTTTTTTATTCAAACTAATCTGAACTTGTTTTGATCATGAAAGATTCTGATGATAAGAAATATATACAAATAATAGGACTATGTTATCCACGTACATGTACTTCAAGTAGATCCATGCCGGGAGATTCTAAGAAATCTCACACACCTATAACGTAAATTAATTAATGCACTCAGAGGACTGTTTGGGACAGGCTTTGAAATAATCTAAATAAGCCACTTGCCCCAAACACAGTACATTGATGTATCTACTACAGCCGACAAAAATATATTAAATAAAAGTCACAATTGTTTTCATAAAACCAGAGCCTGCTTGCCTGGCAAAGGAGAAAATTTATAGCAAAAGCATTGAGTTCATGTCCAAACAGAAGTCACACAGACATAAAGCATAAAGAAGAATTTAATGATGTTTTTGATACCGTAGTTCGTACAAGGATACCGTTAGCTGGTGAAACGTAATATATTCAGACATAATTACTACGTACAAAAAATTAAAAACGTACCAATTGAGCGTTTTTAAGGATTATACAGTATTCACGCCAATAAACCTACAGTATCACGAATGAAATGTTAGCAAAAAAATGCCAACCTACCTACCACTGATAAAAGTTTGGACCTCGTAGCCACAAATTCTTTTTTCAAAGGACAGTCTGATAAAGATTATTTAATCCAGGAAATATTTTGTTCTCTGTTTTGAAAATTCAGTAAAAAAACTATGAGTCACTATGAGGCCGAAGCATGTACCCGCTGCTAAGTAATATACATTGGTGAGGTTCAGCACTATAAAAAGATGGGGACTTTCAATGGCATTGCGATATTCTAGAAAAATAGTACAAATAAAGTTTAAGCAGAAAGATAGTCACAGAATTTCAACGGTTACCATGTTCTGTCGAAGGGAAATAACATTTGGCCTAAAACAATGCAACACCAATGTTTTTGCCCGTAATAAAAATTTATGCGATTCAAATTACGTGGTTATACATGCATTAGAATTGACATAAGATATTTTCCTTTATCATGAAACACATGAATTCGGTCATCGCCATTAGATAGAAATATAACATATCTTCACGCAGAACAAAATTAAATATCGGCAAAACGTAAAACTTACGTTTTTGTGAAATGCACGCATCGCCGCTTTTTACTAAAGTTTATTTTCATGTGCTGTGATTTATCGAGCGGTAAAGCTATTAGCCAAAGCACCATTAACCAAATAGCTTTTTACTCTGTCAACGTACTTTGTGTTAAATTCATTCTGTATTACAAGCTAATAAAACTTGCACAAAAGGAAACAATTAAATTAAGTAACTGGAATTATATTTATAAAAAACACACCCAATAAAAACATACACAAGAACTTTCAACATAATTGATGAATAACTCTCATAACTTGTGGAATAATAGAATATTTATTAAATAATAAATGTAACAATTACCTCGATAACTTTAGCCATCTCCTGTTCCTCTTTTTTGTTATGATTCTTCGGCATTCTGTATTTCTCTTTTACGGTACTGTTACTATAGGAATATCGAAATTCTGTGTGACAATGGCACCTCTGCGAGTTCACCTTTTATACACCAGCGCTGGAGTAGGAAAGTAGATATTCTGTTACATTTGAATATGTAGAAGTGATGGGATCTGATAACGTGTGAATTGTAATTCTGAGACCACAGTATATTAGTCAATGTAATACATATATACACGTAAGTCTGGTTTCAATACAAAGAGTTGTGAACATCAGCTGTAATACAATATACAGACGAGTCTATACAAATTGTTGAAGAATTTATTTGATTAATGATAATCTCATTGTTACAGAAGCAACACCTCAGCATTCGCACGCACAGAGCAACCTCTCTCCTAAGCAACACCCTTTGAGAGAAGCTAAAATATGTTGTTATTGACTGGTTGTTGCTCTAGAGAGACTAAATTAATAGTTAAATCGTACAGTGGGGAAATCATGCTTTTTGTTGAAGGGAGGTTGTTTTTCAAGAGAAGGCCGCTCTGGAGAGGTTAAACTGTACTTAAAACTATTAAACATTTCACACATGGGACACGGAAGTATGGGCAACTATAAAGTCAAATATGTACATATGAAAGTAGATTCAAACCTTAGACACGCTAAGGAGTCATATAAAAAATATTGTCAATATGTCCCCACATAAAATCCAAGAATAATTGTACGAAATAAATAAATAAATGAATAAAGTGGTGCAATGATTTTTACAAATTGAGTATGTATTTCAATATTCAAAATGCGGACGTAGAAATCTATTCCGGGGCCATGTCCACATACTATCTGATATACGAACAGCGCAAAATTATAAATGAGGAACAATAAATCATTGACGCCCGTATTAACTAACTGTTATACAGTAAAACGGGACTCCCTGAAAACCGGAATTCGGACGATTTTTCAAGTCCCATTTTTTTTCTCTTCTATGCTCAATAATTCTCTGAAAACCTGAATCAAAAAATCAAAAGCAACTGAAGTTTGTAATGTTATTGTATTGTATTATATCACACTTTCTTGTTAAATGTACCAGATGGAAAAAAAATGATAAAACGATGGATTTAATGGTACACCATATTATTCAATGTTTTCAGTGTGGACAAGCGTGGAGTTAATAGTATCGTCGTCACTTTGAAGTTACTGATGTATTTTTTCCATTGAAAATAATATGAATTACTACATCATCAAAAGTAACATCATAGCTTTATCATATCGAACAATCAGAGCTGGGTAAAGTTAAAAACATACAAAAATAAATACAAACATATTTCTTTTCAAATTGTGACCAAATTTAATACTCTTAAAGTAGGACATTAGTAATTAAGGTACTGTGCCACTGTGTCACTGTGTTAGTGGTGTTGAATTCATACAAGCAGTACTTGAAGTACAACCTTGAATTAATATCACTGCATACTATCTAGCGTATAAAGTTGCACCCTAAAAAGTTTATTGTAACTAGTGTTTTTGTTTTTCAACAATTTTTCAATTATATTCGGCGACCAGTTCGCCTTACAAGTTTGCCTGGATTGTATACTAACCAGTACTAACTTACCCTTCCACAAGGAACCGGCAACTTCTCCACATATAGAGGAAAATCGACATTTTTGTAAAATTTTCGTGGAAGGGTATGACCTGTCACGACCGTGATTCGAACCCGGATCTCCGGGTTACAAGTGTAGCGCTCTAACCACTGGACCACTGGACCCGAAAACGGACGCGTTCCAGCTTTTTATATTCAGTACAGTTATATAACGTTAACAAATAAAACAATACAATACTTACATACCCACTGTTCAAAGTTATGGTTGAGTAAGTAACATTTTTTTAAAGAGGGCACTAAGCTATAAATAAAATCACTAAAAATTGCATAATACCCGATACCTTTGAGGCACAATCGTAAGTAATCAATATATATATACAAACTACTTTAAAGACAGGTCCATTTAAGGACTTAAAAAGGGGGATAGTTGCTGTGTTTGACTTGTATTTTAACAATCCCATCGACGGAGGAGAGGTCATATTTAACACACGGACATTACTGAGTTTCAGCTAAAATCACTTCAGTGAAGACAAGAAACGAGAGTCGACAGTCTAAGTTTGTCATGTCAACACTTACAGTGACTCATATTGTCTATTATAATACAGTAATGATAATATATATTCTTGTAGGTCAATATTTTTATGGTACGCGAACGTACAACGTGCAATAATTCATCATTAATGATTAAGCTTTACAAACACTATGTTTTGACTCAAGTCGAACAAAACATATTTCAATCCAATCTTATTTTCTTCATACGGTAAGTAAATGCATATATAAATAATTTCGTGAAAAAAAAACGTCGAATTAAAAAAACATGGTCCAATATTACAATGTACGTCTTACAAAAATGTTATTTTAATATGGCAAACAAACTGATATCTAATAACTTATATTAACGCCAGAGTGTAACCCCGTTTATATCGTTCAACAAAATCATTGAAATAATGCCAGCTAAATTCCTTGAATACCTCGTTTGTTTAAGTATGTTTAAGTCATATCGGATCGTCAGAAACACGTTTCCGTAAAGCAGTTTGTTTTTCACTGGTGTTAACGTCACACCAACAGCCAGGGTAATTTCGGTGATTTCTCCAGCTTTAACGGTGAAGGAAACCCAAGATTTACACCAGGGTAGAACTACCTCATACGTGAAATTTGTTTGGTCCCGGGTGAGATTCGAACTCACAATGGTCAGGGGCTAGTCATTACTAGTCAGAGACCATAACTACTCGACCACGGTGGACAGTCCATGAAACAATCATTAGCTACATAGGTACATACAATCGTGTCACCTATGAAGATGCCACTTGGCACCTACTATTACAAATAAGGTACTCTGGAATGTCATGTGCCATAATAAATAATTAATGGGATTGTTTCATATTTTTAATCAAATCGTTTTTAAAAGCAGCACCACTATGGTATCATCGAGGGCTAATTAATGAGGAGCTTTTTTACTCTTGAAATATGGTCATTCATTCATTCATTCATTCATTCATTCATTCATTCATTCATTCATTCATTCATTCATTCATTCATTCATTCATTCATTCATTCATTCATTCATTCATTCATTCATTACATTTTTATTCGTTAATTACATCTTTTTTAGATAAAATGCTCACAGGATTTTTGGATTTTTTGGTTAGGGGGATAAAGACTAGATGTTTATGTAGAATATGGACACAATCATCACATAACTGACGTTGTTTTACTTATGCTTGTCAGATGTTAGAGGGGGCGCACGGCGGCTTCGCTCCCCCCCCCCCAATATCCGCTCTTGATGTTTAATGATGTTTTTTGACAGTTATACTGTATTCTTTTGGAGGGTAAAAAATAATATTGAGACACACTCGTTTAACATCTAAAACGAAAATTAAGGACAATAAAGTTAAAAAATAAGAAGACAAAAAAACAATATGGTTGTGTTTGTTTAGTGAAAACAGACTGTATAAAGCCAATCAACGTATACTTCCGGCGAAAAAGTTATTGTGTTTTTATTTCTTGTACTTTAGCTACCAAAGCATTAACTGTCAACTTATAAGACAGCTTAACATGACAATATCAATACCTCTAACACTAAAGAGCATAAAAGTGCAAACCAGTTCACTTAACGTGTTTTTTGTACACATAAAATATCGAACATATCAGCCACTAAATATATATTATTTACCGTATGAAATTATAGATTAATTTATACTTTAAGATCAACGTAGAACACAGTCTATGTACGTACATGTACAATTTATATACAGACATTATAGTGTGTTTGTTTGTGTGTTGTAATATAGTACAACCTTACTTAAACAATTACAATACAAAATTCAGAAAACACTGAAGGATTTAAGAATTTCTCGGATTGTTTTAATATAATTTACAACTATTTAACAATGAAATGTTACGTAACAAATAAACACACCTACTTACTAATCATAATCCTATTTTAATTTTTAATCCACGAAAGAATCTGTGATTCTAATATTCACAATAAATGTATTGTTCATTCCGATAAAACATAGCCCAACACTCAATAATGGCCCTGTCCTTATTTTACACCGACAATAAAACGCGTGAAGTCTTGCGCGATACAATATACCGTCTACTTGGGTTCATGCAAAGTTCAGTTTATGTAGGGTAAAGCCCTCAAAAGAAAAATGATATTTGATAAAACATTTCACAATGGTGAAAATAATACTTAACTGGCAGACAAACGCAATCATGCACAATGTAATTAGTTTCAGGTCGGAATGTATACGTAAGACAGGATGTTATGTGTTTATCTTCAAACAACCCACATCTTACGTTTTATAAGTCTGACAAACTTACGTACGAATAATAATAAAATAAAATTCGTCCATACTTTGAGAGAATCCGGTTTTTAAACTATTTACACTCTAAGCTTATTTATATTTGTACTACCGAGTATCATCAAGGTTGGGACAATATATGTCGACCGATGTTATGAATTATCTTGTGTTTAAATCTTCAGTTTTCGCGAATACATATTAACTTTTTTTTAAATTCAATTGAACATCGCGTAAACAAGACACACTTTGCTCGGAATAGAAAATATTTTCATGTCCAACTAATAGGTCCATCCAAGACCGTCAGTGGTCAATAAAATTACAATAGGAATATATAGGAGGAAAATTTTTATACCATCATATTTCTTTTATTACGTGAAATATCAAAATTTGCTCCAACGATGAATAAAAAAATATTTTTCTTCTTTTAGATGATATTTTTTATTTTTGTAAAATGAAAAACTTTTGATCCCTTTTAAATATTAACACGACATTGACTATACAGTAAAACCCGGTTATTTCGAGCAGTCATCCTAACAGACTAAATGCTCGAGATAAACGTGATGCTGGTAATAACGAGGTATTTGTTTGTTGGTTGAAATTTATACACAACTAATAACCAAAAAATTGACAGGCCTTTAAAAACTCCTCGAGATAAGTCGGGCGCTCGTTATATCGGTGCTCGTAATAACGGAGTTTTACTGTATCATTAAGGTCATCTTCGGGACAAAAACAAACGGTCTCAATATCAGGTTTGTAGAGAAATGTACTGAAATGGATCCGAACATGAGAGGCCAATAAAATGAGGAGGTCAACATTAAAACAAACATCACTGAAATAAAATCGTGCTTTAAACAGTTACGACAGAATATTAGCATCTAAATAACCTTAATAAATTATTTATATAACTAGGCTCGTACGTACCGAGGATTTAAATTTAATTAAATGGCACATCTGGATATACTCGAAAGGAAATAATTTGCAAGGCACTATATTTAATTCGCAGCCTCTTCCGCAAGAAAATATGGTCGAAAAATGTAATTTTGCTAAACAGATTGGTCTAGTTAGCATTAATAGTCTTAAATGTTTTTCATCTAACCTTCTTTGACACTTATGCCAGACGTATTTCACTTGTCCTAATTTTCTCTAGAAATTTTGATAAAATACTTGTACAGTCAAACCTGTGTTTGTAACCACCTCCGAATAAAGGCCATCCTGTGAGTAAAGGTCACTCTTTGAAAAACCATTATGAATTATTTAAAACAGCTGATCTATGAATAAAGGCCACTTTTTGTCTTTCCCGAGGGTAGCCTTTGTTCACAGGTTTGACTGTACATTTAACCTTAATATTAAGACCACAGACGGAGTCGTATAACGGTCTTGATATTGACTTGGTCCAATTATCGGGCCGATATGTTTCGGAAACCGATCCGAAAAATGTTGTTTGTTATAATTGGGAGGCGTTAATGTTGACACAGTTGTTGAAGTGAGGTTTTACCGTATTTAACAAAATTGAATTACTGTTGAACGCTTATAAGTAGCTCCACTATCATTTTTTTGTAATAAATACGCTTCTTTAATTAAAAGTGACATTTTGATAACCCCCAAGAAAGCAATAAAATATGATGTCCCGCCAGATTGATAAATATTTGATTTATCGATAATCAATCAAGGTCACAATACGGTCAAAGCGATCTAAAGAGGTGGGGGGGGCATTTGTTCGCCACTACTCACTGATCTCGTTTTCGTCGTATACCGTGGCTTGACACATAATAAAAGAAAATAAAAGTCAATGCAGCGAAAGTTTGTCAGGCAAAGTACAGAAACAGACGCACATATAATATCGTTATAAATTAGCTTCGATTGGGTCTAAAAATATATCTATAGTCCCATGCGTTCAGTTACATGATATTTTAATTTTACTTTTTTCTGGCTCGAACGGTCATTACAGTAAATTGCAAGAGATCGTTGGCCGTCTGACTTACTCCGGATGGAGTTGGTACATCATTAAATTTTGCTTTTCTTTTTGCAGCGGACTGAACAGATACATTTACGTGTAGTTGAGTCATTAACTGATAATGCGGCCTTGTTGTTTCAGTTATTTTAAGTATAGCCTCGTCCTACCTAGATTGTATCATAATGAAAGCGTAAAACCATTTAGAATACCGCACATTCATTGCAATATAACGCACTATATTCTTTGCCGAACTATTTATCACTTTACTACACCGGACGTTCATATGCAAAATGATGATATATTTTTGAAGCAGATTTTTAGTCACGTGTCAAAGTTGGTTCTGTAGACTGTATTTATCAACTACAGATTAACCTCCTATCAGACAATACTGATACAGTCGCGTCTTGGCAACACGAGAAGAATTCTTTCAATTGCACAACTAAAGTACATAAAACAAGTACAGTCTTATTAAAACAGACTATTGTATGTAAACTACAAATTTAAGACCACTGACCGAGGTCTCCGCACATTGACCTAAAACAGAATGAATTATCCGACATTCCCAGCCAGATTAATTACTGACCACTCTGATTATATTTTAAGCTTAACCGAAATGGTCAGTTTTGTCAGATCGGACACTAACACAGCTTACAATTTGATAGATGCCGGCTAAATTTGTGAACGTTTTATCAAACACGACGATATTTGTCCAAGCATCAATAATGTGATAACAATACGTATTGTCAAATTATAAAGAAATTGTAAACACCACACTGTGTATAACATGTTCGTACAAAATATGTTTGAGGCTTTAAATGTAAAATTTTAAAGCTCCCTGTTTCATATTTCGCGATTTCCAGTCTTTTCATACAAATAATTGCGATTTCTTGGTCAAAATGATATTGCTATTTTCATGTAAGTACTATGTACAGTATATACACGACAGATATAAAAAAAAATGTTGGTTTGCAGTTACCCAACCGACTAACTCAGCCCCCATCCTATAACATTTTAGCAATTTTACTTAAGTACATTTTCTCATTCTTCATTTTAGCCTTCCGTTTTTGCAGTACAAGCGTATGATGTCAATAAAATAAAAAAATACCTACCTACTGTCTACCTACTGACAATAGTCTGGGTTGCGTAATGGCAAACCCACATTTTTTAGGATAGCCAAAGCAGAATAGCTATAACTGTTACTGAAGTTTACGTTTTATACCTGCCTACATACACACTTGTACACAAAAGTTGATCACAAGTCTGAAAAATATATATAGTGCAACCTCTCCTGAGCGGCCCTGTCTCGGGCAACAACCTCCCTCCAACGACAGCGTGATTTTTCCCACTGTATGATTTAACAGTTAATTTAACCTCTCTAGAGCTACAACCTCTCAACAACAACATGGTTTTGCTTTTCCAAGAGAGTGTTGCCTTGAAGAGGTCGCACTGTACTTCGAGACAATCTGAATAATTTTATTCTACAGAAAAATAGAATGAATGATTACAAGCTTTGCCCATTCTTACTCCCCACTATTGCGTTCTTTGAGTGTGAAAATATCTAAATAAATGCGAATATGGGCAACAAATTTATTTGGGTCACTACACATGCATCAATATACAAGTGTATAACTCACATTCTGGTTTAAATAGTATTGTTTAAAACTTAATATTACGTCCCCTGTTGTTATATAAACTGAAACTTAACGAAAGTTTAGTTGCTATGGAGATAATAAAATTATGGTTAAAATACCGACCTTAAAATAATATACTGTGTATCCTTTAACTCACTTAATCTTCAGTTTCACGTTTCGTTTAGTTTAACTAAACCGACATAACCGTATTTCCTCCATGTGGCCTTGAGAAGTAACAAATACTTCAAGATAATACTGATGCCTAGATAACAATGTGTCGTCTGATATTTAAAAGTTAAGACTAAATTTCATGAAGACTAAATTTTACATTACATTGTTTGGTCATGTGACTTATCAAACCGAAAAATTCATAAGCAAGTGATTTTAAAACAGTTTAAAACAGAGATATGATCGAAAAAGTACAACTTTTACTATTCCCAGTGATATCAAAATGTCGGTTAAATATTAATTCGGATTTATATCATGTTTGGGTTACATGGAGGCTCGTTGCATTCTATACATGTACAAAACGCTGGGCTATTTCGACGAACACCCATGTCACTTTTCCCATTTTAAGAAAATCGCATTTGAAGTTTTGAACTGCAATAACTTCAAGTTAGCTGAGTTTTTTTTTTGAATTGGAATTAACCCTATTTAGAATAGATCTACAAGCAGGTAAGTATGGTCATTGTAAAGAGCTCATCGAGACAAAAAAATACACTTAGAGTCTCCATATTGCCAAAAATTCAGTTACGGAGTTGTAGAAATAAGCCGACGAGATGTACAAAACTCAGTTTGCCGGAGTAGTTAACTGAAACCTGTGAGTTTTCAAATAATCATCAATGTATGCTCATTATGAACTTAATAAATGATCATATTTATTGTATCGTCATAGCGTCCCGTATGAAGATGTGCCCGGCACCCGACAATCGAACATGGGTCCCCTAAAACGACAGACATGTTACCACATCATTGACCAAGCACTCTTGAATTTCCCGCCTACATTGTAAAGAGCGCGTGTAGTGTGTAACGCTGTGTTTTTATATATATATTTTTTATATATATATATATTTCCATTACATCAGGCATAGCACGTCGGTTTTGACTATAACGACGCCTTACCATATGAGAAGGAAGTAAATAAATAACAGGTGAATGACCTAAGCTGAGTACAAGAATGTTAGCATTAAAACATCACTGGGTTTAAAGCCCCACCAATACTATGGGTAACTTGGCGACTTTTCTGCTTTAACATCGGAGGAAGACCCCAGGCGTACACTTGAGTAGAACAACCGACCTTCCGTAAGCTAGCTGGACAGCTTCCTCACATGAGAAATTTTGTCTCGGGTAGGATTCGAACTCACAGAGGTGAGGAGGTAGTGGTTATTAGTCAGAGACCATAACCTCTCGACCTCTGATGCTTCTGTCAAAACATCATTATCTATCAAACTATAGTGTTATAACGTACATCAATTATACACTGTGAGTTCACAATACATTCCCAAAATATTCGAGCACTACGAAGTATAAAATTGCTGTGGTTTAAAACTGAATTGGTTTTCAATACATGTGCCAGTTTTCATTAATGTTATGAATTTTAATTAAGTAAAATATCTTCAAAATACGTGTATACGTACGTTTTGTGTCATTAAACCATTCATAAACACACTATTGCAAATAGTTATTAAATATAATGAATACATGTAGATATAAACATTGAATTACGCCACTGATGAACCTGTAAACTGTCATTTATACTACAGTTAATAAACATGTGCGGTTGAATAAGACCATGTCAGAGCGTTATATTTCTTATCCGTCTACCATACACTATACGTCAGGCATAACTGCATTTAGTGGTTGTATAATACTAACAGCCTATGTATAAACCAGTCTGTGGTTGGCCCATAACTTCGGAGTTTATCATTTCAGAATCTACGTTTCGAAAGGGTCGATAATCAGAGTATTTAATAAGGTAATTTTGATCAATTTGGTGTTGCGAGGTTGCGTTCGACTAAACGATATTGACGATTTTTCGGAGGAAAAAAAATAAATATCTGTTTCATTTTTTTGATTTGACCAAGTGCTAATTGGTTATTTGTAGTATAATGTATTAGCTATCTGGAGACACCAGTTATAAGAAAAAATTTGAGCGATTTCTGAAAAGGTTAGGTAGTGTTAAACAAACTTGGTGCAGAAACTATCATCTCGGAAGTTGTAACCCTTGTATATGTATATATATATATATATATATATATATATATATATATATATATATATATATATATATATATATATATATATATATATATATATATATATATATATATATATATATATATATATATATATATATATATATATATATGATAAACGTCTTTTTGGTCCATGAGGCCATTTTAGGCCTAATACACCATTATCAAAGACCTATACTATACAGTATAGTATAGGTCTTTGACCATTATACACCATTATACACATGTACACCGTCCCTTCAACGTGCTAGCCCCCTGTGACTGGAAGAAAATCACTGAATACACTCATTCGATTACCGGGTGGACTTTTAATACAATCAGTCCACTGTTCACATTGAATACTCGATTTCTTTGTGCACATGGATTGTAAGTATTGAAAAACTTAAGAATTAATACATACGTAAGAATTCTTCCAAAAACGAGTTTTATAAAGTAGACGTTTGGATATCCAAGTCGTTGTAAATGTGTGCTAAGAGCAGCCTTTGAAAATATTTGGCATTTCCATTAGTGTGCGTCAACCCAAGTTGTACTGAATATGGTATTTTATCGTCGCTGCTTAGGAATACTTTACAAATACATGTACAATTTGACGTTACATTTTCACCGGTATTTTTCGCGCGCATAAATTAACATACTTGCCTATTTCATAATTCACATTTAACATGCACGTGTGTAATGATGAGGCGAATATAATTAGAACGATTTGCGCAAATCGTGCATTGTTGTTGTAAATGATCAAGACGTATGATTTAAAAACATGTAATAACTTTAAATACGCAAGTTTTTAAATGTGTAGCACGTTTCGTTCCTGACTTGAAAGTACTAATTTGATATTCCACTCGTCCTTGTTACAAAATAAGAACGTTTAACTGAATGTGAGTGATATATTAATCCACGAATTCATTGGTATATGATAAAATAGTAATTCGTTTATGTCCTACTTTAATGCAATCAAATCAAACTAGCATTAAGTTTACAGTGCAACCTCTCCAAAGCAACACCTTTTGAGAGAAATAAAATTATGTTGTTGTTTTGAGGTTGTTGCTCCTGAGGTAAAATTAGAAGTTAAATCTTATAGTGGGGGAAAATCATGCTGTTGTTGGAGGGAGATTGTTGCTCCTGAGGTAAAATTAATAGTTAGATCTTACAGTGGGGAAAATCATGCTGTTGTTGGAGGGAGGTTGTTGCCCGAGAGAGGACCTGAAGCTCTGGAGAGGTTGTACTGTATGTAATTTTCAGACTTGTAATCAACTTTCTAAGAATTTTGTGTACAAGCATTTATGTAGGCAGATCTAAAACAAAATAAATGGTTGTTGCTGTAGAGAGGTAAAAAAAAATAGTTAAATTGTAAAGTGGGGAAAATCATACTAGCTGCTGTTGAAAGAGGTTGTTGCTCAAGAGAGGGTCGCTCTAGAGAGGATGCACTGTACAGTATAGATAACCGATTCAGAATGAGGAAATACCAGCAAGATCTACACCACAAGTTTAAGTGCCAACAGTTCTGTCATGGTTGATATCATGCAGCATACAGCTTCAAATGGTTTGTCACATTAATGAGAGAAATTTACGGCGGAAGCACACAGGCGCTAAACACAGTTTCCAAACATAAACTGATGAAGTATGAACTGGAGAAAAAATTGACAGAGGTGTTGTATGGTATAAGTGGTTTGAAGCACATGTAGAAATAGTGTTAGGATATAAATGTACTTATATTGCGAGAGGAATGCAGTCCAATGAAACGCAATGTAAGCTTGGAAGCTTGGTATGAAATAATGTTAAGAAAGTTTACAAAAGGTATATGTTTTCCCTTTGGTTTAACAACGCACCAACTGCATGGGTAATCTTGCCACTTTTCTGCTTGTAAGAGGGAGGAAGACACCATGGCAGGTATACAGTTGGATAGAAAACCGACTTTCTGTAAGATAGCTGGACGGCTTCCTCACATAAGAAATTTTGTCTCAGGTAGGATTTGAACTGGGATTTGAAGGTACCAATGTCAACATGAATTACCTTCAAAACTCACAGGAATCAGTAGGAAAATAAAGAAACATTGCCAAATCTGTTGATGACAAGATTAATGCATAATTTGACAAAGAAATAATTACTTCATTTTGTGTTCATTTTGTTGTAATACAAAATGTATTTATAAATCCAGACATACCTGATCGTGTATGTTCTTCATTGGCTTGGCTTTCCTCCAGGAGGGTAGCCTTTCACAAACATGTCTTGTGCATACTTCAATTTAAATCCTGAAGTCTTTTTGCTTATCAGAGTTTTTATTATCCATCATTAATACTTGGATGGCAAAACCTTTGTCTTTGATCTTTGTCTGTATCCAAATGAAAAGATTTAAATATAGGTCCATATTAGCTTTCGTGTTTGGCTAATTTTAATTTTCAAAATCACCTCCCCAAACGTAAAAATAGAAACATATAGGTCGGGGTTTTATTCCATTGCATCCCAGTAAGCAAAGCCATATCGGAAGAATATCGCCAAACAATCCAAAAATTTAACTATACCCAGCTAATATTAATCCAATATTAGAAGACATATATTATGTTTATTTCAATTATGCATTATGCAAACAACCTTATTCACACAGGTTACTATGAATGGTACTAAATAATTGCCATACCGAAATATCATTACAGTTATCTCCATTAATTAAAAAAGTAAATGAGAAGAAAAACAAAGAGTAACAAATTTTTTATATTCAAATTTATTTATTCAGCAAAAAATTTAACACATGACCATCAATTCATGTGAAAAATAACAAAAATTTTGATAGACAAAACACTAGTGTACTTCAGTACAAAACATAACCGGTATTTTGATATTACACACAGGACATATGATATTAGTAACTATAACAATGATCAAAATTTCATTAATTATTCTTCCCACAATACAGTACATCTGGGAAGACTTGTTTTCCAATCAGCAAGGGTTTCCATGAACTACTAACAGATGAATTACCTCCCCTTCTGATGCAACAGGAATCAGTTAAATTCTTCAGTAACACATTTCTCCAAAAGTAAAGGGAGACAACTGTGAATTAGAAAAATTAAATAGTAGACTGGAGGGGTTATGCTGGTTTTTAGCATTTTTCAACCAATGGAGCGAAAGGGTAAGGCTCCATTGTGATTTGGATTCTGGCAGCCAATTTTTCCCAGTATATATCCCAAAGATTATTGTTTCATAAACAACACAACTAGCTATATGTATAAATTGCAGAGCACATGTATTTCAATACTTATATTCATAAGTAGGCCAAATTTTAGTAAATAAAATACTGGCAGCTGCTTGATTGAGC
The DNA here is from genome assembly GCA_008271625.1 of Lutraria rhynchaena. NCBI lineage: Eukaryota > Metazoa > Mollusca > Bivalvia > Venerida > Mactridae > Lutraria > Lutraria rhynchaena. Next base: position 777,662 of record VIBL01000182.1, read on the forward strand.
ATGATATAATGAACATAGACACAGAATTAAATAACAATGTTAGTTCCACAATATTATTATTTTATCACACTGATAGAACAAAAAAACATGGACACTACTTTATCACTTGTACTAAACTGTACAAAAAAGCTGAGCTGGGAAAGCATCAAAAGAAATTTTAATTCACTTACATCAATTTCATTTTACTCTATCTTATATAAATTCATAATTTTAATGACAAACAGATAGTTTAAAAAAAAAGGTTCCTGTGATAGAGTGTATAAATTCAAATACTAGTACATGTATATAAAAATCAGGCCCCAGTTTCACAAAATTCTTTTGTATTTACTAATTATTATTTTACTCAAGTTAAATCTTAAATCAGATAAACGTCTCAACTGAGTGAATACATTTAAAAGCCTTTCACAAAAAGACTTAAGTTTTAAATCAGCTGAGTAGAAATTAATTAATTAATTAGAGGGTTATATGAATGAGACTGTGACAATAGAGAAATTGCAATGATCTAGAGATCAGTATAGTATGCAATGTGATGGTACATTGTGCAAATGCATTGGTCATACACAGGAATCAGCACAACACAAGTGTATGTGATACAGTGCAACCCCTCCAGAGCAGCCCTCTCTTGAGCAACAACCTCCCTTCAACAACGGCATGATTTTTCCCTACTGTTCAATTTTAACCATTAACTTAACCTCTCCAGAGCAACAACCTTTCAAACAACAATATAATTTTGCTTTTCCCAAATGGTGTCACTTTGGAGAGGTTGCACTGTATAATTAACTAGCCTTAACGATAAAAAAATAATTTATCATAACAAAAACAGGTGGGTATGTTTTAACATATGATAAAATTTTGATTTTCTTCTCAGATTATAACATCGCTTGAACTCAATGAAATTAGCAATAACAAAGTGAAAAGAGGAATTTTTCCTAACATATGATCAGTTTAAAAAAAGGAAAATGAGCTAAAATCATATGTACAATGTACATTATATATATAAATGTATGCGTATTTTATAATATATAAAGTGATTCAACTATATCAAAAATCTAAACCACAGGTGCAATTATTATTCAAAATAAATACATCTATTATGCTGTAATATAATATATATGTAAGGTACATTGTTTTACACTTATCTACACTAACAAACTTTTGCTTCAGGAGATCAAGAACATTTATGTTTTTATGCAAAAAATATGACATTTGAACAAACAGAAAATAATTTGAACAAATTTCATGCCTGAGGAAGATATCCAAATAGCTTACAGACGATCAGTGGTTTCTTCCTCCACTATTAAAGCTGGGAAAGTCACCACATGACCCAGATTGTTTGTGTGGCTCTAAACTTAAGTGGAAAAAAAACAAAAATGACTTGCAATCTAAATTTGAACACAAAATATTTAAATATGGTGAAAATATCATAACAAAACAGAGCAACATATAAATATATCCACACTGCATATGTACAAGTATATCAAAAACTTGCATTGAATTCTGCCGGTACCGTATGATACAATACACAAAGCCAAACTTCGAAATGTCCTTCTAGCATTTTACAGCTCTGGAAGAAAATCATTGAAAACCCTGGTTTGATTACATACACCAGGTGGACCTTTCATATATTCTATCCAACAGTTACTTTGAACACTCAAATTCTATACTTAAAATTATTATAAATACATGTATTGTAAAGCATAAGAATATATTCACGTAAATAAACATATTCATAAAATTTAATCCACATATTTGGGTTCTTCAAAGAATTGAGTTTTATAAGGTGGGTCTTTAGAAATTTGACTCAGTTTGTATATCTGAGATATGTATAAGATGTGATAAACATTGATATCATATGAAACAAAGAATTAGTTTCAAATTGTTCTAAACAAAATATACAAATGTTAAAATATAAATATATAACAGCTAACCGGTATAAATGTTTGGTCATCATGTTCAGAATAAATCAACAACTAGATACATGTAAATATGAATGAATGCATCAGAATAAGTACAGTAAAACCTCAAATAGTGACACCTCAATGTCACAACCATCTTGTTACAGTGGAACCCCTATAAACTGGCTGAGCCCGAGATCAGGTCATTTGGTGTAGAGGGGATGCCAGTTTAGAGAGGATTTCTGAATTATATAGTATTGAAGTCAGGACCGGAACATTTTGCTGATTTAGAGGGGAAAACGGTTTATAGAGGAACCGGTTTTGAGGGTTTCCAAACTATAATGACCGCTTATTCTCAGACCGGCTTTAAAAATCTCCCCTATAATTCAACTTCATAATGAGACCACCTTATTATAATGATCAATTCTTCGGGTCCCAAAGATGGTCCAATTATCGAGGTTTTACTGTAAATTTCAAACAGACTGCAAATAATAGCATAAGGATCAAATAAAATCAAATCAAATTAAATGTTAAATCAAATTAAATGTACAGTATACATACTTTGTTATAGCGTGACACACAGTAACTTTAAAACAATATAAGTTGGATGTTACAGTAAATTATTATTTGTCTACTGACGCTTGTATGTAACGCACAAATTGCACAGAATTTATGAGGCCAAACAAATAAATGTTTAGGTGTTCATCTGATTTCAATACCAATAAGCATGTTACCAAAACTTACCCAAACTAAATTCTAACTAGAAAATACTTGAATAAGTCAAAACAGAAAACGCAACAAAACATACACATCTTCATTACATTTCTTATCTTCCTAAAGTATCATCATACAAAACTGTGTTCATGTTGATGGTTATACAATAAGCTTTAAATGAAAACTTGATTTGGATTTAACCCTTTACCTCATAATACCGCATTTCTCAGCATCTGAAGCAGACGACTTTTAAAAACATTGTGGCAAAAGAAGCTTTTGCTTGTAATGAGTAATGGCTTCTTTTGCCACAATGTTTTCCACTCTGTCAGAGAGAAATAACCTGATTTTCTTAAATAAATTGATGTTCTGTATATTAGCTTTGAATTTGGAAGAGTCCAAAATATACTGATGGGTAAAAAAATATGGCATTTAACACATGTATACCAGCGCTTTCTTCAGTGACGGACAATATAAAAATAAAAAAGAGACGACAAAAATTAAGTTGTCACATTCTAAAAACGTAATAATTATAACTCTTCATATATTATCACAGATGAAAGAAAAAAATTACAATACATGCAACAAATCATATACACCTATCTTCTTCATTTTCAATCATTCAAACTTTAACTAATAACTACAAATAATATCATTAAATGTCAATTATAAGCTGTTACAATAATCTTCTACAACTGACAACATATCTCCTAGTACATAATATCAGCAGTCATCGATTAGGATGGATTGAACAGGAACTAACCAAAAGAGTCACAAAAATATGGCCTGTATGTACAGTTGGCCTTTATTCAGGATTAATTTGATTTGTTATGTCAATACCAGTGTGCTGATGAGTAGCCTTTGTCAACATGGTGGCCTTATGTCACAAGTGTTAACAAAGTCTTTCTAGCCTTAAAAGCTTGCTAGTCATTATGCTCACATCAAAGACACATTTGTAAAAAATGGAGCAAAGTTACTAAATGCTGCAACAGGCAAGCAAGAAGACTTGTTGAATACTTAAGGTACAAGTCAGCTAAAATATGTATAAAGCAACATAGAACTATGTCAGCCTCTCAATAATAAACAACGACATCAACAATTGTGAACATTTTGTAACAACTTAAAACACACCAGGATTGCAAATGATATATCACCCTAAGGTTTTCAAAAAATGATGTCTGAAAAAAGCTTGTAAGTAATAGTAATATATATGAGAATTGATGAACTAAAAAGTTTTTAAAAAATATACAATGGCATGTTGTGATAGTGGGAAGTAAATATGGAATGTTTTTAGATATGAAAAATATTAACAAAAACAGGATTTCACAATACATGATAAATCGCGATGATGATCATAGTATAACCGATATACAGTAGAATCTCATTATATCAAACTCCTTTTTATCAAATTCCTGATTATATCGAAGTAATTATAAAGTCCCAAATCTCATCCTTCTTTTTACATATCAAAAAATGCACTTATTTAGATTTCGTTTTTCTCGATTTTTTTGTATATCAAAATAGATTTTCAGTCCCAAACATCAATTTTCCACTATACAGTGACCATCTATGTTGAACCAATTAAGTCACTCATTAACTGAAGAATTTTTGCACCTTTACTTATAGTTGACATTGGTTGTAATGTTAATCATCCCTTCATCAAATAAAAAAGCATGTATAGTGTTTGATATTTTGGGGCCTCAGTTGTTAAAATAATAACATTAACTTCATCTATGAAAGTACAGATTCTTAACTAATTCCATAAATACTGTGGTTCCATTTAATTTTGTTGGCATCAAATTTCGTGTTCATAAATTTGTCGATAAACTAACCCAAGAAATTAAATCTTCCACGAAAATTTGTAATACCGCAATAAATCATCATAATTCCTCTTTTCTTACATTACATTCTTTTTTAATTTCTTCTTCGCCATAAGCTTTCTTTCCTTCATTGTATTGTATACAAATATATTAAATATATATATATATATAAAAAAAAAAAAAAAAAAAAAACACTATATAAAAACTTTCCACAAATTACAATATTTTCACTTTTGAGAAAAAAAAGATTTTGTAAATAAAACACAATGACAGGAAATTAATCAATAAAGACATCTTAAGTTTACATATCAAGAGTCAGTTTCAATAGAACAAAAAAAGTTTAATAAACTTCCCTAAATGGATTACAAGTATGTATTCAATAATGTACAAAATTGTTTTCAAATTGTTACATTAAGTGCTTTGTAGTGGCTAATCAACCTATCATCATCAATAAATATAACTGTAGAACAGAACAGAACAGAACAGAACAGAACAGAGCAGAACAGAGCAGAGCAAAACAAAACAGAACATTATTTTATTTTAAGATTTGTACACAGTACATTATCTTATACAAAAAATAACATAATTCATTTACAAATATTTTTCTATAATATACAACTTCCAGTTAATAATATCCAAGTTAGGAATAAATTAGATAAAATTTAATTGATTATAAAAATATTTGTATCATTGAACTCTATGCAATGAGTCATTAAAATTGGAATTTGAACTAATTTAAACATACATACAAAACTAATATCATCAACAACCAGTTTACAAGCAAAAAAAACTTATAACCGAACAAAACTGATGCTATGATAACTTAAATTTAGGCAAGAAACAATAATACATGTACATATGTCTACTTGTATTTATTCCTCAGAGAAACTAAAAATCTAGGGACACAAAAGTGAAAATTAACTTTAAAAAAATCCATACAAAACTGGATGTAAGACTAGACAAGTTACTGCCTTTGCTGAAAAATTTGATAATGGGCAAGTTTTATGTATTACATGGCTCCTATATGAATGACAAAATTTCATCCACTATTTAATACACACTACTGCCTTGGCTGAAAAATTTGATAATGGGCAAGTTTTATGTATTTCGTGGCTCCTATATGAATGGCAAAATTTCATCCACTATTTAAAACACACAGCAAAGTATAACCCCTGAAAACTGGACCCTATCTGGACTGGGTCAAAAGCCCAGTTTTCTAAGTCTCAATTTTCAGAGCAGAGATCAATTGATTAGAGAAAAGAAAACAAGAGGGCCATGATGGCCCTGCATCGCTCACCAGAACAAATATTAATGAACTTGTAACTAAAAAGGTAATAAAGGTACGCTTGTGGGCAAATAATAGGGAATAATAATAAACTCGATAAAGGACCATCAAAGGATACTACAAAAGAATATTTGTGATGACTGAAGGATGCCACAGATCAAATATGGTGATGATCCAACCACTGCTTCATGAAAAGAAGTCATTTCAAGGTATTTCTATGTTTAGCTTTAACCATTTTTATTTCAGCAAATCTGATAGAACACTATTTAAAGATGCTAAAAACCAAGTTTGTAACAATCCATCGATAGAAACATGAGAAAAAGTCATTTTAAGGTATTTCTATTTTTAGCTCTAGCGGCCCCTAAAAGAGTCTGATCAAATTTATTTGGACAAATCTGATAAAAGTCCATATAAGGATGCGACAGACCAAGTTTGGTGATGATCCATCCAAAAAAAATCGTCCGATTTTAATAGAATTTAAGTTTTCAGGAAGTCTGGTTTTCAGGGGTTAAACTGTATTTTATTCTATGTATTGTAATTAATAGGATCTAACTGGCATGTACAATTACAGTCAAACCTGTGAACAAAAACCATCCTTGAGAGAGAGACAAAATTGTGCCTTTATTGACAGATGACCTTTATTCGGAGGTCAGGTTGTTCTAAATAATCAGTGACAGTTTTTCATGAAGAATGACCTTAATTCACACTGTGGCCTTTATTCAGAAGTGGCTGCAAACGCAGGTTAAGCTGTATGAATAATTTTACATAAGTAAGAACTTCAAGGTAAAAAATTAAGACTTTGATTCATAGTCTGTGTATACTGACTCAAGGTTACAGTACTATAAATTTGATTCATAGTCTGTGTATACTGACTCAAGGTTACAGTACTATAAATTTGATGTGATTTGATTATTATCATTATTCATCGAATGAAACAAGAACGTTATCGAAAGTACAAGATTAACTTCAAAAATTGTGGTGAAGTTTTTGTACATAAGTTAAATTTACATCTATTCTACCTTACTAAAGACCTAATGCAGTATGACAACAAATTTCAACCTGACTACAGAATTTAAGTATGTACTAAAAACTAAACAAAATATCATCATCAGCTCATTGTATCTGATGCCATTACAAATTCATCATCATCATCATCATCATCATTATGATCATCATCAGGTTGGTCTTTAGACTTGGACTCTGGTTCTAGAACTTCGATGAAATGGTAAATCTTCTTACTTCTGGCCCAGCTATACGTATTGTCAAATCTGATAACATCTGAAACATAAATGAAACGCTTGTTATACAGCGTGACAAAACTTACCCGTATTTACAGGAGGTCAACTGGATATTTCTACCATGTACTAAGGCCTAAAAAAAATATGCTTGTTTCTGATTACCCGACCGACCCATCTTTTACCTGCTGACTTAAAAGTTTTTACGGCATTCAAATCATAGCGCTGTATTGTAATTTTCACAACAGTGTTGCCAATATATGTAAAGAAAAACATAAAAGAAAAAAATCCCTACCTAACGACCCATATTTTTTGGGCGCATAACCGAAAACAAACCTTTTTTTGTTTAGGCCTAAGCATTAAAGATAAAAAATTTGATTTTATTGTAAGAAAAAAATTTGCAGAACACAACAAAATCTTAAAAGTAGTATGAACTACTAAGATTACACTTAAATACTTAAAAGATAACAATGCAGTATAGAATTTTTGTAGCCAAGTATAACCAAATAACCACACACTTTGGCACTTCTGTCAAGACAGAACGTATGAGTATGTTACATGTTTTGTACTGGACACTCTCTTGTTTTCAAGAACCTTGAAAATGGCCATTGGCATTGATTCAAATATGCAATTTTTCCAAATTCACCTCTTCGAACGTTTTGTTTAAAATCATACTTTCCACCTTTATATAACAATTATTGACCACTTATGCAAGCTATTATATCTATCTAAGTTTTACCCATTGCTATGTTAATATACCACTTGACCTATGACAGAATAAAATTTCGTCATAAATCATAAAGCTGAGTTTTTCTATGTTTTTTTTAAACCACAGTCAAGTGTTCGTTTAAATACTCATTGTTGCAGGGTCTCTTACAGAATTTATGCATTTGCTCCCTAAGTTTTTTTAAACAAAATTACGGATCAAACATAATTATAATCATTCAGGAATTATACAAGTTTCAGACTTCAGACATGGCTTAAGATTCACAATCTCTGCCAGGTTAGCTGAGTCGGCAAATTTCAAGACTGTTAACTAAGAGATGGCATGTTCAAGATTTCTAAGGTGCAAGATTTTTGGGGGTAGTTTAATTTCAGATATTGGATTTAAATCTATTTGTCACACACATGTTATGTACAAAATCTTGTAAATGCTAGCAGAATGAGGGGGAACAGGTACATAATGCTTGGTACTGGTAGGTAATTAAATAGTTCTCATGAAGTTAGACTGTCCACTACACAAAACTAAAACTCTGGAAGTAAACTGCATAAAATCAAATGAAAACAACCTAAAGGCAGACTCTAAATTATGGTAATATATGCACACAACAGATTGATGTCTTGGCTGTATGACAGACACATGTATTACTTACAAATACCAGGAGTTTCACATATAACAGCGCCATCTTCAGGAACCAGGTGACAGTTACTTCTTTGAGTAGTCAATATAGTTTCCATATCACCAGCTTTAAGTCTTTCCTTCGTATTCTTTCTAAACACACCAAAGCCTACGTCATAACCATCTGTTTGGAATTCATACCTATCATATAAGACAGACACCAGTTTCAATGCCTGAGGCACCTTGTATTGCTAAGTATCAACATTAGGACAGCCACCAACACTCACACTCACGACACCATTGTAATAGGAGGCAGAAAATAAAGTTCCTGATGCGGGGCTCAAACCCATGACCTTCCGCTTTCAAGTCAGCTGCTCTACCAACTTGAGCTAATCAGGCAGACAGCCATACAAACTACTATAAACACATATACATGTATTATATATATAACACTGTTATACATCATTAAGAACACTTCAATCTAACAACCAGGTTTCAATATTTCAAGTTGACTATTAGCTATTACATATTTGTATAATGTAGACATTGTTTTACCTTAAAACACTATAAGGCTCATGAACTTCATACTCTAATTGTAAAGTTGAACCTCTACCAATGGATGCACTGGTCATATCTACATGAGGTAGTGCTTGATTATAAAACTCTTTTGGGATAGGCCCACCCTGACAGATCTGAAAACAACCATAGAGCAATGTTATAAATATCTAGTAGACAATGTTGTAAATGTACGGTATAGAAAAAATACTTAGCAAACATTATTATTATTTATTAAATTAAATTATTAAATATGTTATGAAGTCTATTTTTTTCATAAAAGGCTAACACTGAAAATTCTAAAAATCCCCATTTAATGAAACACTATGAAGTCAGAAGAAAATACAGGATATCAGATATATTCATGCTTGAAAGCTGAAATTTTCAAAAACCCGGAAATCTTAACCCCAGTGCTGCAGATACAATAAGAAACAGTAGGGTCCAGATCTGGAAAAAATCAGAGGTTCCGGAATATTCCGGAAAACTTCTAAAAATGCATGTTGTTTTAAATGTAATGGAACCTTCACATTTTTTCATTGTGCAATTTTATTTTGTCATAAAAATTTAAATCACTTACATGTTGTTTACATCGGGGATCACCATCAGGATCTGTGAGGGTTCCACCGTAACAAGCAGGAAGTTGGTCCTTATCTATCTCCTTCAGAAGAGCTTCCTGATAATTACCTAAAATATTGAATTGAGCTATAATAATGGCGATTTATTTCCTTTTTTGTTTGGGTCCAGTAAAAGGACCTTTCCCAATTGAAAATAAATGCATTTTTCCACCCAAACTAAAAATTTCCAATTTGGGCATCACACCGTGCATTTTTCCCAAGTGGACTGGACCCGACATTTTCCCAAAATTGCATAAAAATCACTGAATTTATGCCAAATTATCAACTACCAGCCATTTTCAGACATAGAAAAAAACACACAATAATTATATAGAGCCTTACAGGTAGTGAAACTTTGTTCTTACAATTGCAAAACCATGGTCTATAATCGTCAGCCAATCAGATTACAGAAATCAGTGGTCATAAATTTCAAGTAGTGAACAAAAAAGATCCTGGTGGTTTTTCAATGGTTACCATCATTTGTTTTGTAAACTAAATATACAATGAGTATACTGTAAGCATACACAATGTAGTGAAAGAAAAAAAAAATCAAAATACTCACTTGTTAAAACAACAACTTTTCTAGCAGTGTTCTCATGTAAAAGTGGCCGTATTATAGACCAAACAAGGGGAAATATTTTTGGACCTGAAAAATAAAAACATTGTTAAAATGTAAACAAAAGACTAACAAAGAGTGTTATTAGAATAAGTAAGACATATTTTCTCATGGCTTAACATCGCACCAACAGCCAGGGCCATTAGGCAACTTTTCCACATTTAATGGTGGAGGAAGACCCAAGATGTACACCAGGCTAAACCACCGATTTTCTGTGAACTAGCTCGACAGGGGTGGGCTTCAAAATCACAGTAGTGAGGGGCTAGTGATTACTATTCAGTGACCATAACCACTTGACCATGGGGACCCCTTATTAAGTTGAAATGTTTTTTCATTAAAATATTTTAAACAGTTTATGACAGTAAATGTTTTAAATGAATGTAGATAAATGAACATGATTCATCACATCACAGCGAAAACACACATCAATCGAACACAATTACAACATAAATTCAGATATACAAGATCAGTCATGTGTTAAAAACTTTTATCTTTTATCACACACTAATATAACAAGAGGGGTAAAAAACACAAGTCTCCCATTCAAGAATGGATTATTTTAGTAAGAAAATGCAAAAATATGATTTTTAGCAATATGACATTGAACCCCTTGGTCAAAGGTCAATGTTAACAGTTGGGGGTTCCTCTTTGGTCAACAGTATACGCAGTATAATCGTATGAAAGATGTTATGAAAGAGTTCAAAAGCTATGACTTTGACAAAATTTGCATGGGTAACAGTTGAAAATTTCCCCCAAAAAAAATGGGAAATCTTAACCTCGGTGCTACAGAAACACTAACAAACAGTAGGGTCCAGACCTGGGAAAAAACAGAGGTTTTGGAAAATTCCGTAAAACTTACAACCATGAATTTGGAAGCTGTGGAGTTTTAAAAATGATAGTAGTAGAAGTAGAAAAAGAAGTAGATGTAGTTGAAGTAGCAGACATAGAAATTCAAAAATAATAGTAGCAGTAGAAGAAGAAATAGATGTAGCTGACATAGCAGAAGAAGTAGAAATAGATGTAGTTGACATAGCAGAAGAAGTAGAAATAGATGAAATTGAAGTAGCAGTTGAAGTAGAAATAGAAGTAGTTGACAAAGCAGAAGGAGTAGATGCAGGAGATGAAGTGGAAGTAGTAGAAATAGTAGAAGAAGCAGAAATTTTAATCATGGGGAGGATAGTCACAATTGTACACCATCCAAAAACATACTATCTCCCTAAGTACTTTATAGTAAGCAAAACAAATACAGTAAGTCATTGAAGGGGAGACATAATAACCATTGACTGAAACTAATTTGACAATATATACATACAGAGTTCACTTAAGTAATACATGACTGAAGATGGTATACTTCGATAACCCAAATACACAATGTAAAGTAACATGGATCATTTAATTTGATGAAAATATCATGAAAAACACAACAATCCAGGACAAGATACATTTATATTATGACTAGTCACGTAACTTACTGTTAATTACAAAAATTCTCTTCAATACTTCTGGGTAACGACTTTCCGCACATTGTACAATGGAGAGATACATGTCTATAGCTGAAATAGAAAATACATATCAATGTAAGGTAAGTATATGTACACGTTGTAAAATATACAATGTAACCACAAGGTTATAAAATTATAGCCGGATTCATGAGCTATTAAGTTTAGTCAAATCTATTAAACAATAATAGTAAAGGGAAGTATGACTCATGTTGAAAATAATATTATGTATACGTTAGATTTTATTCAGAAAATTCTTAGAAAATAGGTAACTTAAGCAAATTAGTCCAAAAGCAGAAAATTTGGAAACTGAAGACATCTGACGGGCTCAAAATGTATGACAAATATTGAATGTATTTAAATGATTTCACACAACAAAAAATAGTACATTTTAAGCATATTTGGCAGAGAATACAGTGCAAAGTGTTACATATAGGAACAACCTGATGGGTTCAACTTCAAAATCATTTTGATGAGATTTACCCATATATAATATTGGAACAGTCCAAACCATAAAGGTCCAGTCATGGCTCATTACAGAAAATTCTACTGTTTAGTCAAACAATAAATGCCTGACATTTATCTTCATACAAATTTATTAACTGTTCACTGTGTAATGTGATCAACCACTTTTAATGATATGTGAAAACTATACAAGGGGATAAAAAGAGAAGGGGCTTGACATCAAGATATTCTTCTGAACAAAAAAAACGTCTTATTGTAGATTATGTCTCATTAAGAAGTGACAGGGTTTTCCCTAAGATTTTTCACCTGAGGATCCCCGGGACTCCCATCTCAAACATTTTAGGAGTCCTTTGGGCTTTTTGGGAATCCCACACAGAAAATGCTAAGGGCAAATTCCAAGTCAGAAGGGGTCCCGAGGATGCGGTGGTCACTCTCAATATGAGCCCCTCGGCTGTATATCGCGTGGGGGACGCAAGAAACCTGCGTCAGGGAAATCCCTGAGAGAAAATATAGATGAAATGTGGAAATCCAGTATAAACAATGTGTGGATGCTCTGGTGAGGGGGTCTTAACATTGAAGCAGCCTCTATAAGGGGTTTTACTGTATGTTAAAATTCTTATTAATAATACACAACTTATATATTAAAATGAATACATTGCATACTAATAGTAATAAATAAACAGTAGTTGTAACTTAACACAGATACTAGTTAACATAGATATATCAACTCAGTTAAAAAAGAAAATTACACAATAAGTTACAGAACAATGGTCACAATGACTAGATACGTCTTCATACAGACACACCTCACGATATTCATACAGTGATAATTTGTTACATGCATTTAAAAATAATGCTAACTACAAATATACAGATACATGTATATACAGTAAGTTTCTATCATGAACACCCGACTTATCTCGAGGAGTTTTTATAATCCAGTCAATACTAGTTATTAGTTGTGTAAAATTTTCAACCAACAAACAAATACCTCATTATTACGAGTGCCATGTTTATCTTGAGCATTTAGTCTGTTCTCATGACTCCTCAAGATAACGAGGTTTTAACTGTATATACAAAATGATGTCTAACAGAGTAACAGTACTTCGGATTTGTAAGCTTAGTCAAGAAAAAATGAAATAAATGAAAAATATACCACAAAACCAATCATATGATACTTTTCATGACAAAACAAATTAATTACTTATCTCAGATGGATGCCAATCACTGATTTGATACAAATTTGATTGAATAAATATGAACAATTGAATAAATATGAACAATGCTGTGTTAAATGATGGATTATTGGTTTTATATTGAATGTGAATATAAAGTATTACTTTCCTACACTGGGGTTTAACGTCGCACCAAAAGTCATGTTCATTTAGTGGTTTTTCTACATTTAGGAAGGCCCAAGGCATACACCTTGGTACAACCACAAACCTCGAGTAAGCTAGCCAGACCTTCCTCACATGTGAATTTTGACTGGCCCCAGGTGGGATTTGAACTCACAAAAGTGATGGGTTATTGACTGCTAGACAGAGACCATAACCACTCAACCACAGAGAACCCGCCTATAAGTACCTCAACATTGGTGATATTGAGTTTGTTTATGCACACCTCCATGATAATCAAATATGAGTGAGCATTCACTGTTTTTAACTATATAACTATATTTAAAGTACAGCAATTTTCTTCATAGCAATAAGAAAGGCTGTTTCAATGACTATCTGTATGAGTGTCTAAATTTTACAAGTTATATATCAAATAATAGATACACACCTGTTTCATATACAGCAATTTTAATTAATTTAATTACAGTATACACATACATTGATAGTAAATATTTGATAAATATTTCAGGCAATACATTTAATCAAATAAAATGTATTTGAATAATTACCTCAACTGTTCAAAGTACAATTAATTTCACACATCATTGACAAAAGGAAACATTCTATGATAAAATCAATATGTTAAAATTTGCACTTTATTTTTACCAAGCAAATTCTTCGGTAAAGTTGATAGTTGGTATCATAAATAGCTTCATTATGGCTTACTACTAAACCCAAATTCTTAATAATTGAGCATTATTTTATTTAAATAAATGAAGGACAAAGTTTGGGGACATGAATTACTCTACTACATCTGATTCTTCACAAATCGCAAGATAATTGTTTTCTGCTGCAAGGTTTAAATAGACTTCATGTCAGGAAAATGTCAGAAAATCAATGAAAATCATAGAAATTTATAAAGTCATTTTAAGCACAGTCAAATTAAAACTTTGTGTAACTCTACTTTATTAAGCAAACTTCCTAACCTCAATTGAACATATCTTAGAATATATACCGGGTTACATCATAGCTAAACTTATTTTTACCGTAACTTTCAGAGAAATATGACAAGTAACAAGTGTAGATACATAATTAACGAAGTTAATTGTTGGTTACCCCATTTTACCAATACGATACCCGAATATTACAAATGTTTCATAACCTTAAAATACAAATGTGCATCACTTACAGAAATTTTCTGTCTGAAGTTTATTCTGAGTATCTATATTTGTGTATTTTTGTGTTTATATGTGCGTTTGTATTTATATTGTATGGGTCAGAGGTACACCAAGTATATTTGATATACACCTTAAATAAATGAATGAAATGGTAGACAGTTTTTTTGTTTTTATGTGACATTGTCACTGGGGTTTAACATCATTTTTCAACAATTTGTCAGGTGACCAGTTCACCTAATCAGTTTTCCTGGACTGTATACTAACCAGTACTAACTTACCCTTCCACAAGAAGCCAGCAACTTCTCCACATATGGAGGAAAATCAGCATTTTTGGCAAATTTTCATAGAAGGGTATGACCTGCCATGACCAGGATTCGAACCTGGATCTCCGGGCTACAAGTCCAGCGCACTAACCACTGGACCACGGTCGCGACTGAAATGGTGAACAAAATAGAACCACTATCCCTTGTTCAGTGATATAAACAGACTACAGACAATTGACAAACACCAGCACCCAATTGTATAAACATTGGTTAGATTTAACCACTCGGTTAAATTTGAGGTTTGGTTAGGAAGTAAACCAAAAGTTAACCAGAAACAAGATGGCTGCACTTGTTTATCCAAACGCTAGACAACTGACAACCACAGTAATTAATACAAGGAAACAGACAAGTAAAATGAAGATCTTGACAACTTCTTAACCAATATGAGGCACTTGGGTTAAATCATAATAGAAATATTTTCAGTCAAGTTTGGCCAAAGTTTTATACAATCACTTTACCAAACTTTAACCAAAAACTTAACTTTAACCCAGTGATTATATGTAACCGAAGTTCATACAATTAAATGCAGACATCAGTAGAACATGACACTCAAATGAGACAGAAATCAGAAAACAGATTTCAAGAATGTAACTGTTAGAAGCAAAATATGCAAAGCATTATTTAACATGGTGTTTTAGATAAAAAATAAACATTAATTTCACTGCTTCATAAACTGTCTCAAACCCAAGGTCACCTGAAGTTAAGCTCAAATGTTTGTTTTGAAAACAAAACTGAGGAGAGATTCATACACATTGAAGTGTAAAAATCTGAACATGTTCCATGCATTTTATAAACAGTTCAGTGCATATTACATCAAGCTGTCATGTGCAATTTACATAGGTGAAATCTTAACCTCTGTGCCACAGAAACAAAATTCCGGAAAACTTTTAACCATTAATTTATTATTGGATACATGCTAATTGAATCACTTAAGGACAGAATCCTTTACGTTATGATGGTATTGAGGTTTTAACTGAAAATAGAATAATCTATACACAAGGAATAAATGAAAATTATCAAGAAATATATACATGATGAATTACTGAAACTTCAATAAACAAACAAAACAGGACAGAACAACAATACAACAAGACTTTTAACTCTACATTTGATTTGAAAACTTATCAATAATTTACTACAGAAGACAAAAAGTTACAAAACTATTAAAACTAAATAGCACAAAGCAAAGTTAATAAAGTATGGGTAAAAAAACAAAAAAAACCTAAATAGCACAAAGCAAATTTAATAAAGTATGGGTAATAAAACAAAAAAAAACTAAATAGCACAAAGCAAAGTTAATAAAGTATGGGTTATAAAACAAAAAAAATCTAAATAGCACAAAGCAAAGTTAATAAAGTATGGGTTATAAAACAAAAAAAATCTAAATAGCACAAAGCAAAGTTAATGAAGTATGGGTTATAAAACTAAGGCCAAACAAAAAAACAGTTGTGTTTCTGGTTCACTACCTGGCTCTTTTTTTATGCCAACCATAAAGTTTCTAATAGCAAAATTCAAACTAGAAGTCGCCAAATGGCAACATGTCGAGCCCGCTAAGGTTCCTTTTCAAAGTCCGAACAATGTAAATCATGCCAATTTTCGCCCTTTAAACCACAAGTGTAACCTTGACCTTTGAGATATGGATCTGGGTCTTGCACATAACATACTGTCTCATCCTGGTGAACAATTGTGCCAAGTCATTTTAAAATCTATTTATGCGTTATGGTTATGGTCCAGACAAAAAAGTCCCAGACACACACACATACATACATACATAGAGAGCCGCCATTTTGACAATTATGTCAAACTCACTGCAAGCGGGCTCGACAAAAATTGCAACAAATCATGGCAACATTAAAATATTTGGATATGATTCATCCCTTTAAAGTACAAAAGATATGCTTAGAAAAAAAATAGACAAGAAAAGTTTTGTAACACACCTTTAACTTTTTGGTCAGGTAACCAGAAGCAAAATATTTTTTCTGGCCTGATGAAGAAAGCGTTCATGAGTTAAACAGCAATCAGTTAAAAAACAGAAGTTTTAATAGAAACTGAAAAACTGTATCTTCAAGACAAGTTTTAGAGAATCATGCATTTTGAAGGAGGAGAAAGAGGCAAAAGAAGAAAAAGAGCTGGTACCAGGTTTTACAGGTAAATAAATACTGTGCTCATGTACTAGGTAGGTTAAGCTGGTACCAGGTTTTACAGGTAAATAAATACTGTGCTCATGTACTAGGTAGGTTAAGCTGGTACCAAGTTTTACAGGTAAATGAATACTGTGCTCATGTACTAGGTAGGTTAAGCTGGTACCAGGTTTTACAGGTAAATGAATACTGTGCTCATGTACTAGGTAGGTTAAGCTGGTACCAGGTCTCATAGGTAAATACTGTGCTCATGTACTATGTAGGTTAAGCTGGTACCAATTTTTAAAGGTAAATTAATACTGTGCTCATGTACTAGGTAGGTTAAGCTGGTACCAGGTTTTATAGGTAAATAAATACTGTGTTCATGCACTAGGTAGGTTTAGTAAACAAAACAGGGTAACAAATCACTAGCACTTAATCTAACCCAGTTTGGAATACCTGGCTTCCACATATGCTTAACACCAAAGGACTTCAAATCATAGATGGCTGTAAGCTGGTCTATACGGGTTCCTGTCTATAAAGTAGAATAAATAATCCATCCTCTGAGAGCAGTATAATATGATCACACTTCTGCCTGTAAGTAAGGCATAAAAAATTGTTTGTTTCTGGTTACATGCTCACTAAACATTGGGTAGGTAGGTCGGGAATTTCATTTTTTATTTTGATTTTCCTTTTATTATTCTTGAAAGACGCTGTTGAGATCATTTTTGTTGAGAGGTAAAAAAAGTGAGATAAATAGTCTAGGGTCATGGGGAAATTAGGGTGAATCAAGTAACCAAAAACAATTTTTTTATGCCTAATCCCTAAATATTTATGTATAAACTATTGCCGAATCGCATGATGTCTATCGTTGTATAGAACAGTAAACCCAGTAACATTAAAGGAACAGAATGCCAGATGGACATCACAATATAAAAAATTGTCAACTTTCACAAAATTGGTTTAAAAGCATGGCTTCTATAATTAGTGTTGAATTTGGTGATAAAAATACTTAGTACAGTCAGAATTAAACTTAACTGAAGCTTAGTTTTTCTTTGTGACCAGTGTTATAGATAGATATTTTTCCACAATCATCTCTGAATTTTACAACAGGATTTGATTGACAGGTCTAAATAGCCAATCAGAATTGAGTACTGATTAGCCTCGTCCCAACCCGCCATCTTGTCCGTCAAACTATTGATGTCCGACACGTATATACCGATTTGTATTGAAATCATGTAAAATGGTCAAAAGTTGCTGTTAACGCACATACAATTCAGATACACGACATCAAGAAAGGCATATTGGTGGGGTAATATTTGTATCTTTTCAAAAACCAGGCAGTAATTTGGATAAATGTAGTAACATAATCAACAGAGTGCTCTCCCTTAAATATCGGGGGAGGCATAGTAAACTAGCCACTGTTGAAAGGTCAATTGGTATGCAAACTGTACTTCATAAATAAAACATTTAACATAATATTTATTACAATTACTAACAAACGAAAGAAGCTTTCAAAATTTGAAAAATAAATCATAAATCTGGGGTCCTGTCCCTTTAAGATTACAAAGAAACAAAGAATGAAATGCTATAAAAACAATGAGACTTCATGTATTAAGCGAGAGCATACTCTACAAATTTTAAGTGTAAACTATAAAGGATCATTGACAATGCTGAGAGGATATCAAAGAATGATAAATATGGGTTCAATTGATACACAATGAGATCAAAGTACATGGAATATAATTAAAATAAAAATACAGTTATCAGTATACAGTGCAACCTCTCCAAAGCAACACCCTTTGGGAGAAGCTAAGTTATGTTGTTGTTGAGAGGTTGTTTCTCTAGAGTGGTTGAATTAACAGTTAAATTGTAAAGTGGGAAAATTATGCTGTTGTTTAAGGGATGTTGTTGCTCAAAAGAGGATTGCTCAGGAGAGGTTGCACTGTACATATTTTATACATGAATATTCATAAATAATTCCTGATTGTATCTATGAAGAGGTATGGAATATAAAATACAGACATGTCATAGGAGAACTCAGATTTAAACCCTAATTTGTCGCCAGACTTCAAATGAATTCTTTTATTGAGGCCCAAATGTTCATATGACCAAGTATTATTCACAGTAGCAAATTTAATCAAAAATTACCTTAACCTCTGCCTTTACCCTTTGCCTCATAATACTGCATTTCCCAGCATCTGAAGCAGAGGACTTTTGAAAATATTTTGGCAAAAGAAGCCAATGCTTGTCATGAGTAATGGCTTCTTTTGGCACAATGTTTTCTACTCTGACAGAGTGGAAAACATTGTGGCAAAAGAAGCCATTACTTATTTCAAGCTATGGCTTATTTTGCCATAATGTTTTCGAAAGTTGTCTGCATCAGATGCAGGGCAATGCAGTATTATGAGGCAAAGGGTTAAATCAATTCAAAACTCATCAGAAAGAATTACTGAAGACTAAATACCATGTGATCAGAATACCAAATCAAGGTCAAGTGAGTCAATCTCATATATCAAGGTCATTAAACACATTTAGCTAAAGTAGATACGAAGGTTAGTAAAATGAACAGCTCTACAATAAGGCCCAGCACTAATGACTTTTTGATAAGCAGCCATTTAAGCAAGAAAACTAGAAAAAAGCTTAAAATTGTGATGTTTAATTCTATTCTTACGAATTAATGCAGGCAAAATGACAATTTTTGACTGACAGGTTTAACAGTTATGTTAAATGGTAATTACAAGTATATATGTTAGATTTATTCATAGGTGGCACTGTTAATGATGAACAGCTCTTCATGGACCCTGTGGACAGGTTTCACAGCATTATTGTACATTTAAGTTGAAAAATGGTGGAAATAAATTGGTGCTGATAGAATTCTCAAAGAGTATCAAGAAATTGAAGTCATTCAAAAAGTATCGCACTGGTGATTACATATTAAAAAGACAAAAAGAAGAGAAACATAAATTCTACAACAAACCTTTTCAGATTGTTTCTTACATATCTGGTCAACTGTTTCCATTATGTGAACAAATTTTCTCATGATATCCTGTTTCTTCACTGATCTTAGGAGACCTATCAAACACAAGAAATAATGAAAAGTATTTTTTTTTCAACATATAAAATGGCCAGTTAGGCCATCCTTAAGAGATGTTGCTTAGTGGTAATGCTATCCCTAACTTTCAAAGTGAGTGGCTAGGTAAGCATTTTATTTTACTTACATTACATGTACATACTTCTTTACAAATTAAAAATTATATTGTTGTTGAAAATATAGCCTGGAAAGAGTGGTGCTAACATTGGTAAAAGCAGGGATCTCATCTTTGTGATATTAGTGATGAAAATCTATTCAGAATTTGGAAAAATAAATAAAGCAAAGGAATAACAACACATTCTTTAACATGCTTGCAAATACAGTCAAACCTGTGAACTAAGGCCACCCTTAGGAAAGACAAGAGATGGGCTTTATTAACAGAAGGCCTTTATTCTGAGGTCTGTTTGTTCTAAATAATCAATGATGGTTTTCAAAGAATGGCCTTCATTCTGAGGTCTGTTTGTTCTAAATAATCAATGATGGTTTTCAAAGAATGGCCTTTATTAACAGAAGGCCTTTATTCTGAGGTCTGTTTGTTCTAAATAATCAATGATGGTTTTCAAAGAATGGCCTTTATTAACAGAAGGCCTTTATTCTGAGGTCTGTTTGTTCTAAATAATCAATGATGGTTTTCAAAGAATGGCCTTTATTAACAGAAGGCCTTTATTCTGAGGTCTGTTTGTTCTAAATAATCAATGATGGTTTTCAAAGAATGGCCTTTATTAACAGAAGGCCTTTATTCTGAGGTCTGTTTGTTCTAAATAATCAATGATGGTTTTCAAAGAATGGCCTTCATTCTGAGGTCTGTTTGTTCTAAATAATCAATGATGGTTTTCAAAGAATGGCCTTTATTAACAGAAGGCCTTTATTCTGAGGTCTGTTTGTTCTAAATAATCAATGATGGTTTTCAAAGAATGGCCTTCATTCTGAGGTCTGTTTGTTCTAAATAATCAATGATGGTTTTCAAAGAATGGCCTTTATTCTGAGGTCTGTTTGTTCTAAATAATCAATGATGGTTTTCAAAGAATGGCCTTTATTCACAGGGTGGTCTTTATTCAGATGTGGCCGCAAACAAAGGTTTGACTGTAACTGTCCTTTTAAATCTGCAGACCTCCGTTTATTTTGCTTGACTACAGAGTAAAGTTCAACTCTGCCTGATAAACCCCTTAAGAATTATCTATTGTTTTATCTGTAGTGTTTCAGGTCATCTACCACAATGATTAACAAAACATTCTCACTTTATTTACATACTTGTATAAAAACATTGCTAAGTCACCAAAGTAGTCAATCAAAAACAGAACAACACTTTTCTTTGAAGAATGTTTGAATATGACACTATCCAATAAGGTATAAATAAATAGGTTTGTTTCCAGTTACCCAACCAACCCATCTTTTACCTGCCAGTTTTTACGACATCCAAATCTTAGTGCTATATTGTAATTTTCACAGCAGTGTTACCAATATATGTAAAAAAAAACATGAAAGAAAAAAATCCCTACGTACTGACCCATATTTTTTGGGCATGTAACCGCAAACAAACCTTTCTTTTGGTTTGGGCTTAATGAACAACATGATTAGTCACTATATCAACATATTAGTCATGTTAGTCAATTGATGAATCACTAAAAAATATCCTACCATGACAGCCCTACTAAAAACCATAATGTATTTCAATATTCAACAACCTATTCATCAATAACAAAATCCCCTACTGTTCATAGTAATAACACTTTAATTTAATGTCCATAATTTTACATCAATGAATAACCTGTCTGACAATCAATTTTTTTTTAAAACTGTCTCCATTTTGTACACTACACATTAACAGCCTGCTCATCGCTTTATTTCTCAACCTTTCAAGTAAGTAGCACATTCATCATACATTCAGTAGCTAGGGTAACAAACAAACCCATAGTTTGTTTGTTTGTTTTTATGTTTTTTTTCCAATTATACGATGGCCAGTTCACCTAACCAGTTCACCTGGCGTGACCAGGATTCGAACCTGAATCTCCAGGTTACAAGTCTAATGCACTAACCACAGGACCATGGCCACAGGGCTTTTTGTACCCATAATGACATAAAATATAATCTCCAAATGGAGCAGACAGATTTTGTGAACCTTTATATTTTTCAAAGGTTTTATTGATTGAAAATGATTTACCGTAAAATTTTTCAAAAACAATGAAAACTTTGAGTTATTGTCCCTTTAAATTAGCGTTGAAATCAATGAGAGTCAATTTTTCAAAGAAAAAAAGATCCATTTCAAAGCAAACTCATGGTATAAAGACGTAATTAAGAAAAATGTAAATCACTGAGAAACACCTTCAGAAATTTACATTTTTCTATTTTTCCACAAGGGCAACAACTCTTACAGAATGTGTTATAAAATAACTTAATACAGAGAAATATTAGGTCAGCATGTGACCTGTTTCAACCAATCAACAGCAAGTATTATGAACAAGGTACGATAAAAAACTGTAATGTCTCACCTTTCATGTCAATAAGTCCATAAGGATCAATGTATATTGGACATGCTGTTTTGTCAAAGCCCAAAAGTCCGCCAGTGCGATACTTTTGAATGACTTCAATTTCTTGATACTCTTTGAGAATTCTATCAGCACCAATTTCTTGTCGCCATTTTTCAGCCTAAAAAAAGAACAATAATACAGTGAAACCAGTCCTTAAGGTCCTTGAGAATCTATTCATCAATATAAGTGCCATCTTGGAAAATGCATTTTATGTACATGTACAGTTAAACCCCACTTCTGCTGCACCACATGATACTAATAAAAACCAATACAGAGTGTTGAAAAAAATGGAAATTCCGGCACATGCTGGAAAATTTGTATCCATGCTTAAATTCTGAATTTTTAAAAACCTTCTACACTCAATCCCATTATGCTGAGAAACCAAAACTTAGGCATAGACACTTTCAAGACCAGACAATGTTCATATTAAAACATTATACTTATGACAATTTCCAGAATAAAGCCAAAATTTCTAATGCTAAATGTGTCTCTGTTTTTGATTTCACATTGCAAGACTAACTGGTCACACAATAAATATTGTAATTTTTAATATTTCAAATAATCATGACTTTTTTTATTTTTTATATTTTAAAGAATAAACATATTTTGGAAACTCCCAATAGCAGTTATAACTTAACTTATATAGACTGATTTCATTTTCAAGTGCAATGTAGAGTGATAGAATAACAATGAAATTATTTCTGTATCAACCTTAAATATGCCACAGCGGACAAAGACAGTTTTAAAATATGGAATAGATTATCTTACATCTCTGAGCATCGTCTCCGCCTTCTTCACATCAAAATCTCTTGCTAAGAGTGGAAAAAAGACAAATAAAATATTTAAAAGCAAATCATATTACATTATGTAAATTTGAAATAAGGCATTAACACAGTGCTACAGTTCTCAGGTCATATATAGCACCTGATACTGAAAGTTTCTCCTTATATTTCTTAAGAACAAAGAATTAGATTGGCTTTACTAAATCTTCACTATAAGGTCATACATCTTACTAAATTATCACTAAAAAGGCATAAATTTGAGACCAGCACAGTCTGATAAGTCCTAGAACCAGACTAAATGAACCTCAACAAAACGAGGATAAAAGAATGCATTAACAAAGTATTTTAGGTAATTAGTGTCATTATCAGTACTATAACTATCATGAGGAAGCTGGCCAGCCAGCTTACGCAGGTCTGTGGTTCTACCCACGTATAAGCTCGGAGGTCTTCCTCCACTGATTAAGCTAGAAAGTCACCGTTATGACCCTGGCTGTCGGTGCAACATTTAACTCCAATGACCAAAAAAAAGTAGAATAATTATGTACTATTGAATGAGGCTAATTAACTGTGACCATACCTCTCAGCCATCTTAACAAGAAACTATCTCCTTCTTCCGGCTTTAGGATATCTTGAACAGCAGTTCTGAACTGGAATGTAAAACAAACGTCTACTGCATATACACGTATACAAAATATAGGGTGATTGATTGTAACGTAATTACTGACATTCATATAATTAAATGCATGTTATTTTTTTGGTTTAACAAATGTGTGATCAGTCAACAGTTTTTGATTGATTAGACAAATTGAGAACAAATTGAATTCTTCTTATTAAAAATCTGTATTTCTAGAGTAAAAAAATAGTGTCATCCAAAAGAATTATTTCATGGATGAAATCACAAAAAATGTTTTTTATATGCGAAAATAAAATGAAATAGAAGAAAAGATGTACAGTTCTAGTCCGATTTACGCTAATTTTTTTCCCACGGCCCTAGACTTTTTACAAGCCTGAGGAAAAGTACATCCACTTTTTTTACTTTTTGGCACAAACTGTGTCAAAACTAAATACGAGGATTGTTTTTTTCAAATTGTCTAAATCGGTTGAGACATTGGGGGGTAGGGGTGCATTCCCACAATACATAAATGGAGTTATCTTTATTCTAAGGTGACTACTTTTTTGTGGCAAAGTGTTCTCGTCTGTAAGGCCCCCAGCAATATTTTCAGGGCTTTAGAGGTTTACTACTTGCACCCATGTAAATATACCCATACATAAGCCTACACAAGTGATGTCAATATTTATCATAATTGAATCAGGCAAAATGTTTGAACATACTTTACTGATTGTTGAACTTAATTAAAATTATGTAAACTGTTTTTTAACTGAATAGATCTCGATTGATTACCTGGTAACATCCCATAGAGTTTCATTAAATTTTAACAGTCAATTTAAAACTCTTGTCAACTTCACCATACAATTCCTGACTGCAAATTCAACTTACCACCTCAGGATATTGCCTGTTTTTTTTTTGTTTTGTTTTGTTTTTTTCATTGAAGGTTAACATTGCACCAACAGCCAGGATCATTAGGCAACTTTCCAGCTTTAACAAGAGGAAGACCCCAAGCTTACATCAGGTAGAACCACTGACCTTCTGTAAGCTAGCGGACAGCTTCCTCACATGTAAAATTTGGTCCCAGGTGGGATTCAAAGTCAGGGAACATAACTATTTGACCAATGAGGCCCCTTATTATTTGTTAGCTCAACAAACTATATACACACAAGAAAAAGAATTCTGTTTGTAGTTACAGAACAGTTAGGACTAGAGTCTCAAAACAAAACTGATTTATTTCGTTTCTGTAATCAGGGGATGATTCCAAGCACTTTAGGGATCATTTGACTTAAAGGTCAAGGTCACAAAGACCCATATTTAGTTTTTTATATCAATCATCTTTATGTGAATCAGATTATGAAGGTATAAGAAATTATGAATATTTTTAACTTGTCAACTTAGACATTGCATTTAGCATACACCAATGAAAGTACATTATTCTCTGATATTTCAGTATTAAATACATTGTACCATACTAGGATGAAAGATACCCTGATTAAAATCGGACATTCATCTTAAGGGCTATAAGGAGGAAATTAAAAATATTATTAATGAAAATAATGAAATCTCTAGTTTTGATACAAAATATGATTTCTCAAATTTGATGAACTCAGAATTTCTACATGGTTAAATTTTGTCAGGGTACATCACCCATTAAATGTAACATTCATTTACATAAGGATTAGAGTATCAGAGATTACACATATCATACATTCAACACTTTAAAGGGTAAAAATTACCACCTTTTAAGCTTTTATTGTACGATATGTAAATATTATACATAAATCTTCTAGGGTCACACGATCATATAGTATAATTACATACAATGCAGACACTAAAAAATAAAACAGCAAGCTAAACCTACTACAGTGTATAACATGAATTCTATTCTGGATGGACACAGATAATGGTACAGTGGCACATTTCATATACATATCTTAGCTAAGCTTAGCAAAGTTTAAACTTAAAAATCTTGCTACCCCTTGTTTGTAAGAGGTCGCGGCCGTGGTCCAGTGGTTAGTGCGCTGGACTTGTGACTTTCTTTAAACTAGCTAAACAGCTTCCATATAAGTGAAATTTTGTCCCAGGCTGGATTCAAACTCACAGTAGTGAGGGGTCAGTGATTACAAGTCAGAGATCAAAACCATTCAACCACAGAGGTGCCTACATATAACTTCATTTTTCTTCAGTTGGTACAATAAAAAAAATGAAGAATTCCTTCTCAGAATATTTGTCAGTTTTAATACAAAATACTGGACAAAGGATCTAGACTTAGGATACCAGACCAAGACTTTTTCAGGACCAGACAAATCCATTTGTCCGCCCCTAATTACAGGTAGAAATTGATTCAGGATGAGTTGTAAGTGCTGTAGAACTAGTAAAACTTCTTAGCTGGTTGTCCTGCAGGACGAGTAGCCTGAAAAAAATCTGTCGAACCCCGACTTTTTTCAACAATTCTCTATCATGACAGTAGCTGGATTACACTGAGAACAAGACTGAATCATTTTAAATATGCAAGGTAAATGTATTGATTTTAAATACATGCGGTCGGCAGGATGAATTTATCAGAATTATCAGTCATTTATGATTATGTTGATTGTGAGAATTTACAAGACATTAATCTTTTTGGCCAGTAAAAGTTGCGTTTATAGTTACCCAAACAACTTAATATTTTTGGTGCCAACCCTAAAGTTTCTAACCGCAAAATCTAGAGTATGAAAATATTTGGGGATGAATTGCACATCCAAAATATGAAAGGTTTGTTTAGAAAAAAATTGAAATGTTTCGTGACTTTCAAACCATGCAATTTTTCTAGGGTCAAGTATCTGTAAATATGACTATTTTTTCCTAGCCTTATACATATCATAGGCCCCATGCAGTTCTTAAGGAGCCGGTTAATTAAAGCAACAAAAGGGTTTTATTCCTCATCCCATTGTGGGTTCACTTAAGTATCAGATAATGGTTTTAATTCCATACTGAAGTTATAATGGGGACAATTATAGCAACCTCGTTACAAATATTCTTCATGTGAAAACATTGGGTATTAAAACAAGGTATTTTAAACATAGTCTGGGTGACCTTGATTTTTGTTCCCTAGCTAATAACCCAGTTTAATGTTTTACATAGAATACTACTGGTTGATAATAGATAAAATTCAGGGTGTTTATCGGGAGTAAAACATGACCTTCAGAAAGATAACAACCTTTCACAGGTTAATGTTATCGCTTGTACCAATTTCTTACTCCATGAAAACAACCATTTTGCCCAAGTTGCTTGAAAAGCAAAAACTCATATATACCATTTTTTCACTAATAAGCATCCCTCTCTAATTCAGTTATAAAGCACACACCCTCTAAACTCTTTTAGAGAAAATGAAAAACAGGACTCCACATGAATATATTAATAAATAAATCAGTTATATTTAAAAAAAATGTTCATGCAATGTCTGAAGAAATCGATAAAATCCTTAAACCCCACTTTTGGAAATATATATGAAATACAACAGTAATTTCTAACATATACAATGACAGACATCTTCCACATGAGATTAAATGTTGCATCAATACATGTTTACCACAACTAATTAGTTCCTGCTTCAACCACTAAGGACTTGTATATATGTACTGAGCTTGTTAAGCCATTTAAGGACATTAATTTCCCTTTCCGAATCCTGAATTGGTTCAACTTCGAAAAGATTTGGTAATATCAACAAGCTATCCAAAGAATGCATAGTTTCAGAGCTAAATTCATTACATATCCCTTTCATTTTAAGATGAAGTTTTATACAACGTTCATGTACATAAACGAGAATTAAGTACTCATTTCAGCTACAGTACAACCTCTCCCGAGTGGACCTCTCTTGAGCAATAACCTCCCTTCAACAAAACAGCATGATTTTCCAACTGTACAATTTAACTAATAATTTAACCTCTCTAGAGCAACGTTACAACCTCTCAACAACAACATAGTTTTGCTTCTCCTAAAGGGTGTTGCTTTGGAGGTTTATCCTCTGATGTTCTATTATAACGGCACCAAATTGATTCATAGATGTCAAAGTTGGGAAATTAATTGTTAAAAACACAAACTCAAATTAGGACATCTGATGTAAAGTGTGTGCCATCCAATGTATATACACTCAGTGGTATAAAAAATAGAGCAAATTGCTAGCACGATAAGCAGAATAAATTGCTTTTAAAATTGGACTATTCATTAGTTTAGATGTAAGTCAAATTGACTTCATGGTTCTTTGTCTTGCATTTAGTTAATGGATTATGCAAACTGTAAAATGTGTTCATTTCATCCATTGATAAGTCAGTAATAGATACATTCTCATATTTGGTAATCGTTTTAAGTTATTTCAAAAGTTTGTATTTTTACATGATCATGACTACACCATGAGTAAGTTATGGTATTTCGTCAATTGATACATTAACATACATGTAAGATTTTAAGATATATAAAGAAATTGCAGATAAATTTACAATTAATTATCTCTCAAGTGCAAAAAATCTTAGGTGATTAAACTGCAATTTTGCATTTTCAAATAATACAAATATCACAGGTCACTGTGACCTAGGCAATGTCAAAAATATAAGTCCAACTATCTACACAGTTTATGATAGCAAGACAATTTTTTATTTGACCCTGTCGATGGCCAACCCAAATTCTTTCATGAAACTGACCAACTGAAAAGCCAATGTAAGGCTACATAAACTGCTATACAATAAAATTTACATTGCGACTACCTTGTTATAACAATCACTCATTTTCAGACTGGCATTCAATAACTCCTCTATAACTCAACTTGATAACGAGACCACCTCATTATTATGACCGATTTTTCTGTGGGTCCCAAAGATGGTCTCAATATCTAGGTTTTACGGTATATAGTAATTACATGAATCTAATTTACTGATAGGTAGGTTGACTGTATTTTTCACTAAAAAAGATTTACCTGCTCAAAATTCAATCTAAATTTGAACACCTAGTCAGTCACTAACAAAAGAAAACTTAGAGGCAAATTGCCAATGCGTTTTATACGCTAAAATCATTGATTATGCATTAACAAGTTTATAGTAAGAAGTAAATTTCAATTAATTAATTTTGTTCTAATTGGCTGAGGTACATCTTGTAATTTGAACATGTGAGAACTGAATCGACGTGTTTCCTCTCGAAAAATGTTTTACTATACATGCAATGTTAAAAATAAGACTGAGGTACAAAAAGACGTCATAACACTGAATCAGAATTACTAATAAGATCTACAGCTATAGTCAGTAATTAAATTTAAAATCATAGTACTGTACGTAGTTTATTTCATAGTACGCAAGAAAAACGAAATTCTGAATGAATGAAGTTTTCTATATATTTCAAACCTTCTCGAGAACTTCAGCTTGGTGAGAAGTTAAATCCCCTACGTATCCACTCATACTTGGTAACGTTATTAGTTTGTTATATACTGACACTCAGCCTATGTTGACATTTTCATTGAAATTAATAAACTATAAAGAGCGGAAGTTGCAATATGCGTATCGCGTAAAAATGGGCGGGATTTAGATTTTGACTCCGCCTTATGATTTTCACGCTAAGTAGCATTACAATCTGAGATCATTATACATCCGTTGTCTCTGGTGTACAGAGACAACGTCCCTTTGTAAACTGGTCCCCGTTCCATGCTACAGTGCACTGTACACCAGAGTCAACGGGTACCAGTGTAGTTCCTTTGGTGCACTGCAACATGGAACGGGGACCAGTTATGAAAAGGTCTCTAGGTCACGTGGTACTCTGCGTTCCATTGCGCATTGAATGTTGGGAAAGGAACTACTTCGACCCCCATGTTTATACCTAGTATGGTAGTGCCGAATCCAAATCGAATTCAAAGGCATTTTTATTGCCTAGATAAACATAAATGGAAAAAATCATCTCTGAATAAAATCTTTTAATAATTTTAAGATGCGAATAACTCCCAAATAAGCGAAAATGATAAAAAACTATACAACATGAAGCAAAAATTTTAAATCAAATTAAGTAAGTTATTATTGTAGTCAATTATTGTCATACTTTATTAATTAATTAATCATTTTATACTATATGACTTAGTTCATATACTGTGGCGAGCCGTTATGTGGCGAGTCGTTACATTGCCGTCTAGATAGCCAAATTAAATTTAGTTCTCTTAGGCCTTTAAATAATTGTCGTAAAATCAACTACATACAATGAACACGGTAAGTAAAAAATGTTCGACCATTATTGGATATAACAATTATAACCATTTTTGGGTCATATATTATTTTCAAATAATTGAATTTGACGATGATATCTGTAAAACTTTAAAATTTTATTTTTTTACGACATCTGGATTCGTTTTTTGGTAAACAATGACTGCTTTTTGGTAGCTTCACTGGCGACAGAGTAAACAAAGTTGCTAGGGTAAAATATAGCGGTTTAAATTGAAATGCTTCTGCAATAACGTTCAACGAAAAAATTACCAAAAATCGAATAACTTAAAACGAATAATTAGTGATAATGGCTGACGACGAAGGTAAGAAGTCTGCCAGTCCGAAACCTACCTCGCCAACTCCGGCGCCGGACGCAGACACAAACCAAGAACCCAAACCAGTGTCTCCTACACAAAACGTCGGTGATGGTGATACTCAAGCTGAAGCGAAAAGCCCTGTACAAACAGAAGCTGAACAGAAACCTGGAACTCCTGAAGCTGAATCGAAAGCAGATGATGCTGGGCGCAAATCAAAAAGTCCAGAGGTACCTGCTGGTGATGAAGGTAGGAAGTCAAAAAGTCCAGTTGGTGAAACTGGTGATGAAGAAAGGAAAGTAACAAGTCCAGAGGTTGTTCCTGAGGATGCTGGTAAACAATCCAAGAGTCCAGAACAAAAAGAAGCTTCTGGTGACATTGACACTAATGAAAATGCTGGTGAAAATGAAGAGAAGAACGAAGAAATTGAACAGAATGGTAAACTGTCATTATAATTTGTTAAATATTCCATGATTTGTCATAGGATATGAATTATTCTTTTACAAGTTTTTCCATGTTTTGCTGTATGTGAGAATAATCAAAATTTCATAAATTGTAAAAGGAATATTAAGTAAACATATAAATATATGTCAATCACCCAAGACTTTTTAGAGTAAGAATCCATATTGTAGGATGTTGATTGTCAGGGTCATGCTCTCATTTGAAAATTTTGAATTTTTACGGTATCTATGATACATTAAGGTGACTTCAATTACAATTGTTTGCATGTCATAAGAGCATCTACAGCTAAAGAAATATTGTAAAAACATTTTACTCAACTATGCATTACAACTCTTTATTACTTGTGTCCCCCATAATTGACCATCAAGATAAGTGCACAACATAATCATACAATTTAAAAGTTTTTTATTATCTGCCAACTTAGATTTAATTTTTCACTCATTTAATTTTTCAATTCGATTCCCCAATTTAGATGAACCAACTGCACCACAAACTGAAGAAGAAACAGAAGCTACTGGTGGTGACGATCAAACACAGGAAACTAATAATGAACCTCAAGCTGAGAGTGACCAGCAACAACAAGGAACAGAAGCTCAGGGTGAGCAACAAGCAATGAATGAAGAAAATGCTCAACAAGAAACAGCTAATGATCAACAAGCTGAGGGTACAGTATTACATAAAAAGCTAAAGTAAATCATTTGAAATTTGAAACAAGCAACATATGTGCCAATGGAAACTTTTTTGTCAAGAATGTTTGTTCAGTTTTGGCAATAAATATTTCAGTAGTATTTACCATTTGTCAAAAAACTTGCATTTTAGTAAAAGCAACATGATGCAGTATTCATTGTAAATACACTATGTAGACAACTAAGTATACTTTGCATACTTCACATGAAGCATTTTGATAATGACAATGTGTACTTAAGATTATGTTTGTTATTTTAGAAACTCAGGCCAGACCTCCATCAGCTGCTAGTGAAAAGAGTAAACCACCAACCCCTAAACCAACAGAACCTGAAATGGCTGAGATACCACAAGCACCACAGATTCCATCTCCTGATAGACCTGAATCTGGACTTGAGGGCACAATGTCAAATGCAGCTCTTGTAAGATTTTTCAGGGTTTCTTATGCTAGACAAATATTTTCAGTATCTAGTTAAAATCAATTAAAGTATAAAGCCAAAACTGGTTGTTTCAATATTTCTTATATTTAATCTAAACTTAGAGACAATTTGTGCTGTAAGGAAGCATTTATAATCTAGCCTTTGGGTTATTCTGAAGGCTGTATTACCATGTTTTTTTCTCATATTTGCTGTTGATAATTTAAGTGATAATCATTGCTCATTTAAAGCTGTTCAGTACATATTGGTATTTTGACATTATACTTGATTCACAGAGGTGACATTGTTTTTTGTACAATATATTCATTTTGTGCATAATATTTGCAGAATATCATTTGGTCATTTGGACTGAACCGTAGTGTACCCGTGTTGAATCTCACTGACAATACACGTAAGGTTATCATGTATTCCTGTGCACATGTCGGAATCTTGTATGATTTTAACAGTAACCGTCAACATATTCTTCAAGGACATGTGAGTGTATATGTTTTTCTATTTTTTCTTTGGAAATGATAATTTCGCTAAGAATGATAATAATTGAGCCACTGATTTAAGAGTACTAGTATGTTATATGTCAGACAAAATTTTTCTTGGATTATATGATTGAACTATCTTGACTGGAAGTTTATTTGAAATATTTACCTTATATGCCATAAAATGTGTTAGATAAGCCACTATTTGTGGGTGTTTAATTGACATCATTTTTTCTGAATGCATATACAAAATGGATTATCATACCAATAGACACTTCTGCCCGAACGTCACTAGTATGAGTGAAAAATGCATGAAAAATTTGATTTTTCTGTCTTAATTTCAGCATTTTAGTTATGAAATTATACAAGTCAAATTGTTAATTTTACCAAATGTTGTATTAAATTTTTAGTCCAATCCTATATCATGTACATGTGTGAGTGAAGATAAGAGATGGTTAGTGACCGGTGACAAAGGGAAGGATAGTATGGTCATAGTTTGGGATACATATACTGGGTAAGTAGATTATGTTACTTTGTATAATGTTGATAATTGTTTCATAATATAATGATTAGTATTAATGTCCATTTGTTAGGAATGATACATTGCTATACAATGTTTAGGTACCACAAAAGTCAAGTTCAATTGGGTTAGAAAAAATGATCCTTTTGAAAAAGTTGCACATGTTAGAATGTATCATAGCTTGTATTAGACCAAATGTTCAGCGTATTTAAACTGCTTGAGAGTGTTGTGTGATCGAATATGCTTACATGTCAGGTTGCATAATCTTATCTTGAATTTTAATTACATTTTGTCCCATTCTAACTTACATATTATTCAAATAGCTAATATAACTGAGACTTTTCAGTTTAGCATATAAGCAGAATCCTGTGCACCAAATAAACGATAATTTTACAACCTTTTTGTACAAAGATATTTTAATCTGTCAAACATGTAGCTTACATTTCTGTCAGATCTTTTTCTACTACAGTGGTTGTGAAATTAGTGATATTACAAATTATTCAAGTAAAAATCATGTTTAAAGTTGTGTTGTTAGACATTTTATGTAACTTTGAGTATCATTACTTGTAACACGTTTCTTTATGTACATAGACATGTCTATATTATCTGTGGAGTTTCTGCAGTCTATGAACAACAAATACTGGTATGTGTTCCTGTATTTTTCCAATGTTTTCCTACTCTCTGTATTGTTTCAGAGTACCAATTCAGACAATATTTGACACAACAGGAAGTGATGACGGTGGTGTTGTCGCTGTAGGAATGACTCCTGACGCTCGTTACTTAGCAACAATTAGTGCGGCTAAAACACAGGTATCTTAAATATTTAGACAAAGATTTATGTTTCTAAGACCTGCATTCTAAATTGATAAGATTTTTACGTAGATTTAATGAACATATGTTTTATTCTCTAATGTTTTATAAAACATACTAAAGCTACCTGTATACTTTCATTTTAATATTCAGAAAAACAAACTGAACCACGTCTGTGCATGTATATACCATATGTCCATTAATGATGAGATAAACTAGTCTTGAAGATGTATATAAGCTTCTCGTAATGAAGAATGTTTTTTACATATTCAGGTTTTGTCTATTTGGGAATGGACTGTTGATGGTGAGACTCCACTATGTTCGGCACAACTTAAGCCATCATACGGTGTACAGAATTTCATCTTATTCAACCCAGAAGATTACCATTATCTGGTTACTAACAGTGATTCTCAAGTTATCTTCTTTAACTGGGTTAGTACTGTACTAATGAATTCATGTGTTTCTTCTGTTATGTCAATTAGTTTTTGGGGTATTTTTCAATTTTTTTTTTTAAGTCAGTCTTGTTGGCAGGTTTTTTTCTATGTTAGAGTCTGTGTTAATATAACGTTTTATTAACATTTGGTTTTTGTACTTTTTTCATAATTATATTTTCAAGGCATTCATATCAACTGTTCTAAGGGTGACATATCACGTTGTTGATTTTTCACCATAAGTTTTACTTATTGTACATGTGTGTTCACCTAACATAATGTAAATTGTAAGCACAATTATCAGACCAATATCAGAGGAAGGTTTTATTCTTTACAAGCAGTTTTTTCCTATTCATCAACTTCTTGTCATTTGCCACTTGATTCAGTTAAACTAAAGTTTAATACTTATACCTACAGAGTAATGGACACATGGAGTACTTTGCCCCGCCTCTCACTGACCAGGATTTCAACAAACAAGTTGGTCGTTACAGTCAGTCAATATTCCAAAGAAACAGTTCCCGCGCTTTAACAGCCACCTCTATAGGAAATCTTGTTGTATGGGACAATAACAAACCAGTGACTAAAGGTAATAAATATTTTTTTATATGACATTGTCACTGGGTTTAATGCCATTTTTCAGCAATTTTTCAGTTATATACGGTGGGCGGTTCACTTAGTCAGTTTTCCTGGACTATATACTAAAATAACCAGTACTAACTTACCCTTCCACAAGGAGCCGGCTATTTCTCCATATATGGAGGAGAATCGAATTTCATGGAAGGGTTGGACCTGTTGAACCAGATTTGAACCAGGTTACAAGTCCAGTGCACTAACCAATTGACTGTGGTCACGACTAAAGGTATAAAATATGTTGAACTACGGACATGTTTTCTAAATTCATGAATTCCCTCTTTATACTCATTCAGGGGATAGCATACATACTTAACCTATGCAGTAGAAAAGAATAGTAGTGCCTGTAGTCAAACATATAACGAATAATTCTGGTCATGTGTTTGGACATTTATCTTTCTGTTACCTGTTAAACATGAATGAAGTTTTTTCAAAATGTCATCACCGCTGCGAGTTCAAATTCCTCCCAGGACCAAATTTCTCATGTCCAGCTGTTCAGCTAGCTTATGGAAGATCGATAGTTCTACCCAGGTGTAAGCCTGGGGTCTTCCTCCATTGTTAAAGCTGGAATGTCACCGAATGACCCTAGCTGTTAGTGCAATGTTAAACTCGTGTAATCAAAATGTCCTTGTTAATTATTGTGCAGTTTAAATCTGATGATTCACCTCATTAATGGAACTGTTGAATTATTCCCCTGTGTGTAAAACTGTTCTAGTGTTTGTACGGTATTTGATTCTGAATTTTAAGTTTATACTTTTTATGTAGAACAAATGGAAGCAATTTATAAAAATGAAGGTAGAGTACAGTGAGTGAAGTATGGTGTGAAACAGTATGTTTTCTAACATTATTTGGTTTGTTGTCATGGTGATAGGATTGTAGGTTTATTATAACATTAAAGCAGTTGAACAAAGCTCTGCTAGTTTTAAATGATTGATATTTATAAGTTTGTTCTATTGTTTATTTTGAATGTAACATTTACATATATTTTTCATGCTTGAAGTCCACATAATTTCTTTGTAATTTAACATTCCAACCAGTCCTAAATCTTAAAGCTTTATTCAAAACAGAGAATGTTCACATTTTAATCAAGGGTGGATAAATCTGATTTTTTGTCAAGCTGACTACTGGTTTTTGTCCCAAAGGTGATCTCGTTATCAAGGTTTTACTGTGTTATGTGTTGTACCTACTCATTCAATGAATCATGTATAATGTACTTTAAGGATAATATTAATTATACTCTTTTTTCAAATATACTGTTTATGTTATAATCAAAGGATTGAGAGGAGAGTGGACGAGTATGTGAGATATTGTATTTATTTTGTATGCTTTTTGTATTGATGGATGATTGAAAATTGTTGTGTGATTTTGTTGTTTTTTAATTTGTTTTCTTCTATTTGTTTGTGTTCTAACATATAACATTTTGTGCTGTTGATATACTCTTGAACAGGGATGTAAAAAAATAATGATAGTAAAAATAAAGACAGGGAGGATAAAAAAATATGAAAAAAATGACACGTATGTCTTTGGAATTGAAATCACCAATATTTTACCCGAATGTCTTTTGTTCATGCTGTTTTTGTTTGATATATTTGTATTAAACTTTTCATTTAAAGTTTTGCTCACAGTTTGGATTGTAATAAAATTTATTGTGCTAAATATCTATAAGTTTATACAAGTCATTTTAGAATGAACTATTAATTTGTCAATTGTTTTATTGTTTACCTAGGTTCGACTATTTTGTACTAAAACATTGACTGAATTTATCAATTATCTATCATGTTTGTATATTAGTTCATGAAGTATTATTTATATTACAGTTGTAAGCTCTGAGCCATCAGCAAACAAAAAAGCATTGAAGATCATCCGTCTTCAGGAACGAGGAATAAATGTGATTACAACCACTGACAAGTAATGTATTGTTATATTCTGAAAGTCAACTTTCTTATCTGTAATAAAGTAGGCCTAAAAAAGGTTTGTTTCCAGTTACCCGATCACCCCAATATTTTACTTGCCAACTCGTAAGTTTTTACTGCATCCAAATCGTAGTTCTATATTGTAATTTTCACAACTCATTAATATTACAACACACATATTCCCATACAGTATTGCCAATATATGTAATAAAAAGTTTAAAAAATCATATTTTTGGGGACGTAATCAGAAACAAACCTTTTTTTATGCCTTAGAATAATTTGTGATAAGATTTTAAAGATTCTCTCTATATTGTATGAGTCTAATTTTGAATGTCTTCATGGCTTTGTTATGTATGTTCAACTATAGAAAACTATATCCCTTGTTGTGTATACATGTACTTCTATAGTTATTCTGTGCAAAGTTTGTAAGTATATGAACACTGTTATAGTTTTCTGAGCTTTGTGTTTCTTGTACTTATATAAGCATTTTTTTTATTACAGATATATTGTTGTTGGTGATGTGGCTGGACATGTAAAATTCTTCGATCAAAGCTTAAAATTAGTTCATTGGTAAGTGTTCTATTTTGACTAATGCGTTTTGTAAGGACAAATGATGCATGTGTATATTCTAAACTATCAATTGATAGCATAAATTAAATATTGTTTGTGCTTTGAATCAATACTTCTGTGCCTGGTACACAGTAATTAGATTAACCCTTGCTAATGTTGCATTCTATAATTGATCTGCAAATTTTGATCATATGCTCCTGCTATGTTGGATGTATTTCTAGATACACTAATGCAGGGTTTTCATTAAGAACCGATTGAAATCATTGGTTAAAAATGCATTTGAATCAGTTGTTTTTCCAAGATTTTTAAAATATTTGCCAAAATATAAACAATTTTCGCCAGATTTATCTGTTGCTTTGGCAAAAAAATCTGTTACTTAATTCCTTACTGAAGACTCTGTAATGCAATACAGTATATTATTGGGAATAATTAAATTTCAGGTATCAAGATTTGAACCTTGGACCAGTGGCTGCTATATCGTTCGCTTATAACCCAGAATTCTTTGGCTTGTGAGTATTCTGTGAAATATTTGCATGATGATTTGTTTCATTATTGGTGAAGTAATATTGTTGATACATGTATGTACAAACATTTGTGCTTCAGCATCTTTTGATGCAATTCTGAGGTGAATTTACCTCAAAACTTTGAACAAACTGTGTTTCGTTTAAATTGTTTTCATATATAAAGAAGGAATGTTGACAGGACCAAAAGATACATGTAAACATCATGTGGTAATTTGTGTTAAACTGTAAAACTATATGAATTAATTGCATTACATTGTTTTCTACATTTCACACAGAGCCAGAGAAGGCACCAACTATCCACCTGATGCAACCATACAAGCTAGACAATTTGTGATCCGGGATTTTGTTGTAGGAAGCAGTATTGCTATATTTGGTAACGTTACAGCTGATGGAACCAAGGTCAAGGTCATTCATAGAGAACATGATGCAGCTATACATGCATTAGCTTCACATCCTTCAGAGTAAGTATCCACTTGGAGGCATCGTGGTCTAGAGATAGAGTGTCCGACCTCTGATCCAATGGTCCCGAGTTCAAATCGACGGGTTTCGTTCACAAAATTCACAATCTCATTTTTCGGGAACAGTACTGGGGAAGTGTCCAGGATGTGGACTCGAGCGTGATTAATATAAGCAAAATTGCTTGTTTCTCGATCGAGCTGAAATAAATTTATATAAACTATAAATATCCACTCACTGATAATTACAGGTTATTTTAAGTAGCAAAATAATTCAAATTGATTTCTTGATTTTGAGTACAACTTGAAAAGGCTTTTTGAGAAACTCGTAAATTGGTGACAAGAGTCTGTAAGATTTGTCCTGTGTATGACTGATGTTTGTATACTTATTGTTATAATGCAACTTGTATTTATTTTTACAGGCCAGTTGTGGTTATTGGAAGTTATTCAGGACTTCTCAAAGTCTGGAACTATGAAAAGAAGTATGTAACTACATTATTCATAGAATGTTTGATTTTCAAACTTTGAAATTATTTCATATGGTTTTAATCTTATATTGCATGATTTAAAATTTATCTTACTGAACTTTTATAAATTAGTTAATGGAAATAATATTGGAATAAATGCTGCTCTTTGTCAGTCATTGTTAATTTTTCTGAATGTTTTTTTATTTTCCATTGCCCGAATACCTGAATACTTCATCATTTTTATGACAATGTTTTTTTCTATGTATAGAGAAGTTATGGTATCAAGAACTTTTGAACGTGGAAATCTCATTCGTTGTTGTAACTATTCACCTAATGGAGCTTATCTAGGTATGTTTTATACATCATTGTGTTAGTTTCTTGTTTATGATAACATGTTATTGTTTTAGACCCATTTTGTGTCTTCATTGTGTAATTTATCAGTTCAACATGTTAAAATATCTTAAACAGCTTGGACATGTAGTTTGCACTTTATTCAGATTTCTATTTTTTTATAAATTCAATGAGCCTAGACTTGATTTGTTTCTGATTTGATTTTTGTAACCTACATGTATTTATGTTAATGTAGATAATATTGTGATTGCTTCCTTCCAGCTGTTGGATTTGTGAATGGTACTGTGAGAGTGTTAGATTCTATAACTCTAAGTGATGAGGTACAAGAACCATTCCGTTATGCGCGGGATGCCATTACTCACATTGAGTTCTCTCATGATTCTAAGTACTTAGCAACTGCTGTAAGTAATCATGTTCTTATTTCTATCACATTTTTTAAGTAAAAACTTTTAAGATACATGTACATGTCACAGTAAGATGGTCTTAGTTTGATATCACAGTTACAATTGAATTTATATGATCATGCTTAGCTATGATGAACAATTTTTATGGACTATAAAAATCTATTTGTTACTTGTGGAATCATTTTTTTTTTCTACCTACAGTATAACCTGTGTTTGCAGCCACCTCCGAATAAAGGCCACCCTGTGAATAAAAACCATCATTGATTATTTAGAAAGAACTGCCCTCTGAATAAAAGCCACATGCCAATAAAGGTCAAACTTTGTCTTTGCCAAAGGTGGCCTTTGTTCACAGGTTTGACAGTACTTGTGTATGATTATAGGCATCATTTGATATGATTCTGATATTATCATGTGTCTGATTACAGGATGCTGAATACACTGTGTCGGTGTTTGTACGACGTCCAGGACTGAACAATGATCCATACGAGTATCTGGGACGTTATAGAGCTCATTATAAACCTATCAAGGAGATTGTATTTGGGAAACAACTTGACGCTGATGTTCCACGATTGTTGTCTCTTGGTGCTGATAGGGTTCTGGTGGGTTGTGTTTAAATATTTCATAGTATGCAAAATTGACATACAGAGCAACCTCTCCGAAGCAGCCCTCTCATGAGCAACAACTTCCCTTCAACAACAGCATGATTTTTTCCCACTGTACGATTTAACTATTAATTTAACCTCTGTGGAGCAGCAACCTCTCAACAACTACATAATTTTGCTTCTCCCAAAGGGTGTTGCTTAGGAGAGGTTGCACTTAATGAAACAGATTGTATTGTGTGACATACATAGACTGGACTATGTATGAGTGTGATAGAACTTATAATATTTAATGTATTCTCATTTTATCAATACTTAACTGATTATTGTAATTCTCAAACAAGTCATTTTTATGTTGATATTATTGCTCTCAGTTCTGATTCTACACTAATTTGACATCATTTCACCAGCTGATGTATGTATTGTATGTCATGGTATTATGTATATTTTAGGTTGAGTTTGATCTTGAGAATAGTTCTAAAGATGATCTTCGTTTAGCAAGTACTGATCGCATAGAGCAGAGTGCTGTACCACAGTGTATGACTTGGTATCCACCTATAACCAAGGAACATTTTATTGTTACAGCCAATGATCAGGTACACTTACTATCATCTTTCCAAACATTCAGTTTATATTTTTTTGTTCTGTTTACATTTAGTGTTATTTTATCCCAAAAACGAACTTTTCAGGCATGTACTGGAATCACCCTGGTTGGTGGTTGGTTGGTCGGTTGGTTGGTTGGTTGGTCGGTCACGCAGTCTGTCCCATTTTGCGGGGGTTTTTAATGTTAATTCAGTTATAGGTCTAGTTTTATACTGTTAGCAGTAAAATAGTGTACTGTAAGCCTCATATAAAGAAGCAGGCGGGATTCAGGTGATAAGTGTGTTATATATGTTTGATGTTGGTAGTTAATGGAGATTGTTCCATGGTCAGTGGATCAGTAGTAAAATATTCATGCTTGATAACAAATATACTAGGCATGATGATTTAGTACTCAACAACATGAGAAGTACATTAAAAAAAATAGAAAAATACTGTCACTATAGATTTCATGATACATAGGAGTAAAGAAATGTGGGAGAAATGTTCTCTCTGCCTGTGCATGTCTATTGAACCTTTGTAAACTGTATTATTACTTTTTTCAGTTTAAATTCAAACTATACAATGCAACTACAAAAATGTGTAGGAAAACTCTCCTTGGACCAACATATGGATCTCCCATACAAAAGTATGTATTCATTTTATTTTTCAGCAAACTTCTTTCTTTACTTACCAGTTGCGTATACTTAGACTTTTTACAAAATAAAAATCATGTTCACTCCTACAGATGCTGCTGATAATAATTATCATCTGTGCTTGTTAAAAACATTTCCTGTACATACACTGAATCAATGTCCCATGTCTGATCCAGTAGTATTTGATGTTATATCCCAACAAGATTATATTAAATAGTTTCAGTTAGTAGCATATGATGTAATTTATTACAAGATTATGAAATGTTCATGTTCGCTTTCTTGCTAATTACATAAACCTCACTTTTTGTCAAATATGTATTTTATGTGTAAACTACTATGATTGTTATTATTGTAGAATTGCTATTGTACCTACAAAAGACCCATCCAAGGATAAGAGATATCTTGCTTATATCACAGAAGATAAAGTTGGAATGCATATATTACCATTGGAAGGTAACCCACATGATGCTATGGCATTGATTGGTCATCCAGCGGGTGTTGCTAATATGGTGTGTAGTTATGATGGCAAATATATCTTTACAGCTGGTGGTGTTGATGCTACTGTACATATGTGGGAAATCAATATCAAGTATGTTATCACATTATTGAACTTAATAAATGTAATTAAAAATATAGTGTTGCTTACTGTAGTTGACTCTAGTTTAAAATATTTCTGTGTTTGTACTAATGAAACAAGCTTTGAAGACTTCTAAATAAAACTATACTTATTTTTAAACCAGTTTGAAAATATTCATCAACAAAGGTATACTGGTCGTCATAAGAAAGTGACCAGTAAGTGATGTTGGTATAAAATAGACAAACTGCAAGTAATCAAGATGAATTTAAATCTGGAAATATCTGAAACATTTCATGATATGGTTTATTGCTATCCATTATTGACCATAAAATTGTTGTATACCATTAAAATTTCAAGGTCAGCTTATCAGGCCAAAATAGAAGAATTTTTATGATGGTTGATTTCTTTGATGGCCAGTATACATAATGTTAATTCATCTCACTGAATCCATGGCAATTTTTTGCTGCAGCGCATTGGAAGCACAGTCTTCTCTGGGAGGACAAGATCTTATACCATTCTATGGTTTACTAGATGGTGGAAGAGAAGGTGAACTGTTCAAAGAACTCGAGGATTACTTCTACTATGCTCAAATAAGAAGGTAATTCAGTCTTATTTTATCTTGTCATAAATTGTTTACATTTTTGTTCCACTTTAGAAAATAAAAAATTTGAGGCAGTTGTAGCAATCAGTATGCTGTCATGTGACTCTGTTGAGTATGGCTCATTGAACTTCAAGATTAGGACTGTTGTGATAGAAATTATTTGGAATTAACTCTAGGAGATCTATGATGTGATTAACAGTATCTTACCGAATGAATTCAGCATTAAAATTGATGCTTGAGGGAAAGTTTCAAATACATGTTTAAGCATGTTTTAACAAAATGTTTTATGTAACAATACCTTCATTATCTTCCTTTTGAAAATGATATAATTTCTTTAATATGTCTTTGTGTTAATTTCAAAAAGTCGAATGATACAGGAAAGGTTTGTTAAAACTTGAATGTAGTAATGTTAACATTTATTATAGTAAACATATACAATGCACATAACTTGGTAAGCGCAATGATTGGGTATGTATTCAGGTCAGGCATTATAAGTCATTTATTGAAGTCTACAAAATATACAAATATACTTTACAAGTGTTTTCGTTTGTGCGCTTTGTAACTTTGTTACAATATTTAAGGGGTTAGAAAATCTGTTAATTATCTGTAGTGGAAATACTTATCTTGGGAACCATGCCTCTGAATTTTGATATTTGTTTTTGTTTTTAATCTATGGCATATTGCGTAATTGTCGGTGGAGTTCAGGCTGCAGAATTTTTTAAGTCAAATATCTTATGAACAAAGACCATTATGAAAGTATTTTCTTCTTCTTCTGGGATGGGTGGGGTAATCATGTGACTCTTCACTGATGTTCTTTAAATGTTCTGATACTTTCAGTTCCTGTGCTTACCAAGTTGAATAATTACAATTTCTGTTTGCAACATGCTTTTAATGCACCAACATTTTTTATATTCCTTAATATTGTTGTAATTATATATATATCCATATTCTTATTAAGTATGGTTTATAGAGCCTACCAATTCATGTTAATATTAGTTTACACCATGCATGTACAATGTACATAATTATATAATACTTATTTCAAATGTTGTTAAAAATTTTCTTCTAATTTGTTCTGATGTACATATTGTACAGTAGAATAGGCAATATTTTTTACAAAGAGCGGATATTCCAATCAAACAGAAGAAGTTATTTGCTTCATGAACTTGATCTTTATACTCTGTGATACTGTTTATAAGTAGCTTATTTCATACTTTAAATCTAAAAAAAGTCCTTTATGTTTCAAAGGCTGAATTCATACTCGAGTATAAAAACTTGTTGGAATACATGCATAACAATAGTTTTCTTGATAAAATTACGGTATAAAACTGTGATATTGATACTTGTTGTACGGTCGATAAACTGGTTGTGTTACTTGCTTCTGTGAAAGAATTTTTGTACTCTTTCTTTACTTACATTTTACAGTGAAATTATCAGGTTTGTTAAACATTTCATGTGGTTTTGAAAGTATATACTTTGTCTTTGTTTCTAGTTTGGGT
Organism: Lutraria rhynchaena; assembly: GCA_008271625.1. Taxonomy (NCBI): domain Eukaryota; kingdom Metazoa; phylum Mollusca; class Bivalvia; order Venerida; family Mactridae; genus Lutraria; species Lutraria rhynchaena. Next base: position 821,836 of record VIBL01000182.1, read on the forward strand.
ATATATGTATATATATATATATTATGTCTATCAAATTAATATACATAACATGTGATCAGGTAGTTGTGCTAATGTCAGCATTACCATATAATTATGTAACTACGTGTAACTGTGTGTTTGACTGAGTGTGACTTTAGTACAGTTTATTGCCAGGGACTGTATTTTTTATATATTGTTACATAGATTTTAGATTGTTATTGAATTATTATAAGAGTGGATCAAAATAAATTCATTTGATTTATAAATGTTTATTGAAATAATAATTACATAATTTAATCTATCGAGAATAATCAAGTATTGAGGCTACTGATTTTATTGTTTGTAAAGTTCATTTTGTTATGTTACTTTGATTCGGCTTAATATGTTCATAAGGTGATTTAAAATTTCCTGAGCCATGAAATAGTTTTATTTATATCTTTACACAAAATGAGATTATGAGTTTTGTGTTTGATTGCATAAAATGATATATCTTGGTTATTTAATATAAATAATAGATTAATGAAAATTTTGTTGTTAAATCAGATGTAACATTTTATGTTTTACTTTACCAAATTCCTTCAATGCTTACTTCAATAAATCACTCATGAGTCCTCGAAAAAACCAACACTGGTGTCTAAAGAGATATGATTATGGCTATTATTTGGTTTGAACTCCAGTCCCCATAATGAGTGGCCTGATCCTTACCCCTCCCCCCTGCCTGCAGTATTGCTTCCCCACCATAGATTTGAATGCCCCAGTAAAATACGTACATATATTCTGAATAACATTACCTGTTTTGTTTGTTCAGAAAAGAATTCTCACAAAATGGACTGGATGCTGTTGACAGGTGTAAAACAAATGCTTCAACATTCACTGTTAGCCACAGGGACCAGTGTTAGACTGTTATATCATTGTTTATAATCCTTTTATCTGTATTTGTGTGCATCATAATTGTCCGTTAAAATAACCATGACAAAAGTTGATTTGTTATTTAATGATTTCAGTTCGTTTTTAAAAATTGGTTATGAACAATTCTAAAATTCATTGTTATTTTAATTGTGACCAGTAGCAATGTGTCTTTTACTTAATATATATATACATGCTCTTTATGTTCATAGGGTATAACTGTCGAACCTGTGTTTGCGGCCACCTCTTAATAAAGACCATTCTGTGAATAAAGACCTTTGAAAAACCGTCACTGATTATTTAGAACAAAATGACCCCCCCAAATAAAGGCCACCTGTCAATAAAGGCCACATTTTGACTTTCTTAATGGTGGCGTTTGTTCACAGGTTTGACTGTATATCTTGAATTACTCTGCAAAAGAGTGACAGTGAATGATAAATAGTCTATATCTGGCCCCTGTTAATGCATTAAGTAAAAAATATGCTCACAAAGTTATTGAACTATTACATTTTGCTATCAACAAAGTACTCATTGAGTATTTGTTCAGTTTGATAATTTGTAGACATCACTGTACATGTATGTTTTAACATACTTATCCACATCTCATTATTTAGATCGGCATTTACTGGATTTTTTTAGTTCACTATATAAATCACTACAGGCGTTTTATCTAAACACAAATTTTTATTTATAGAATCTTCAAGCATCACTTTACACTGCTTATATATGTATTGGCATTAGTTCTTGTCGAGTTACTGACTATTACCTATATGATATGGATCGTACAACCTGTTTTTAAATCTTAATTGACTGCTGTAATAAATTATTGCATATCAGTTATCCTAAATGAAATTTATGTTTTCATATATCGTAATGAAACTTTTTTTAGAAAATATTTGTCTGTGTTGCTAATTTGTATTTAAATGCGTTGAAATGTAGTTTCCGTGGTTGTTGGAGGTTTTTAGGATGACTGTTGATCATATTGTCTGTTAACAAACTGTAGTGTCTTGCTTTTTGTTTAAAATCACATACATGTACTATCATAACATCATATCATGTTGAAGCTGTCTTATACTGGTCGTCATAAGAAAGTAACCAGTAAGTGATGTTGGTATAGAATAGACAAAGTGCAAGTAATCGGCCAGTTTACATAATTATATGAATACTGCTGTAAAACAGAACTGTTTGATTTTGCTTGAATTTTCATGTATGACCGTATGACCATTTGACATTCATTGTACAAGTTCATATTATATTTACATTGAATTCTTCAAACAATGTGGTTTTGTCCATTAAAATAGTCATTTTTCATAATCAGTTCATCCTCATGGTTAAATACAACCTGAAAATGGATCATGTACTCTGTGTCTAGTGTTAGAATATAAAAGAAAAACAACATACAATGCAGTGATATTTACTTGAAAAGTAACTAACTAAATACCTGTATATGTGTGTTATTTACAGCCAAGGTGTTAATGCTATGGAATCCCGTGAAGTGTCAACCAAGATCGTGCTATCAGAAGTACCATTTGTTATGAGGGCTATGGGATTTTATCCAACTGAACAAGAGGTAAGTCAATATTGTTGCCAATAAATTTGTCTACCATGATTAAAAGTTTCCCAGAATTTTCCAGAACTTATGGTTTTCCCAGGTCTGGACCCTTCTGGTTTTTATTGTTTCCAGGACACCGAGGTTAAGATTTCCATTTTTTTTTAAATTTTCAACTTTCACCCATGGTCTACTGAAACTTTAGAAAAATTAACAGATCTGATGAAACAAGAACAAAAAAAAAAGTTGTAAAAAAAAACATGTGTGCTAGTATTGTAAACTTTAATTAATGAGGTGAAAACCGTGAGTTAATGGTAACAGGAGGATTAACTCTTACACAAGTACATTGTATATAAAAATATTCACTTTACAGATTGAGGATATGTTGAATGAAGTTAAGTTTAGTCGTTATGTGGAGACTGGACAATACGTGGAATCTATTGATCTGGGAGAGTTCATCAAATGTAAGTTTCCTCCTCTAATTAGTTAATTAAACTCACATTTTACCCAGCAGGAAAATTCCTTCCTGTCTTTGATTTCTGTTAAGATTCCAAGTATTTTACCAGACCAAGTACTCATGAATTCTTACTAGACGTCAAACAATCTGACACATTAATCGTAACGTGTGTTTATATTTTACTGATGATGAAACTATTGTTACAATGTGCTTTGTATGATGAGTGAGAAAATTATTTTATGTACTGCAAATATCAATGGCCAGGGAAAACTTGGATTTTGTGTATAATTTACATGGTTAAAAGTTTTCCAGAATTTTCTGGAACCTCCGTTATTTTCCAGGTGCGGACTCTACTGGGCACTTAATTTAAGATTTCCGTTTTTTTTTTAAATTTTCAACTTTCACCCATAAATTTATGTAATCAGATCATTGTAGTTATCTGGTTGTTGATGTTATTTGACGTATAAAAGCTTTACTCATCATGCTTATTTAAGTAACCAATGTTTTCTCAAGGATTCTTTAGCTTAGAAATGAAACTTCAAATGAATCCTGTTGCTATATTTCAGTGTATGTAAATCACAGACCTGCATTTGGTTTGTCACCGGAGAAGTTATTGAAGTCGTTTGAGACTTTAGGAATGTATTCTGACAAAGGTTCATCAATAGACAGGGGAGATCTCCTGGAGATGCTGCAAACGAAAGGTAAGTACAGAAAAACTTCATTATTACGACCATTGATATCGTGAGCACCCGAATTATCTCCAGTTTTTAAAGTGCCGTCAATATCTGTTCTTAGTTGTGTATGATTTTCAACTAACAAACAAATACCTTGTTATTACAAGCACCACGTTTTTGTCGAGCAGGGGCCTCAGTGGCCGAGTGGTTATGGTCTCTGACTCGTAATCACTAACTTACGGATGGTCGGTGGTTCTACCCAGGTGTAAGCTTGCGAGCTTCCTCCACTGTTAAAGCTGGAAAGTTGCCAAATGACCCTGGCTGTTGGTGCAACGTTAAACTCCAATGAAAAAAAAAAGTTATCTCGAGCATTTAGTCTCTCCTGGAGATAACAAGATTTTACTGTACAATAATAAATTATTATGATATGTTCAGGTTGTCAACTCTCATTATTGGTTAAAATGAATGCACAGTTACATTGTTAAGTCTTGATCGTTTGACAGAGGTAATAATTGTATTAGTTGAGTGTTTCTGATTCTGTGACTAAATTCCATCAGTGAGATTCAACTGTCTTTATGCTTTCTGAATTATGTGCAAGTGGTGGTTTGTCATTTTAAAATGGTTGACATATTTAAAACAGCGTTATGATCCATTAATTAACCTTTTCACTGCCATAAGGACAGGTTTGCCCGTCCGCACCAGTTTCAGCATATTTGCCTACAGGACAGGTATACCCGTTCACACGCACCTGCCGAGGACCCCTTCAAGAAACCATGGCAACTGACCGAGAACAATGAACACCGTACAGGGCCTCCCAGGATGGGCACACCTGTCAGCCCTAGTTTCAGCATATTTGCCAACAGGATAGGTATATCCGTCCTAGGAAGCCTCACCTGGCACCATTGTCCCCAACTAACCCCTGTAGTCCTCCATAAAAATCCCTGACAAATGTGCGTAAACCATGCTATTAAATCCCTGGCAGCGAAAACGTTAATATGAAATTATTATTAAGAGTTTGACAGACCTTATATCAAAAAAAAATATTTTCATTTTCTTGTTCCAATCTATTATCAGGAGAACATATGACTGAGTATGAGTTGGCTGAATACCTGATGACATTATTAGGATACCACGCTGAAGGCGGTAGCAGCGAATTACAAGACTTTGATACAAATATTGCTGGTGATGTAATCAGCGAAAATCTTCCTCATGAAATTACAGCAGATATGTTTGCTAATGAAGTGCTGGGCTTTGCTATGTACCAGGAAACATCGCAGAAATCATAAAATGTGACAAATGTGAATAAATAAAAATGTTAAAATACAAAGTTGTGTGTATATATATCGTGAATGCTGCATTTGTTAAGGATTTGACTGGTGTTGAGTCTTCAGTGACATTAACTTTGTTATTTTCATAAAACTATTGAAAACCATTGAAATAAATAACAAATATGTGTAGGAATGTGTGTTTTAAATAAAACTTGAAGTTAACAGTTAATGTGTACTTGTGTCTTACTTACTGATACTGAAAAATCCATTCTTTGTTATGCTTGCTCTCTTCACTATATTAGAGGGTTTTATGCCATCTTATCAAAATACTTGTCATTGACACGATGCAAGTTATTGCGTAAAATAATGATTTCGCTATACATATATGAATATATAAAAGTTATATATTGTACTTGTAAAATGAGCTGTTCACTGTGTGGAAAATATACATGTATGTATCGATTGCTTCATGTTCGTCACTACTATTTGTGTACACATTTTTACTTTGCCTGATATTCATATTATTTATTGGTCTAAGTGAATAATCAAATTACCTTTGGTATGATGTGTTATGTAAATGTTATGACTTACTTGCTAAAATGTCATATTCTAATGTTAGATCTTTAAATATTAAGTACATGCATATGTATACTAGCAGTGATCCAAATTGATAATGCAATTATCATTGTAAAGATATTTTGCATATAGTGCAACCTCTCTAGAACGGCCCTCTCTTGAGCAACAACCTCCCTTCAACATACATCAGGATCACTGCATGATTTAACGATAGATTTAACCTCCCTAGAGCAACCTCTCAACAACAACAACATATTTTTTTTTCTTTCAAAGGGTGTTGCTTTGGAGAGGTTGCACAGTACAAGTTAACTGCAGCTATCACTTGTTACAATTAATATAAAACTATATAGTTTCATGTGATTGTACGTACTGGCGTATAATTAAGTTATATTTTTGTGCTTCTTTAAAATCATAATTTGTGAATAAAGTATTTATCATATGGTAACTAAGCATTTCTGTGATTTATGTCCTTTTGTGAGGTTTACGAAGAAATCTTTCAAAAATATTGTGGATATGTTTGATTTTGTTTACCATGTCCATTTTTTGTTACTATGTCTACTATGTCTTTGCTTTGAAAATGAACTTTTATTGGAATAAAACATATTAAACTTAAAGAAGTATGTTGTTATATGAACATATCACAGTGTGAAATACAAGTACATAGAGGTAATTAAATCAGGAGATTTCTCAACATCCCATTACACCATTGAAATGATGAAAAAAGGAGACAAAATTGCAAGTTTTACTCATACCTGAATAATTATACAGACAGAACATTTTGTACTTATTTTACCAAAATTAACCCTTTACCTCATAATACCACATTTCCCCGCATCTGAAGCAAATGACTCTTGAAAACATTGTGGCAAAAAAAGCCATTTTTTGTTATGAGTAATGATGGCTTCTTTTGCCACAATGTTTTCCACTTTGTCTGAGAGAAATAACATAATTTTCTTAAATAAATTGATGTTTTGTATATTTGCTTTGAATTTTGAAGAGTTCAAAATATGCTTATGAGGCAAAGGGTTAAATAACTCAGATTGTTTTAAGAACAACAAAAATCAATGCACTTTGGACAAGGCTGGAATAACCAACAATTTTAAATCTCTTTTGTTAGACATTTTCATGTCAATAAGGTAAATTCAATTATGGCTTTATCAGGATGATATTTATAATATAAAAGAGCGATATTACATTTGGTCTTTGTTTTGGGTGGTAAGCATCCGGATTTGATGAAAAAAAAGTTACACAGTGCAACCTCTCCGGAACATCACACTTGCCCAAAAACCTCTCTTCAACAACAGCATGATTTTTTCCCACTAAACAATTTAAAATTGATTTAATTTATCCTCTCTAGAGCAACAACCTCTGAACAACAATATGATTTCGTTTCTCCAACAGGGGGTTGCTTTGGAGAGGTTGCACTGTAATAGATTTCTGACTCAAATCTCATACATGAAAGGCACAAGTATACTGGCCAATCTTATACTTTGTAATCTTATGTCCAAGGTCTGAGGTTATAAAAGTTGAGATTAGTCTCTGAGCTCAAATCTCATGTCTTCTTGTTAATCATGACCACACAATAATGATATTATGGACACATTACTCTGACAGCATGATTGATCTGAATATATGTATTTAAACAGTATCTCATACAATCTAGGGGATGGTGTCAATCAGATATGTGTATTAATTTATTTTATTCATTGTAACGGTAATGATCTTATGTAATGGAAACGTCACGCTGTAACAGAAATGATGGAACATTATTTTGAACTATTCAGAACATAACATAAATGTCGAATATAATGTATTCCAATGTAAAGTATATAAACAAATAAGGATACGTGTCTCAATAAGTACAAGAACTGTTCAAAAGAAGCAATTTAACACAAATAATTTTTATTTGATTTATCCATAGTAATTTATCAACAGTTAGCCACACAAACTGATAAAAACACAGTTAAATACCACGGATGCCCATCCTGGTAATTGGAGATGTCCAGGGATGCTCAATAAAATATATAAGTTTTGTCCGTGCTGGCCTAAGAGTTGGTCTAATTTATCAAGAGAATGTTTGTCTACTGAAAGAAACAAATATGTCACAAGTAAATGAATGAATTTCGACATGTTATAGTATACTTTAATAAAAAATATTAGCTGGAGAAGATATACATTAAAAACATGCCTAAATCTTCTGGCCAAATGCATTTATTTATTTCAGGATATACGAGAACAGTAAATCACAATTCTATTATTGTTAAATATTCTTGATCTGTAATGTACAGATTTAATCAAGAGCAAAATCCAACTTTATTGATGCACTACAAACAAAAAGTTAAATATTTTGTTGGAAAAATAAGCCAAATCGGGTAAATGAATTCTAATAAACGGCATGTGCTATTAATTTCGGATAACTGCATCATATAAAACAGGTAGAATTTGGAGAATTGATTCAAGATAAGAATTGCACAACTTGAAATATACAAAGTCTGCCTGAGGGACACGACCATATTTTAGCTGAATACAAAATTTGGCTTTTAAGGAAACTGATTCATATGAAGAAAATACAACATTTAGAACTTGTTGGCTTTTAAAAAATCATGGATATCATAATAGTATTGCAATAAAAAATAAATCTGCAAAATTGGAAGTAATTTCGATCCCTAGTTATTTCATTCCATGGAACTTATTTTGTTAAAAATGGCTCAGTTTCTTCCTATTCAAAAGTTATAATTTTTTATATTGTAATTGTTCAAATTGAAATAATAAGCTAATTGAGTATTGCAATGCTTATCTATGGAAAATAAGCAATTTTATCAATTAGCAATTTCTCCATTTAATAAAAAAATAAACGCATATATAGACATGCTCATGCCATGGTCTCCAACACGTGGGACCGGGAATTGTGGGACCGGATGGGACCGGCAAATGGTGGTGATTCTAGTGAGTAAAATTTAAGTTAGACACCGTTCAAATTGTAATGGCTTGTGAAATAAAACTAGATAGTAATCCTGGAATGGATTGTGCTTGTAAAGGTATTAGAACGTGTTTGGCTTGCGAGAGGAACGGAAAGGAATCTGTTTTACAAGATGAGGTAAACATGAAATCAGTGTAGTTTCGTACAGCTGCAGTATACTAAACTTAACTGGTTATCGGACATAATATTTCGGATATCAAATTAGGAATTTATTCTTTATTGAATTTATTCAGATTTTTTGTTTCAAGAGTCTAATATTCAAATGAACATTATTATGTAAGGAACATATTTAATTGAATATTTGCCACATAGTTTCATTTTAAAAGTTGGAATTTCAGGAACGTGTCAATATATTGTTTTGTTAAAGATATCTTTAATAACACTTTGTAGGACAATACAGCCATCTATACATACTGTTGTGAAAGTAAGAAAGCATGGCTGAGGGATACTAGCACACATCCTGAACACAATGGTCAGTCTATAGACTTTCCTGGGATATTTATTCAAGAAAATTTTGTCAGCATTGAGGAAGAGGTGGACATCATTACTGAAATCTACAAAACACCATTTGTGGATTCTCAGTCTGGCAGGAGAAAACAGGTATTTTGTGCTTAATCTATTTTTGACTCTACAACAAAAAACATTAAATTAAATTATAGGAGAAACACTCAAATCCAGACATGCATCTGTGAGTATGTTATTTATAATGCTATGCTGTGAAAACTCATAGGAAGTTATTTACAGTGCTATTGGAATGGCTGTTTTAGTTACTTCAACCAGTGATTTTTCGTTTAATGTTTTCGTGATGAGCCTTCTAATATTTACTGGACTAGTTCATCAGTTAGGCCATTTTTCACTGACTGGTTTTATGTAAAAGGTTCATAGTATCATAGTACAGTTTAAAGACTTTACTTTTGACTGCTACATTATATTCCAATTAATCATTGTCATTTCAGGACTTCGGGCCAAAGGTAAATTTCAAGAAAAAGAAATTAAAAACAGCAAATTTCTCTGGATTACCTCCATTTAGCAAGGAACTGTATTTGAGAATGAGATCTTTAGAGCTATTGAGTGATTTTTCTCCAGTAGAACAATGTCACCTTGAGTACACACCAGAGAGAGGATCAGCTATTGATCCACATTTTGATGATTTCTGGCTGTGGGGCGAAAGGCTTGTGACATTAAACCTACTGTCTGATACAGAACTGTGTTTCACGATCGAATCTAAACCAAACATTGAAGTCCATGTTCCAATGAATAGGAGATCATTATTAGTGGTTTACGGCGATGCAAGAAATGTGTGGAAACATGCAATACATAGAAATGATATAAAAGATAAACGTATTGCGGTTACATTGCGAGAACTATCAGCTGAATTCAGTGAAAATGGACCTCGGGAAACTGAAGGAAAATCATTGCTGGATATTGCCTTAAAATTTAATGGAGTCATGGCAAGATGATGCAATACAATTATCAATCTTCTTTCTTAAAAATTTTAACTTATGATCAATTCTAAATTGTATTATATTCCAAATAAGATTGATTTTAATGTATGTTATGTTCAGATGGAAGAGACAGTTACTTACTTGAATGATTGTAACATTAAGAAAGGCACAAGAATCTGCTCTCGTCTCTTTGAAGAAAGGAATTTTTCTCTTTTCTCTATTATTGATCAATTACAATAAAACCGATTCCTTTTTTTTGGTGGTCGACAATGGTTAATTGAGGATTATGAAAAAATAGATGAACTGTATTGATTATTCAAAAACATTTACTTCGGTTGAATTAGTGCTGTCATCATATGTGACTGATTTGTGTTATTTATATCTACTGTTAGCTTTTCGACACATATTGTTAATTAATCTAAATGATACAAAAAGTGAAAAAGAACTAGTTGAAATACTGAGGGCTAATTTCTATTTACTAATACAATGAACATTGGCATGTTATATGATTTGTTGTTTGTTTTTCATTGTTGTTATATTTGTTATTATAAGTGTTGAACATGCCATTTAACAAGAAATATGATATTAATGCATCAAAATGAGTTGTTCTATCATAAAATAAAGATTTGTTCATGACAGATGACATTTTTTTGAACACATGGAACAATTTTCACTAACATATCCTTCATTTTTTAAAACTACAATGTTCTGAGAGTAAATCTGACTGCAAAAACAGAATCTACATGAAAAATGCATTTAGAATGGCAATTTTCAAAAATATATCTTAAAAATTAAAAGAGATTTGAAGAATTGAAATCTAAAAAAACTTTTGTTCGGGTCTGCGATCGCGGAATATTTCCTTATATGAAATAGTGATGAAAAATTCAAGAAAATTGTGGTAAAATGCGAACTCCAATTCTTCATAACGTTTTTATTTTTCAAGATATTTGAAAAAAATAAACTGTTCCATGAATGGTAATCACAGGCCTTTCAGACTGTGTCATTTAAAATGAAATTCATTGAAGACGAAAATTCAGTTGGGGTTGCTACTTTTCTTATCTGTATCTGCAAGTTACCTAGCTGAATACGACTGGAATTTTGTTACTGTGATATCAATGAAATAGTAGCATTTGTCAGGACTTTTATTTGACACTAAAAATTGGTAAAATAAAGCTTTTCACTGCTGAGAATTTGTACCACCAGGTCAAATTTACAATAAAATTGGAAGAAAAATTTGTTGACTCTTTAAATTATCATCATAACTAGTATTACCTTTTGACATCTAGTGAAATCCTTGTTCTTAAATGTTGTCAAGTTCAGCAAGATATTAACACACAAACATACATCAGTTCAATCATTGCCCTGCTGGTTGAGTATTTACATCAAGCGTAGTAAAACCTGCATTTGTGGCCACCTCTGAATAAAGACCACCCTGTGAATAAAGGCCATTTTTTGAAAAACCATCATTGAGTATTCAGAACAAATTGACCTTTGAATAAAGGCCACCTGTCAATGAAGGTCACATTTTAACTTTCCCAATGGGCGCCCTTAGTTCACAGGTTTGACTGTACTAGGATGTTTCAATGGTGGATGAATGCTTAGATTGTATTAGCCATAAAAGCGAGCAAGCAGGATTTAACCCTTTTTTTAAATACGTTCACTGAATTCAGTTATTGCAGGACAAAGAGCTGAAGTGTTACTTATATTCTGAATTGTAAACATTTGTCTATCACTAAGAAAACTCATCTATTTCATCTACCAGTATTGTGTTATACAATCTTGTTAATCGTGACAGCATGTGCCTCACAATAATTTGACAGTAGATGTGTACTAGTATATGTTTCTTCCATGGATTAGCAAGCAAACTAAACACGTTTATCTCAATTACATGTATTAGAATATATAGTTATGTGGCAAGTAAGTAAGAGGAACAATATTTTTTACTGGATGAATGAGGCAATGGATGCACAAATATTTAAAATATTATATATTAGTGGCGTTATCATTTCTTTTAGTAGGAAATGCATCCATTGAAAAGAAATTTCATGCTGGTATGCATCATTTCTGATACTGTAACACTGATACATTTCATTAACAGCAATTTCTATTTGATTAATTCAGGAATAATTATGATAATCCATAATTTTATTAGAAAACAAACAATTTACAGGAATTCTGATCGGAATTCTTAAAATAAACATGATTTTGTTATTATAATGTTCCATCTAGAATGATGCTACCCACGAAAATGAGGACTTAATTTGCACTCTTTCTGAAAACTACAATTTGAGTAAAATGTATCAGTCAACAATAGAATATTTAAGTTGGTGTCTGTTTATATTGCAGGTCATGTCAGAATAAGTATTGATAATATTAGCATATGGAAACTGGAACATAGCCATACAAACAACAGTTACACCAAAGTATTTATTTTTTGATAAAATTGTTTTTTTTACACTCTCTACACATTTGTTAATTACAAGTCATGTTTTATCATCATTAGAATATAAGACTGTCTCAGATTTTGCAAACTTGACTTCATCACGATACTTTAGATGATATGGTTCATTTCTTCTCTTTAATGCATCATGGGGATCAGTCGTGGCTGGATCATCATACACTGTAGATATTATCACTTTTCTGTGAGCAACGTTTGGTGTTCTATTTACTTTTTCCCCGTAGTATCTGTAACATCGCAAAAAAAATACAGTTAGATAACTAAAAATTTCTCACAGGTACAGAATTACAACAAACAAGAATAAATAGTGCAAATCCATTATAATGTGACACATTTTCCAGCCTAGATAAACATGAAATGAAAGATCCCTAAATTCTTACTGAATCACATTAAGAAGATCTGAACATTACTTGGAGCTACATTGCCATAGTAACAAACAAAAACCGATCATAATTTACAATAAAGATAAGAGAAAAAACAATTACCCAATTCCTCTTCTATCCTTTGGTTTCTGTCCCTCGTTTTCTAGAGCCTCAGTTATACCTGTGATTGTAGAACCTAATCCTTCGCCATCCTTCCAGCCCCGATCTTCTAATATTCTCCGACCAAATCCTTTGGTATGTGCTTCAAACTTTCCTATCTTATCTGATGTCTTGTCAACTTTTTTTTCCGTAGTTCTTTTCTTTTTTATTCCAATTCCTACAATATCGTACACACATTTATACTAGGTACAAGCACCTAATTGTTTATGATCGATTAAAAAAATTTATCCATAAAAAACAATAGCATGCATTCTTAAATTTTCAAGAGAGAAGACAACTGAAGATGATAACCAGCTAAGCAAAATATATGTACCTACATTATATGACATTACAGAAGTAACCAAACAGAATGGAAGCTGAAATATGGAGGACAAGGTTAGAATTCAGTTAAAGTTGCAATCACATCTCATAAGGAGTTTCGGGATACTTTAGAATAATCCATTAGACTTTGAACAATGCCTTCAGCACAGTTTTGATTTAATAAAATTGTATGGGTAAGATAATACATGTCATGGCATACCTGCAGTGAACCTATCCGTTTGTTCAATACCATCTCGACGTCGTTTTTCTTGTCTCATTGTTAGAAAGTCTCTGGCATCTTTGTCTCCAGCCCCTTCCTCATAGTACCCACTCATATCTACATCCCAGTCATCAGCTGTCTGCTCATCAAAATCTGCAACAAAAACATCTCACTTGTAAGTTATAAATACATGTTTACTTTGGGAAGGTACAACCAGATCAATGTAACAGATACCTTTACATCATGTGTAGCACTGAATACATACAGAGTTTGGAATTATTAAAAAATTACAAATCTATCTACTGTATTTGACTAATATTCCAGCACCAATGACTGGTAACATTACCAATACATTAATTTCTGGTAAAAATAGTGAATGGTTTTTTATCATCAACATACCTCCTTCCTGAGCTTGCCAATACTGAGCATCTGTATAAAACACCAGACCACTTCCTCCCTTCTCCCATTTTATTTCAATCTCTTCTTCAAACAATCTCTCTTTATTTCTCTCTTGATTTGATGGATCATCATACAGTGCTTCGTGTCTCTCCCATTCTTCACATGAATCATTGTCCTAAAATATAAAAAAGGTTTATGTTTAGTAATATCATCACTTGTAAAGGAAAAGTAAAGCTTGTTACTGGTCATTCTTTACGGGGCTCTCATTTGACCTTTAAAATGACATTTTGACTCTTGTAATTAGTAAAATAATGCTTCTGGCTCTTGAGAATTGATACCAAAGGGTCAAATATATTATAACTTTAGTAGGAAATTTTGTTGACCCTTCAAATTATCATCACCAAAGGATCATTTTGACCCTTAACCTTTGACATCTATTGAGCACCCTGCATTGATTATTCTAATTTTAAATAGGGCTGCGTAGTGCTGGGGCATTAATGACATGATACCATGGTATAGGTAGGTAGATACAAATAGAAATATACATGACTAATAAAGTACCAATAATTTTAATTGTGTCTAACAAGTATTGAAAGTATTTAGTCATGTAAACCAAGCAGAAGTAGAGATGAACCAGGATGGAAATAATTTGTGATCTGGCAATAGCTAGCACAATTTTGCATCTTTTATCTGTAAATATACTTGGGTGTTAATATCCATATTGCAAAATAGTTGTCACTTTCACAGAAAATGTATTGAAAAAGCAGTGTACTATTGATGAAACTATTTTAAACTTTGATAATTGTAAACTGCTCTTTGGCACCAGAAAAATTAGCACTTATATTGAGGTAGTGTCACTATCAAATTTAACACAGAAGAAATATAGAAAACAGTTCTGGAAATATGTAGTTTGTAACAAGACATGGCCTCAACTTTGGCTGCTTAAAAGAAGTATTTTACTTAATATCTGAGTTAGTTTTGTTTTGTAAAATGTAATTTTGAATTATACGACTAGGAAATTAACTTTATACTGAATAAATAAGCATCTAGAAAACCTCACGTGTTCAGATTCATCTGACTGACCCATCATATTTTCCTCAATGTTAAGTTTCATTCTTTCTCTTGCTTCTTCATCTCTCCATGTCTCTTTTTTCTTCCTTCTTTTTTTCCCACTATTATCAGATTTATGATTTATGCTATCAACACTAGTTCTTCTATTTGTTTCCTGAGAAGTTGATGAGGAATTTGGACCTAACACAGAGTTTTGTCTATCACAACCTTTTGATTCACAGTTGTTTTCTGGTACAATTTCATGCCCAGATCTAGTCAATACTTCCTCACTGTCACTCTGTTTGTTTTCAGCGGAGGTTACTTCACCCCCATAGTCAAATGGAACACTTCCATACTGTTTAGACGTCCTTGTTTTAGGGAAACTTAAACCCAGCTTTTTTATTATCTTCGGAGGTAAGCGACACTGTTTGATAAAATCCATGAATACAAGTGTTGGAGTGCCAACATTTCCATTTGGCATCAAATCAGGAGGGTTTAATTCTGGTAGATTGTTCAGATCTGACAATGAAAAGCCTTCTCTATCTGGTGGTATCTGTCTTTGCTCAGCTCGTGTTTTCATTTGATATCCATCATCTGAAACATGCAACTAAGATATTAGAAAGATATTACAATACCTTGAGAATCAATGGTGTTCAAAGTATAACATGTTTTTTATTACACAGTACAGGTACATTTTAAAAATACTGCATTCTTTCCATAATTATTTTGATCTGATAGCGCTTTTTCACTAAGAACAATATCCCAGGGTTTCGTTGCTCAGGCAGTCCAAAGAAGGACAGAGCACTGAGCCATGTCCAAATGTGAAACAGTTGGTATCACAGAAATACTAGTCTGAAATGTTAATGGGTTAGATTTCAAATACATTGACTACCTTATGTACTAGACAGTAGACCATCAATGATCAGGTTTTGTATTAATTAATATATTACTGTTGTGATCCCCATTCAATATATATCATCCATCTCACACAGGAAATGTTTTCCATTACCATATGTGGTCCTACAGGACCATTCTATCAACCAAAGGTGACTACATGAACTCCTTATTTATAACACCACTTAATATCTGTTTAATCTTGAAACTGTAAAGCTAAATTAATGCTGAATGTCATTCATTTTGAAATTGTACCAATGTAGCAAAATTAATAGGTAGTGAGCTTGTTTGTGCAGTTAATTGACATTTGAAACTTGAAAATGGGGTAATTCATATATGACCAAGACATTCAAAATAATTTTGTGCATGTACCAAAACCAGTGTAGTGATTGTAGGAATACTGGTCACTTTCAACAGCCTTGCTGTTTGGTTCACCCTTAAGTGACATGGTTGAGTGTCCGCCCACAGTGCTATGGGTCCTGGGTTCAATCCCGGTCAGGACCATAGATTTTTCCTAATTTACTATACCAGCTATTATTTACCTTGTTCTGTAGGCACCTTGACCTTTGAAATGTAGCAGACTTGTCTCATTATTTCACCAGACGAATCAACCCAATGTTTTCTGTTATACATCTTCAGGAATTGAAGTAATTTTCCAGATTTTAACTTCACAACACAACAAGCTGTGCGTTCAACGTCGACGGACGTTTTTGTACTTTCATTTTGGAGTTCCATATTTTGTGGAACTGATTTCGTCTCGGGTCTGTGTCTAAAATGAAAACATTCAAATCCTCCTGATTCGATAAACTGTGAGAAAAAGTTTCTCAAGTCACTTGAATGATATTCGTAAGGAATGTTGTTAATTAAGGCAAAGGATAAACCGTCGTGAAATTCCATCTTGCTTGTTTTGGTCTTACAGACGCTTGCGGACGATCTATTCTTCATACGTAAAGCATCTACGGGCACGTACTAAACTACTGACGAATTAACTGACCATATAGATAAAAAGGAAAAACACTGACGATATACACAAAGAAGGATTATTGGAAAACGCTGACGATATACACACAGAAGGATTAACAGACCGTATAAAATCAGATGTGAGAATATGGACTAACCGACGGTATCCTGTATACCTAGAGAGATTATTGTTGAAACAATTAAAAGGAAACGTTTATTTTGAAAATTAATTTTGCGAATTTATTAATAAATTTCGGTAATTAGTTGGTTAACATGAAACTCTTATTTTTTATGCATTAATTAGCAATGCAAAGGCATTTTTAATTGGATTTTTTCTTAAAAAGTCACATCTTTGTAAATCTGTTATCAATATTAATAACTTAAAAAAACTGCATTTGAAAATATTGATGCATAAAAAAGTATTACTTAAGTGAATATTCATATTTTAATGCTCGGACTGCCATTTTCTAAATATATATGCCAAAAAGCAACCTGGTAAACAAAAATGCTTTGACACCATTCAAATTGTATGAATATGTTCTGTTTTCAGACAGACACTTTCAGAAGATGAAAATAAACAGAAAATTCCTCATACCAAAGTCTTTCTTAATATTCTATGTTCAGATAGTTCACTAAGTTTTCAAAGTCTGGTAGTCCAATTGTCACACTTTTCAAAGAAATGTGTAAAAAGAAATGAATTATCTTTTAATCTTTTTGCTAGCATTCAAATAATTACTAGAAGTTAAGAAAGAGGAGACTTAAATGTCTTTGCTTTATGTATAAAACATGGTAATTTTCAAAGAAATGATTAAACTGCTATAAACATTTGAAAGCTACCTGAATTTTAAGTTATCAAAAACTTGATTAAACTATTATTAATTTGGCTATGACTTTCTTTTATCTTTTTTTAGCTGATGAGTTTCAATATTTCAACTGTAAACAGTAACAGCAGAGACATATAATAACGTAAATATATGTCTCTGGAAACAGTAACTAAACTTCAAACATAACATGTAACAATATACAAAGCAACCTGTCTTAAATGACTTATTGTCAATTGTACTTGTAACCCAGCTGTAGATTTTCCATGGACAAAATATTTTGTCCTTGGAAATTCCATGGAAACCCTGGAAAAGGCATGGAAAAACCTGGAATTTTATTTTCCGGGCTTTTTCCATGTTGAGCTAAAATCACCCAGATTAATGTCCATGGAATTTCCATGTACAGTCTGTACATTGTCCATGGACACCATGGAAAATGCATAGAAAATGCATGGAAAAATGGGACTTAGAATTTTTTTCACATATCTGTGGACTTAGAAAAATTTTAGGCTGGAAAATGCATGGAATTTGTGGACTTAGAATATTCTGTACATGTGTGGACTTAGAAAATTTTGGCAAGTGAAATGCAGTGAAATAATGACTTTTATGTATTAGTGAATGATATATCAATTGACATGAAATGCAATGCTAGACATTGCAATGTTATTAATTTGTTATTAAATAACAGGAACAATTACATGTACTTCTGCAACTTATTTATATGGATAGTCAGACATAAAATAATTTCATACAGTGATTTTGTAATTAATATAATGATATGTAGAGAAATGGAACCAAATGAATAACAAAAGTATTCCTATTTTTTTCTTTACTTCTCAAATGTAATTTTCTACTTTGATTTCTGTGTAAAATCTACACAAATCCTTTTGGAAACTCACATGTTAAGATGAATAAAAAATTATACAAACTTGCTCCAGAAGAATGAAAATTTACATTATATACAAGTATTGTGAACATGAAAACTTTAAAACCATTTATTAGGACTAAACTCAAAGTTATAGTTTACAAATATTTGTTTGGATGAAATAGTAATTTTCACAGTTTTCATGATATAATAAACTTCATCCTATATAATGTCATTTCCACAGTTCATAAGTCAGCTTTATAATTCATTCCCGCTCATGTCGATTTGGTAGCAGAGCTCCATACGTCACATCACCTCTACTGATGACAATGAGAGGTTCCCTCAGATTTTCTGCTTTGGTAATATCCAGACAATGACTGTCAAAGTGAAAAATATATATGTAAATTACTGTTCATTTATCATGATCACCAGCAGCAGTACTAAGCTAAATTCTAAAAAGTGTTACCAGTTAATTTAGCAACATGGCATATATGAGCCCTGATGTGATCAATTTGTTGCATATATATAGAATACTAGTAATGTATGCATTGTTTTCTCAACTAACTTTCCCATGCCTTCACTCAGACACTATTAAACTGTATGTATGAAAACTAAATATAATCTAACAAGACTTTCATCAAAGAAATATTGCTGAATTAAATGTATGCATACAATTTATCATTTTAAAAAAATCTAAAATTAAATTCCATGACCTTTGGAACAGCAAAATCACAGAGTAAATTACTATAGAGCTAAAATTATACATGTCCTGATAAATTTACCTTAGGTAAGATAGCTGTTGAAGATGTATCCACTGTATCGGCCAAAAAATTTGCTGACTTTCCATAACCAAATTGTACGCTATCGGAATTGATAGTCAATAGTAAGTAAAAACTGCACTATAAATTACCATGTATAGACCACCGAAATAGCAGTTAGCTTGAATACTGTCCAGGATGGCGGTTAATGACTAACCAACTAACGTCTTGTTGACCTGTAATTTTAGTTAAGACATCGATTTATTTATTTATTTTCGTTGTTTATTAGGTACTGGCAAACCATTACATTACAGTATAATGATGGTGAGTCTCTCCAAGTTACTTTGGACGGACCAACTATTACTAAGTTGGAAGCAGGAGGTAACTATATATTTTAAAGAATTAACTCATGTAGCTGTTAATATCCCTTTTGTCGAGTCTGTTTGACTTAGTTACCACTATTGTCTCTCACTATTCGGTGCACATGTGTGTCTAAAATTTTTGTGAATGCATCTCCTATTTCCCTGATGAGAATTTCATGAAACTTTGACACTATGCTTTATCTGATGTGTACATCTGCACACATACATATATCCAGAATGCTTTTTTTTCTTTCCAAGCTCAGAGTTGCTTTTGGTTTTTGCTGTAAAATGCCAAGCCTTTACTATTTATGTATATATTAACACAGTGTCCGAAAATGTATGCAATTATGTCAAGATTTTTGAAAGTTTTTTTCAAATTTAGAACTATTCTGTGACTTCTACATGCATTTAAAATATTTCAGACAATAAGTTGATGGAAAAAATCAGGCAGACTGTGCTGGCCAGTAATATCAACCAGGCATCAAGTGAAACCAAGACGTTGACTACATGTAGTTCTCCTGAGCAGGTTTCTTCTAACACAGAAAAGGTTTCTGCTAGTTGTAGTAATCCTAAGCAGGCATTGAATAGTTGTAAGTTAATATCTTTATTACAGAGAACATCATTTGTGGCAACGGGCATATCAAATGTGCAAATCTCTGATATCCGGTTTTTGCTTAGAAAAAAGTATCATTTGCACTATGTTTGTGTTGTTAAGATATTTTTATGATCTGAAGAACTCATGTACAAATTTACATGAAATAAAATGTAAACTTTCACTGTATTAAATTTGATATTTGATGGCTGTATGTTCAAATGTAGTCCACCATCAAGATGATGTAATGCTTATATCTCTGTAATGAATGCATGACACTATTTGATTATGAATGGAATGAATTTATACTTTAAATGAAAGCTCAAATAGTTCAGTATGCAGTCTCATTTAACAACTCTTGTATAACTCATACATTTAATGGTCTACTTATGAGTGTCAAATGTCAATACTTTTAGAACATTACATGGAATTATTGTGGTGTGTTCACTTCAAGGCACTAATATAAGTAATTCTCCTAACATGACTGAAAAATGTTGATGAATGCCTATTTGATACTATATTTTGGATTAATTTGATCTATGCTTTGGGGCAATGGTAGTCATAGAAATGATTGTTACTCTTTTTGCTGTCTTTTTATATTCAGGTGATGTCGAGGTCGAGGTCCAGGGAAGCTGTCCTATTATTAATTAGCTTGTATAGAGACTCTGAAAGTGACCTAGAAAATCCAATTACAAGAAAAAAAGATATTTGGAGAAATATAACAGAAAAAATGAATGAGGCTGGTTTTAAAATGTCTCAGAATAAAGTTGAATGCAAATGGCGCAATATTTTACAATTACATAAAGACGTCAGAGACAACAGGCAGAAAACTGGACAAAAACGTAAAACATTTCAATATTATGAAGAAATAGAGGCCATTGTATCAAAACAACATGATATTAATCCACCCTGTCTGGGTGGGAATAAAGTTAATAAAACTATAAAATTACAGTTCAGCACAAAATTGGAAGAGCATTCAGATTCAGATATGTCTGTCACAAACGAGTTACCCCCTGAGTGCAAACAAAATAGTAGGAAACGGCCTTGTGAACTAAGCAATAGTGACAATGAAATTCTTGAATTTTTGAAGAATATGGGAAAAAAGCCAAAGAGAACATGAAGACAGTGAAAAGAGAAAAGATGCAAGGGCCAAGGAATGCAATGAAATATTAAAAGATTTTTAAAAGCCTTGAAAGATTAATTAAATCTATTTTATTAGGAGAGAAGTTCCTTCATTATATAATATACTGTTATCCATATTTCAGGCTTCACTGAAGTTTCTGTCAAGTCAGGAGAATTTACCATAGACATTATACAATGCATATAGTCATTCATGTTCAGTTGTTCAGTACTGCAAAAAAGTGCTTCGTTTGTGTTTGTTGATGCAGTTGGTCTATATAGAAAATGACTTAACTGCATTTAAGTGATCTCATTAGTTGAGTTTATACTTGAAAAAATAATTTATTTAAGTTTTGCATTGTCAGGCGCGTAGCTGCCTATACGCGAGTACGCAGCTGAATCCACATTATTTTGACCAAAAAAAAAAATTTTTAGTTAAAAAAAATGT
This sequence comes from Lutraria rhynchaena, assembly GCA_008271625.1. Lineage (NCBI taxonomy): Eukaryota > Metazoa > Mollusca > Bivalvia > Venerida > Mactridae > Lutraria > Lutraria rhynchaena. The sequence goes on from VIBL01000182.1 coordinate 843,458, forward strand.
GGTTTGAAATTCAGCCGCGTTCGCCAGATCTGATAATTACCACACTGAATGCTTTATAAATCATATAGCCTAAATCGTACACATTACAGACACATGGAAATAGATATTGATATTGTCATTAACGAGTTTGCGGCCAGCAAAGGCCGCAAGTTAGACTTGCTGTGAAATGTAGACTAGTTGAAATAAACGAAAGTAAAGCTATTCATCTCCATTTTTATGCTAAAATAAATGGATTTTCGTTGGTCAAGAAAGCTCTCCGGAGGCCCCCAAACGCACCAAATTGCACCATTTATTTCAAAATTTTCAGGGGGGGCATGCCCCCTGACCCCCCTAGATTATTTTGAATCCACATTCTTTATAGGCTAGCTACGCGCCTGATTGTTGATACATGTAATGTACTTATGTAAACTAAACTTTAGTTTAAATGTTTTGGATTGTGTTTTGACACATCAATTTCAATACAGAAGAGAAATATGCTATTGTTTTTTCCCAGTCGTTTAACATTTTTTAAGTGTTGAGTTCAATTTTACTTACCTAGTTAGACAACAGGAAGCTTTGCTAGTTATATATAATTAATGAGCAAGTTGTTATCAAGGAAGTGTTTGAAAGTTAAAATTTATGAGCAAAATGTTAATTATAATACTATTTTCTTCATTTTTTATTGCGCACTTAAAATTTCAATAAGATTAATAATGAATGTCTGAAAAGTTTATTTTCAACATTAAAGCCAGTGTTTAAATCTTTAATTATACGTATTTATTCTTGAGGCGAAAAATAGTTTTTTGGAGTATTATTTACTGATCAAATCTCAGGTACTTAGTATGTACATAGGGATTCCTTGTTTGCTTCTTTACAATGAAAATATATTTGAGGTCACATTCATGGTCTGGTTGGCCAAAATTAGATGTTCTTATGTTATGTTCAGCTGTTACTTACCTAGGCAAGGTAAATAATAAGAGAGTCATCCATACCCTCTTGCTAATTTTCAAGTGTTTTGTTTCATATTTTATTTTTATTTAGTTGTTACAAAAATAAAACAATTTCAATAGTATTTTTCTTGTGTTTTATTGATTGACATTTATTGTAACAATCACTTAATGTCTTATTTATAGTCTTCTAGCTATATGAAGTCTTTTCACTGCACCAACAGCATTGTTCTCACCTAGGTAATCATTCTGCAATGGCTGTGGGACAGGGTCATCCTGAAAAAAGTTGGCAAAGTCATCACTATTACAGATGCAGATATTGTGCAATACACATGCACTAATGATAGCCTGCAGGTTGATCAATGAACTGGAGCCTTGTAAAGCGCCCCTTTAAAAGACCAAATGCTCGTTCAACTGTATTCTTTTGCTTGAATGTTTTTCATTATAACAACATGGCTGTCCAGTTAAATTTCCATTATCTCTGAATGGTGTTAATAACCAACTCATGTTAGGATAGGCTGAATCTCCAAACAAATGTCCATTTCCACATAAGTTTTGTCCAATATTGAATAATGGTGAGCTGCGGAAAACACGTGCATCATGCACTTTGCCTGGAAATCCTGCAAAAACATTCGTAAATCTCATATATTCGACTACCACGCCTTGTAATATTACTGAGTAATAGTCCTTTCGATTGTAATAATCAATCCCTCTAACACTAAGTCTGCGGATTGAGTTGTGCGTTCCATCAATCATACCACAAACATCTGGAAAGTTATGGGTTCCGTTAAATAACTCTTCCATTTCCTGCAGTTGGCCAAACAATGAATATCTCCACAAGATAATCATTAATGAATCTTAATAAGTTCCTAATTGCACAACATGCAGTTGATTCACTTACACCAAATCTGTCTGCAATACTTGAATACTTGTCCAAGCTTGACATATACCATAGCAACATATACATACGTACATTTAATGGTATCTGAGCGGTACCGCCACTTCCTACCCTGAAAGTTATGCCCGATACATTATACTGTCTACAAATTTCAACAACCTTCTCTGTAAGGTACTGAAAACTCACTCTACTAATGTGGAAGAAAGTTTTAAACTCATCAATGGTGAAACGTGATACAATGTCACGCACATAGTTTTTCTGTCTGTGCCTTGATCAGCGCCTGAAAAAATGAGAACAAGGCTAAGAAGAGTTATGTAATACCATAGGATTTTATTTTGTCAGCATGTACTCTTGTTATTTCTTACTTCTTGTGCTTTATGACATCTCGAAATTTACAAACAACATTTACGATAGGTTTTTTAACATCGGAACTAGCATACATTTACAGATGGATTTATTTTACTTTGAAACTTGTACTTCATTGATAAATTATACTGCAGTCAAGCACCTTATGATATAGTAAAGAACATGTCAGTTATGGCTCCCAAACTTAAATCATAAATGCCGCTATTAAATTTCTGACAGATACATAAAAATAAGCAGTAGTCACATGATCGCATGAATTTTCATCAGCGCACTCACTTTCACTGTCAACTTCTTGAAATGCTAGAAAGATGGCCAATTTTCGTTCTCTGTTTATCAACGACATGGTAGATACTTCAAACCGGATGTTTACAATTGTACGTTAAAGTAACGGAGCGCATCGATTTTATTCGATTGGTAACAAAATGTTGAGTAAATTATTCCTTTGCGCATGTGGGCGGGGCTTACCTTTACTTAACGTAAACTTGTCAGTCGAATAGGCCTAATAACCTAATGGTTCCCGTTCACAACTCGGTTTCTGCCTGTTTCAACAGAACCGATAGCAGACCGGGAACCTACAATTCAGCCCATATGTAAACTGGTTCCCTTTGACGCTCCAACATGGAACGGGGACCCGCTTAACTCATGCGTGAATAAGTACGTGCAAGCTAATTTCCATCGACGAGAAGCTGTTGAGGGTTAAACACCGCTAAATTACATGTTATGTAATTGTGTTATACAAAGATTGTAATTCAGCGGTGTTTAACCCGTCGTCGATGCTCTTCGTCGATGGAAATAAGTCGAATCTTAAAAAAAGCGTGCGTTTAAACCTGAACGAAGTTCACTTAGCGTCCCTTCCGTAGATATCGTTGTTCTAATGGAGGATGATTTGCGGAATAAGAAATTTCTAGTGGATTCTAGTCGCTGGTGACTTGCTCTTGCATAAAACTGAAAGGGTGCTTATGTCTAGAAAATCTAAAAGACGCTTGAACATTCATAAATTTGACTATTGATGACAACTAGTTCTGAAGAAAAGAGATTACGGACGAATTTCTTCATTTGGCATGGTGACATTTCTTTAGTGGAAGTGAATGTTTTATAAGCTGTTATAGGAGATTCTGTTTATCTGATGTGACCAGCTGATGAAAAATATCAAGTAAGTTGATGTTAGAAGTTAATCAACACACTGGTGGACAATATCAGGTTAGTTTTTGTTCTTACAATGAAATGAATTAATTGCTCAATATCGAGTTTTACTCCCATAAAGTGTGATAACTGTTGATTGAAAGTTTTCCATAAATTCTTTAAAGATGACGATAATGTTACATTAAACACTACTAGAAGCAACAAGTTTTATGGTTATGCTTTCCTGCACGGCAGATGGATACAAGTTGCTGTCATGTTGTCACCTCGGCGCAACAAGGATGTATCTGCATGAAAAAAGTCATACTGTACTCTTTCCATTTATTTGGTGCAGCAAGGTCCAATTAAATGAAATAACAATATGTGATTATTGTATTAATAAAACAATAACAAGAAAATTCAAATTGTTTAAGAAAAATACTTAGTATCCTTTTATGAGATTAATAATAAATACCATTTATTCTCATGAAAATGTCCCTGTTTCACTTTTGACACAAGATGTGGGGAAGGCAACCAGTAACTTAAATGTTTGTTGTTGAATAATTTTTTTTGATAGTTTGATTCATTAATAAAAACAGTTAGGATCACTTGAATAACTTATTTACCGGTAACTTCTATAATGTATTAATCTTACTAAGACACAATTATATAGTAAATATTAAATAAATAAAAGTGTATTTCTGAAGTAGGTGTACTAACTAATGACTATAAATTTTCTCTGTTCATAGATTTAAGTAAAACCTGTAAATTATTCTCAGTAATAAAATACACTCAAATTATTTATTATCTTTTTATTATTGTTTATCTTATATATGGAAATATTTTAAATGCAATATTGACTTGTTTCATTGACAAATGGTAATAAATTATTGAAGAAAGATAAAACATATGAACATAAAACAAATTTAATCTCGAATAATTATACAATGTACATTATGATGTTATCAAATATTGTTTATTATTACATTTTTTATAAATTTTCATAATTCTCTCATCATCTTTCTTAGAATATAGAATAAAATTCTGTTTATAACACAGTAAAGTGGCTATTTTTATGATTTGATTTGAGATAAACTTTGTTGCACCAAATAAAGTACTTTTGTGGTTGTATCTTGATACATCCCCATTGCTCCAAACAATTTAAACAATTTGAGATACAACTTTTGGACAAATATTGTTTTGGCTGGTTCAAATTAATTATAAAAGATCATTATATCATAAGTATTTATGTACATTAGATATTTCTACAAAAAAGTCAATTTTGAAAAATATGTAAGATACAACCTTGTTCCAGTCTGATGTGATGATATTTCATTTTTAAAAAGATAACATTGCCCGAGACACAAAATGGCCAAAGGGCTTGTTGTACGTTGCAAAGAGAAACTCTGGATTGATCAGCCTCTTGTTCGACTGGGTTTAGAAAGTGTGGGTGTGAAGCTATGGCAGGATGACAAAAAGTCTTTGCTGGTCTTAAGATGCATTCCGGGCTTATCAGACTCTGGTGGTGAAGATGATGTTAAAGGAGGATTGTGAGATGACACTTGCTGTCATTCCAGGTGGAATGACCTTGGTTTTACAACCCCTAGATGTGTCCATCAATAAGCTGATAAATCCTTCAACAGAAATGGACTTAGCATACATACACATCAAACTCCCACGCAAGATGAGATCTTCAATGGATTAAGGATGCCTGGGATGAATTGGACCTTGCCATTGTGTTTGGCTTACCAGAGCACGAAGTGCTAGGTGTGAGCTATATTGATGGGTCTATGTCTGGTGTCCATTGTGTGTCATGATATGTGCATTGTACAGTGTTGGCATTTACTTTTTGAACACTCTAGAGGTCACATTTTTGGTCAAAGGGTTATTTTTAGTCAAAAGATGAAAATTGGTCAGTAACTGTTGCTTAGTTTTGATGATATCTCAGACAAGTTTGAAAAAGGCCTGTGTGGGGTCTAAAACTAGGTCACCAGGTCAAATCACTCGAAAACCTTGTGAACACTGTTTGGTCACACTTTTGATTGGATGTTCACCAAACCTTGTCAGAATATTTGTCTTTATGATATCTTGAACAAGATTGAACTGGGTTTGCTGGGGTCAAAAAGTAAGTCATCAGGTCAAATCATGGAAAAACCTTGTTAACCCTCTAGAGGTCGCAGTTTTGATTGGATGTTCATTAAACCTTGTCAAAATGTGTTTCTTAACCCTTTCCCTTAAGGAAATAGGCTTATCAGTATTCTTCACCAATAAAGCAATACTGATAAGCCATATAGATGACCAGTAGATAAGGACTGTTATCTGTATACTATCCCAATGGAGGTAGTCTGCTGAAAATCATGATTTATGACCAGTTCCTGTTTAATGATATCTTGGTTAGATTCGAACATGGGTTATCTGGGGTCAAAAACTATGTCATGAGGTCAATTTATTGAAAAACTTTGTTACGCCTCTGGTGGCCACAGTTTTGAATGGATCTTTGTTAAACTGTGTAAAAATGTTTGTTTTCATGATGTTTAGACAGGTTTAAACATGGATCATCTGAGGTCACAAACTAGGTCAATTGGTCAAATCTCCTGAAACTTTGTAAACCCTCTAGAAGTCACAGTTTTGATTGGATCTTCCCCAAACTTTTTCAGAATGTTTGTATTAATGATATAATAAACAGGTTTGAACATGGGTCAACTCAGTTAAAAATTAAGGCACCCTGTCAAGTCACAGGAAAACCATAGATGTTGCAATCTTTACTTAGGTGAGCGAAAATGGACCATCTTGGCCCTTATGTTGAAATATTACAAGTGCTTCAAACTTACAAAAAAAAAAAAAACTCAGTCAATATACACCAGTGTTTCTTCCAGGTCTGATTTTATAGGGGGTGGGTTTTGACCCCTTTTGTCAGAATTAGGGGGTCATTAGAATTTAGAGGGCCATGCACTAAAATTGAACATGGGCATCTATAACTAAACACCATCTTAGACTCAGTATATGCAGGTTCTAAAGCAGCTCAACAATTTTTCTGAGTTTTTACCCTATTAACTGTCAGTTAAAGTTGAAGCATTCAGCTAATTATTGTCACTCGAAGCCTCCTTTTCAGTAGACAAATTATTATTTCTATCAGTTGGTATGTTACACCACTCTGAAAGAAAACTGCTAATCTAAACTGTTTTGGATCAGACATTCATTTAGTATGCTGACAAGAGATAAACTCATCCAGGGGCTCATTTGTATGTAATAATGAGTGCAAAAAAGTGTCTTCCGATTGGTAAAGACTAAAAGCTGTATTACAGACGATAATGCATGACTTTGAATAATCTGACAACGAATAAAAGCCTGCATCACGAAAAACGCACAGACCGAATTTCATTGCGCCTTGGTCGAAAAAAGTGCACCAAAAAACACGCTCTGGAAGAAACACCAATTCATTTTGTGCCATATATTCCCTTATAAATGCCCCTCCCCTAATAAATGCCCCCTTTTTGGACAAGGGAAAACAAAAGTGACTTTTCATGACAGGCTATTTTAATTTGAGATGAACAATAGAAATTAGTAGAAAAGTAGACTTTTTAAATCCAAGGAATGACACAAACACATTTTCAAAAATGTAACGCCCCCTGGGGTGTTTATTAGGGAATATATGGTTTATTGATTTATTTTCAGTAGCCTGGTTCTGACAATTTATTTGCTTATATCACTAATAAATACTTGTTTTTTTGCAATATTTACAAAGCACATAAACTAAATGGCTCTATTGTTTTATTTTTCATTCATTTAGATAATGTTCTTTGCACAGAAAGTATGTTAGTTTCATTCATTAATTTTTTTCCTCAGGATTTCATCTGATTTTTTACCTGTGTCTTACAGTGATTTCATTGGAATTTTCAAACCTACCTTTGGCTTTCTGAAGGGAAAATATAGAAATCAGAAAAAGGGAAAATTGAAAAACTGTCATTTACTTATATAGCATTTTTAAGGGCAAGTATAATTTTTGTGGGCTAGGAGAAACAGCTGATGTTCAATCAACTGTAAAATATACGAAATATTTTACACAATTGAGCTAGTTTTTGACCTGCATTCTAGAGTGTATGTTTTACACAAGACGATTGTATGTGTGTGTTGAATATGTTGTAATGTTTGTCATTGAGCAGTATCAAATTATTTTAGTCTTCTATGGAATTTTATTTGCGCAATTCCTGGAGTTGAACTATTATACCATGTATGAACTTTGTTTTTGTTGGTTGGTACTATTATAAAAAATCATGACAAAGGCATCATGAATTAAAATAATTGTTTTATTCATTAAGCTCGTGATAAATTACATATCAACAAACAATGCATACTTAAACTGAACATAGAATAACATTAGGATAACATGTCACAATATAAGATATACATTTCATAGTGATCAACACTTACATATTTACAAAATCAGAGTGACACATAGTAGTGTCTTAACACATATCTATTTTCTCATTAAAAAATTCTTCACCAACAATCTCTGAGTCGAGCACATTGGACTTGAGGGTCTGGTAAATTGTAATATCAAGCTTCGGGAGTGATTACTCAATGAGAATTTTTTTACCTGTCAATAACATCGTAGATAATACACACAGCATTCACTATTATTTATGGATTTGAATACATCCCAAAGAATGTCTAATACTTTCAATTCCTGATCAATGGTTTTCACTGCACCCTCCTCCTGGAAGCATCTTTTACTTTCTCCTCTTCTGGAATCTTTATGTGAGCTGTCCAAAACACTTTGTATGATGTCATCGTCCTACCGACTTAGGTGTTGGATCTCTTTGTATACAGTGAAGCATTACTTTTTGGATCCAATTATCTGTGTTGATATTGTATACCAGTACTATATAATGGAAAATAATAAATCTAACTGTAGAAGACAATTAATTATAAAGTACAGTCTAGACTGTTATAGTGACCCTTTGTATACAGCGAAATTCTGTTCATAGTGACCCTTTTTTGCTATGAAAACTGTCTATATATAATAATGTTCTAACAATATGATATGAACAATGACCGTGATTTCATCTCGTGAACACATGAATAAGGGAGAATACTTTAGTATTCTTAACTTTTTAACATTTCAGAAACTAATTGATTTTTAAAATGATTTCATTTAACTTTTAATTTTATCATATTAATCTTGTATTATACTTGTATTAAAATTTTATATTTTATATAATTTATTATAAACTTATACTCTAATGTGAATAATACACAAAAGAAAATGAACACACAATCTTTATTTGTCCCTGAACAATAGCCTTGATATCAAACATATTCGAGTGAAGAACCATGCTGGAATGACTTGACTATGAATAGTGACCCCTGTCTGCAGTGACCTTATTTTGATGTTCCCAGAGATTCACTATAGAGGGTCACTATAGAAAGTTTAGACTGTACATTTAAACATCAAAAAGTTGTATCTGGAATGCAATTTCAATTTAAGAAAAATGATTACCTTGCTTGACATAGGAAAGATTCTCAATTTATTGGTGTAATAAATGACAGATGCAACTTTAATTAATTTAATTAAATTTCATTTATATATATATGTATGTATATTACATAAGATTTGACATATTAATGCTGGTCTTTGGTAATAGGTCTTAAGATTTAATATTACCCCTTGGTCCATTGGCTGGGTCTTACATGTGGTGTTGGGTGTCAGAAACACCAGTTCAACATTCTTCAGCTTATGACACTTGGGATGTGATTGTCATTTTGTCAGCTTTTTGCAGCATCAAGGCCCCAATGAGTATTGCTTCTTGATCAGGAGCATTTGAAAACCATTTAAGCGAGGCTTTCATGGCTTTACATTTTGGGCCATATTCAGTGACCCCTTCTGTTATTGATTCCCTTTTAGCAAACCAACTACCTAGAGCACTCGTGCTGATGCCAAATTCTTTTGCAATTGGGGCTTGTGTCAATATTCCTTATTGACTTCAAGAATAGCTTTGTACTTAAACACTATCCTTTGTACTTTTCACTTCACCATGTCTTCCCTGTCTCCAACTTCAAGAATAGTTTTGTACTTAAACTCTATCTTTTGTACTTTCCACTTCACCCTGTCTTCCCTGTCTCCAACTTCAAGAATAGTTTTGTACTTAAACTCTATCTTTTGTACTTTCCGCTTCACCCTGTCTTCCGAGTCAGACATTTCCTATCCAGTTACTAGCCACTTGAACAGAAAAACAGTAAATAGTTATACTTATTATCTATGTTGAACATATTCAATGGCGTTGTACATTAATAGATAAGAATAATTAAAATAATGAGATAAATAGAAAATTTGTTTAAAATACATTTTAGAACTGAAGACCAGTTCTTCTTTGGATTGGCTTGTGCAACAACTCTTGGAGATCAAGGGGTGCATTACCAATCGAACAGCTGTAAATATGGCATATTAAAAGATCTTCCTGTGTTTGATTTTAATGGTTTCCATCCTTTAAAATAAAAGATTTTCACATGGTCAGCGAGATGTTTGTTTGCCTGTGGAGGAAATTTTCTGACAACTGACATATATACTCAAAAATCAAGCTTATGCTGACCAGAGTACATTTATCTGTATTTTGTGTTAACAAAAAGTTTTATTATCTGTTTAGTACCCAGGGCACACACACATTTGTTTATTTGGAAATGAAACATTGAAATATGGGGGACATGGCTTTGTAGAAGTTAAACAGTCATTTCTGTCACTTTTAAGAAATGAACCATTTTTTTTGTATGTATATCATTTACTTATTCTACTTTTTAGATAAGTATATTTTTTACCTATTTTACTTTTTAGATAGGTATATTTTTTACCTATTTTACTTTTTAGATATATGGCCCTACTGAGGGACTACAAATTTATTGAATTTTTTTACCATAGCATGAACAGTTCACATTGTTAAATATGGGCAGTCTCTCAGTGATTAACTTTTTATTATAGACATTCATCTGGTATAAAAAACAGAAACAAAACTCAACATGATTACTTAGAATTTGAAATGGCAGGTTTGTGTATTTATAAAAAAACTTACTTAAAATGAATGGACACAGTACAATATTTAGCACTTGGGTAGTACATGCAAAGGAAGTGCTGCTTACCATCTCAATATATATGTACAGTACAGAATAAAATCATTCAGGCGCCTGTGTTATCAGTGTCTGAAAGGAACCACTCAACCATGTGGCTAAAATAGAACAAAGCAAAGAGCACAAAGTTACAAAACAACAGACAAAAGAATGTGAAGTAGCACCTGATAATGTTTTAAAACAGAAATATAATATTAGAGAGCCATTTTTAGCACTAAATGGCAAGAATTTGTTCCTTGACTATTTACCTGTGATAGTCAACTGACATATATGGATGACAATATGTATCAACAAAGCACTAGGCTTAGATGATACATGCAAGTATTTGGGTACTGGCAATGTTCAGAGCCCAAATTTTGAGTATAATTTTTAAGCTACGATGTGCAGTTAATGATTAATATGATCATCAGTGTATTGGGTAAAAGTCATTGATGAAAAGGAAAAAGTTTGACATGTTTGTTGCGTAACTTTTTAGGAAGTTGGTGCTTTGAAGTACAGATCTATGGAGATTGGTAGTAATAACCAGTGTCATAATCAGTCTTCAAATGTTTTTATTCTTTACTGCTACTTGATTAACTAGATTGAATTTAATTAATTTAATCTTTGATTTCTGCACATTTAGTGTGAAATACAACTGACAGATTTTTTAGTTCATGGAATTCTGACAGTTGAAAAATTAGACCATTACTTGATATCTGCGATAGGGATGGCACTTCTTTGTGGTACTCCTCCATGATGTTTGTATGCGTACTGTGTAATTCAAACAGAGTGAGTTCTAACACTAATCCTTCTTTCATAAAGTCAGAGTGAATTTATGTATAATGCAGAACTTACTGTAAGTGATTTCCTTCCATTTTGAATAAAAGGGGTGTATATTGTATCATAAGGTTTGTGTAAGCAACAATTACTTATGTTGATATTAGATATGTTGATTTTCCAAAATAATGACTTGTGTGTGTACCTTGGTGTATTGTCATACATATATTGTGTGTAATTGTCAATTACTGTAAATTCTTTGAATTGTAACAGAAATGTTTTGTCAAGATAGTTTCCACACAAGCAACTTTGTACTCGTTTGATTCTTAGTTGAGTATTATGAAGGTAAAACCACTGTTACCTTCCTCTTACCATGATTTGTATTGAATTTACATTACAAAGATGAAATTAAATAAAAAATACAATGATTTCATGGAAATGGAAAAACAATATAAACGACTACATAATTATTATCAATATGATATAGTTCCTCAAAATGTTGAAATACAGGTCCTTGCATGAACAATGGAATGGCGACTGCTACCTTCTCCTTACAGATTAAATTTTTTCTTTTCTTCCTTTCTCCTGGGTTTTTGTATCCCATCTGTCCTTCTGTCATCTGGCCACTCGGTTATGAAAAGCTTGGTATCAGCACATTGTACATTTAAACATCGTACAATCAGGCATAGGAGTTGCCTGCCAATGCTTGCTGAACCTATCATAAAGAATCCAGATCTTCCTAGGGTTGCAAGCAACCATGAGCCAGCCCATGCTACCATCTGGCCATACCACTCTGTCTTTTTCAATTTGGGCCTGTGCCATGGTTAATGCAGTGACAATTTTAAACATGATCTAGTACACTATTTATTGCCTATGACTCATGTGTCAAGTGTTATAACTCATACTTAAGAACATAAATACACATATTAGGACTACAATAAATCAATAACATCCTGTACCATACTACCATACTAGGATACATAAAGTGTATCGACTAGGCACAAAACTACAAATCATGATGTCTGTTCTGTGGGTGACAGTTTCTTTACATTATTCACCAACAATCTGCCTTTCTTTGCCTTCGTCAGCTCTTCAGCTTAAGCCCTGAAAAGTAGTATTACATACAAATTTTTATTTATCACTGTCATACAGGAACCAAACAATAAGGCCTAGACATCGTTCACTATATATTTATACATGGGTATGTGCACCAACTCCAACCAAGTATTTCCGATAAGAAATACAATAACTCATAGGACTCGTAATACTTTAACATAGAGTGTGTACTTTTTTAAGGGATTTGTGTGCTTTATAAATATTACAGAATTTTGATGCTTACTTGTGGTATAAAGCAACTTAATTGTTAGAACAAGGATACTGAAAATAAATCTATAAGACTGAACATTGATTTTGTGTTTGTTTTTTGTGTGACATTTTGAAATACTTAAACAATGATAGCTGTGTCCATTTCATCCCAGGCGTAGACAATCCATTTGCTGATCTCGTCTAGATGGGGTTGACAAATTCGGCTTCCGGATGTGTATGTTGCTGTCCACAAACCACTCCATCCATCTTCGTTGAAGGATACCCATCATCAGCTTATTGATGGACATATCTAAGGGTTGTAAACCCGAAGTGTTTCCACCGGGAATGACAGCAAGTGTTATCTTACAATCTTCCAACATCATCTTCACGGCCGGAGTCTGATGAGCGTGGAAATGCATCAAAGACCAGTAAAGACTTTGTCATCCTGCTTGATCTTCCCACCCACACTTTCTTTAGCCAGACAAGAGTCTGATCTTCCCAGCCTTTCCCTTCGCAACGCACAACAACCCCCTTTGTCCATGTGTTTAACAGCATTTGTAAAATAACATTTGGTGGTTTGCCTCCATTTGCCCTGCAATGAAAAAAAAGATCTACTTCAAAGTAATGCTTAAAGCTGCAGGACATTTTTTGTACAAATTTATAATATTAAAAATATTTTGGCACAAATCTATTAGTATTCTTCTACCATGAAAGAAATAATGTTTTATTTCAATAGTTTTTTCCCTTAGTTGGAAATAGGCGTTTTTTATGCTCGAGCTCTCCTGATATCAAAATTCTAGCTAATGAATAATGTATGAAATGCTGATTCTTTTATACAATCAAGGATTTTTTATTTATGATTGTTCCTTTATAAAATAAAGTACAATTTCATTAGTTAAGTATCTTATGAAAAAATGTCCTGCAGCTTTAAATATATTTTGCTTTGTAGAGAACTTTAATAATTCAACAAAAGAAAATTTTAATATATTTAAAATAATTTAAAGATACAGTAATACCTTGATAATGAGACCACCTTCAGGACCTGAAAAATTAGTCATAATGATGAGGTGGTCTCATTATCAAGTTGAATTTTAAGGGAGTAATAGGAAGAAATGGTCATTATAACAAGGTGGTTGTAATACTGTGGTGGTTGCTATGTGAGGTTTTACTGTGTTTATTGGTTTATTATAAAGAAGTAAGAATTTTCCATTTGATATATAAATATAACTCACCTTGTGGAATTTCTTATGATGTTCCAACATTTGTGGGAATAGAATTTTTAGTTGTATTTATACCATAACCTGGACTAACCTATCCAATGATATGGATTAATATTAATGATTAAATCAATGTGTATTCACAAAATATCACAAGTATTCCCACACCAGCTGGTTTAGTGTAATTATGTAATAATATATCCCCTCCAACCACCACTCCTCATTAGGCCCCCCCCAAAAAAACCTGTCGGTATCTTGGAATCAGCAGCAGTGTAAATTAAGAGTTACCCCTATGTGGTACACAAATCAAATTTGAAAAACTAACAAAATTTTTAGGCATGATTTTGGATAATAAATTAACTTTTAGACCCCATATAGGTTACTTGATTAAAAAGTGTACCACAAACTGTAATATGATGAAAATTCTCAAAAATACTGACTTTGGAGCAGATAAAAAAGCTTACTGCCCCTATACAATTCTCTCATTAGATCCAAAATTGATTATGGTGCAGAAATTTGTGCTGCTGCTGTTGCCCCAACTTTACTAGCTCACCAGAACTGAAGGTTCAGGGTGAGCTATTTGGATGGGTAGGTGGATGCTCTGGCGTCCGGCGTCCATCGTCTGGCGTCAACAATGGCCTTCTCCTCAGAAACTACCAGTCGTATTCAAATTTGCTGTGCAGAAGCCTTTTGACGTTTTAAGTGCAATTTGCTCATATCGTACCAATTGGCCCCTCCTAGGGGTCACTAGAGCTAAAAATAGAAAGAACTTCAATTATCTTCTCATGAACCAATGGATGGATCATCACCAAACTTGGTCTGTAGCATCCTTAGATGGACTCTTAACAGATTTGCTCGAATAAAAATTGTTGGCCTCTATTAGGGGCTGCTAGAGCTAAAATTAGAAAAACCTTTAATCATCTTCTCATGAACCAATTGATGGATGATCACCAAACTTGGTCTGTAGCATCCTTAGATGGTCCTCTCTCATGTTTGCTCAAATAAATTTGGTTGGCCCCTTTTAGGGGCCACTAGAGCTAAAAATGGAAATACCTGAAAATGACTTTTTCTCATGATTCTTTGGATGGATTATTACCAAACTTGGTTTTAGCATCTTTAGATAGTGTTCTGTCAGATTTGCTGAAAAAAAGAATGGTTGGCCCCTATTATGGGACATTAGAGCTAAAAATAAAAATACCTTTCAATGCCTTCTTCTCATGAACCAATGGATGGATCATCACCAAACTTGGTTTGTAGCATCCATAGGTAGTCCTCTCTTTAGTTTGTTCAAATAAATTTGGTCAGCCCCTTTTAGGGGCCACTAGAGCTAAAAATGGAAATACCTGAAAATGACTTTTTCTCATGATTCTATGGATGGATTATTACCAAACTTGGTTTTAGCATCTTTAGATAGTGTTCTATCAGATTTGCTCAAATAAAAATGGTTGGCCCTTTTTAGGGGCCGCCAGAGCTAAACATAGAAATACATTTAAACGTCTTCTTCTCATGAACCAATGGATGGATCATCACCAGATTTG
>VIBL01000433.1:0-176208 GCA_008271625.1 Lutraria rhynchaena
AGTGGCCACGATATACACTATTCGTCAACAATGTTAGTTTCATCATTTCGAACTGTATAAAATGAATCTTGTATGCAAAATAAGTACACATGAGCCGCGACATGTATATAACTCCTTCAATCTGATGTGTTGATAATCTATTGTGTTTTCAACAAAGTATAATCGCTGAAATACATACACATCACGTGTATAGCATTCAATTTGAACTTAGATATCCATAGTGCAGAGCCTGCCTTTTACGAAAAACGTCTACCAATAAATCATTACACATGTCGCCCATTACGTGTGCAATTCTTGAACATCTTCAGGTCCTAAATGTCTATTGTTATTCACTGAATTTTTGTATATAAGAAAAATACAGGCCACACGCGGTATGTACACATTCATTAGAAATATGCACAATCACATTGTGCATCGTTTAGCATTGATTATCGTCTATAAATTAGAATGTTTCAGTGAAAACCATGCCTTACAAGTAAATAATGCACAATAACGTTTGTGTGACGTTTTCCTGATACGCATGTGCTACAATGATATATCATCATTTCAAGTTGATTCACTTATAATTTAACGGTTATAACGTTCATTTTGGTCATTTCAAACCTGATTTATTTATAATTTAGTGTGTTTTCAACAAAATATTGTCCGTAAAATATGTAAACTAACCCCGCGACCCATATACCATTCAAATTGACCTTACATGTATATATTGTAGCACGTTTTTTTCGAACAAAAGCGGGGCGGCTCTATACATGTAGGATTGTTGAATAACATTAATAACGAAATTTCAATTGTTTTTCAATGAATTCTTGTATATAAGATAAATACAGGCCACACGCGGCTTGTGCAGATTCATTTGAAAAATACACAATCATATGTCGCATTGTTTACCATTGATTAACGTGCATAAATTATGATGTTTGTCTCACAATCATGTGAAACAAACAGCACGCTTGTTGTCTACAAGTTAGTCTCATCAAATAAGCTCATTAATTAAGGCAGTTAGTCGAAGTATTGTCTATGAAACCCGCGACCTTTGTACCCTGGATTGTCGTCATAGATTTTGACCATTTAGAAGCTTTGTTCAAGCGAAACATCATAAATAAATGAACATATAGAGTGGCCACGATATACACTATTCGTCAACAATGTTAGTTTCATCATTTCGAACTGTATAAAATGAATCTTGTATGCAAAATAAGTACACATGAGCCGCGACATGTATATAACTCCTTCAATCTGATGTGTTGATAATCTATTGTGTTTTCAACAAAGTATAATCGCTGAAATACATACACATCACGTGTATAGCATTCAATTCGAACTTAGATATCCATAGTGCAGAGCCTGCCTTTTACGAAAAACGTCTACCAATAAATCATTACACATGTCGCCCATTACGTGTGCAATTCTTGAACATCTTCAGGTCCTAAATGTCTATTGTTTTTCACTGAATTTTTGTATATAAGAAAAATACAGGCCACACGCGGTATGTACACATTCATTAGAAATATGCACAATCACATTGTGCATCGATTAGCATTGATTATCGTCTATAAATTAGAATGTTTCAGTGAAAACCATGCCTTACAAGTAAATAATGCACAATAACGTTTGTGTGACGTTTTCCTGATACGCATGTGCTACAATGATATATCATCATTTCAAGTTGATTAACTTATAATTTAACGGTTATAACGTTCATTTTGGTCATTTCAACCTGATTTATTTATAATTTAGTGTGTTTTCAACAAAATATTGTCCGTAAAATATGTAAACTAACCCCGCGACCCATATACCATTCAAATTCACCTTACATGTATATATTGTAGCACGTTTTTTTCGAACAAAAGCGTCTAAAAATAAATCACTACACGGGCGGCTCTATACATATAGGATTGTTGAATAACATTAATTTCGAAATTTCGATTGTTTTCCAATGAATTCTTGTATATAAGATAAATACAGGCCACACGCGGCTTGTACAGATTCATTTGAAAAATACACAATCATATGTCGCATTGTTTACCATTGATTAACGTGCATAAATTATGATGTTTGTCTCACAATCATGTGAAACAAACAGCACGCTTGTTGTTTACAAGTTAGTCTCATCAAATAAGCTCATTAATTAAGGCAGTTAGTCGAAGTATTGTCTATGAAACCCGCGACCTTTGTACCCTGGATTGTCGTCATAGATTTTGACCATTTAGAAGCTTTGTTCAAGCGAACCATCATAAATAAATGAACATATAGAGTGGCCACGATATACACTATTCGTCAACAATGTTAGTTTCATCATTTCGAACTGTATAAAATGAATCTTGTATGCAAAATAAGTACACATGAGCCGCGACATGTATATAGCTCCTTCAATCTGATGTGTTGATAATCTATTGTGTTTTCAACAAAGTATAATCGCTGAAATACATACACATCACGTGTATAGCATTCAATTCGAACTTAGATATCCATAGTGCAGAGCCTGCCTTTTAAGAAAAACGTCTACCAATAAATCATTACACATGTCGCCCATTACGTGTGCAATTCTTGAACATCTTCAGGTCCTAAATGTCTATTGTTTTTCACTGAATTTTTGTATATAAGAAAAATACAGGCCACACGCGGTATGTACACATTCATTAGAAATATGCACAATCACATTGTGCATCGTTTAGCATTGATTATCGTCTATAAATTAGAATGTTTCAGTGAAAACCATGCCTTACAAGTAAATAATGCACAATAACGTTTGTGTGACGTTTTCCTGATACGCATGTGCTACAATGATATATCATCATTTCAAGTTGATTCACTTATAATTTAACGGTTATAACGTTCATTTTGGTCATTTCAACCTGATTTATTTATAATTTAGTGTGTTTTCAACAAAATATTGTCCGTAAAATATGTAAACTAACCCCTCGACCCATATACCATTCAAATTCACCTTACATGTATATATTGTAGCACGTTTTTTTCGAACAAAAGCGTCTAAAAATAAATCACTACACGGGCGGCTCTATACATATAGGATTGTTGAATAACATTAATTTCGAAATTTCGATTGTTTTCCAATGAATTCTTGTATATAAGATAAATACAGGCCACACGCGGCTTGTACAGATTCATTTGAAAAATACACAATCATATGTCGCATTGTTTACCATTGATTAACGTGCATAAATTATGATGTTTGTCTCACAATCATGTGAAACAAACAGCACGCTTGTTGTTTACAAGTTAGTCTCATCAAATAAGCTCATTAATTAAGGCAGTTAGTCGAAGTATTGTCTATGAAACCCGCGACCTTTGTACCCTGGATTGTCGTCATAGATTTTGACCATTTAGAAGCTTTGTTCAAGCGAAACATCATAAATAAATGAACATATAGAGTGGCCACGATATACACTATTCGTCAACAATGTTAGTTTCATCATTTCGAACTGTATAAAATGAATCTTGTATGCAAAATAAGTACACATGAGCCGCGACATGTATATAGCTCCTTCAATCTGATGTGTTGATAATCTATTGTGTTTTCAACAAAGTATAATCGCTGAAATACATACACATCACGTGTATAGCATTCAATTCGAACTTAGATATCCATAGTGCAGAGCCTGCCTTTTACGAAAAACGTCTACCAATAAATCATTACACATGTCGCCCATTACGTGTGCAATTCTTGAACATCTTCAGGTCCTAAATGTCTATTGTTTTTCACTGAATTTTTGTATATAAGAAAAATACAGGCCACACGCGGTATGTACACATTCATTAGAAATATGCACAATCACATTGTGCATCGATTAGCATTGATTATCGTCTATAAATTAGAATGTTTCAGTGAAAACCATGCCTTACAAGTAAATAATGCACAATAACGTTTGTGTGACGTTTTCCTGATACGCATGTGCTACAATGATATATCATCATTTCAAGTTGATTCACTTATAATTTAACGGTTATAACGTTCATTTTGGTCATTTCAACCTGATTTATTTATAATTTAGTGTGTTTTCAACAAAATATTGTCCGTAAAATATGTAAACTAACCCCGCGACCCATATACCATTCAAATTCACCTTACATGTATATATTGTAGCACGTTTTTTTCGAACAAAAGCGTCTAAAAATAAATCACTACACGGGCGGCTCTATACATATAGGATTGTTGAATAACATTAATTTCGAAATTTCGATTGTTTTCCAATGAATTCTTGTATATAAGATAAATACAGGCCACACGCGGCTTGTACAGATTCATTTGAAAAATACACAATCATATGTCGCATTGTTTACCATTGATTAACGTGCATAAATTATGACGTTTGTCTCACAATCATGTGAAACAAACAGCACGCTTGTTGTCTACAAGTTAGTCTCATCAAATAAGCTCATTAATTAAGGCAGTTAGTCGAAGTATTGTCTATGAAACCCGCGACCTTTGTACCCTGGATTGTCGTCATAGATTTTGACCATTTAGAAGCTTTGTTCAAGCGAACCATCATAAATAAATGAACATATAGAGTGGCCACGATATACACTATTCGTCAACAATGTTAGTTCTATCATTTCGAACTGTATAAATGAATCTTGTATGCAAAATAAGTACACATTGGCCGCGACATGTACATAGCTCTTTCAGTCTGATGTGTAAATAATCTATTGTGTTTTCAACAAAATATAACCCGTGAAAAACGTACACACAACGTTTATAGAATTCGATTTGAACTTAGATATTTATAGTGCAGTGCCTGTCTTTTAAGAAAAAACGTCTACAAATAAATCATTACACATGTCGCCCATTACGTATGCTATTCTTGAACCACTTCATTTCCCGAATTTCCATTGTTTTTCACTGAATTCTTGTATATAAGGAAAATAAACGCCAAACGCGGTATGTACACATTCATTAGAAATATGCACAATCACATTGTGCATCGTTTAGCATTGATTATCGTCTATAAATTAGAATGTTTCAGTGAAAACCATGCCTTACAAGTAAATAATGCACAATAACGTTTGTGTGACGTTTTCCTGATACGCATGTGCTACAATGATATATCATCATTTCAAGTTGATCCACTTATAATTTAACGGTTATAACGTTCATTTTGGTCATTTCAACCTGATTTATTTATAATTTAGTGTGTTTTCAACAAAATATTGTCCGTAAAATATGTAAACTAACCCCGCGACCCATATACCATTCAAATTCACCTTACATATATATATTGTAGCACGTTTTTTTTCGAACAAAAGCGTCTAAAAATAAATCACTACACGGGCGGCTCTATACATATAGGATTGTTGAATAACATTAATTTCGAAATTTCGATTGTTTTCCAATGAATTCTTGTATATAAGATAAATACAGGCCACACGCGGCTTGTACAGATTCATTTGAAAAATACACAATCATATGTCGCATTGTTTACCATTGATTAACGTGCATAAGCAAACAGCACGCCCGTTGGTCTCATCAAACCAGCTCATTGAGCCAGTTAGTCGAAGTATTGTCTTATGAAACCCGCGACCTTTGTACCCTGGATTGTCGTCATAGATTTTGACCATTTAGAAGCTTTGTTCAAGCGAAACACTATCATAAATAAATGAACATATAGAGTGGCCACGATATACACTATTCGTCAACAATGTTAGTTTTCATCTTTTTTTCGAACTGTATAAAAATGAATCTTGTATGTAAAATAAGTACACATGAGCCGCGACATGTATAGCTCAGCAATCTGTTGATAATCTATTGTGTTTTCAACAAAGTATAATCGCTGAAATACATACACATCACGTGTATAGCATTCAATTCGAACTTAGATATCCATAGTGCAGAGCCTGCCTTTTACGAAAAACGTCTACCAATAAATCATTACACATGTCGCCCATTACGTGTGCAATTCTTGAACATCTTCAGGTCCTAAATGTCTATTGTTTTTCACTGAATTTTTGTATATAAGAAAAATACAGGCCACACGCGGTATGTACACATTCATTAGAAATATGCACAATCACATTGTGCATCGATTAGCATTGATTATCGTCTATAAATTAGAATGTTTCAGTGAAAACCATGCCTTACAAGTAAATAATGCACAATAACGTTTGTGTGACGTTTTCCTGATACGCATGTGCTACAATGATATATCACGATTTTAAGTTGATTCACTTATAATTTAACGGTTGTAACGTTCATTTTGGTCATTTCAACCTGATTTATTTATAATTTAGTGTGTTTTCAACAAAATATTGTCCGTAAAATATGTAAACTAACCCCGCGACCCATATACCATTCAAATTCACCTTACATGTATATATTGTAGCACGTTTTTTTTGAACAAAAGCGTCTAAAAATAAATCACTACACGGGCGGCTCTATACATATAGGATTGTTGAATAACATTAATTTCGAAATTTCGATTGTTTTCCAATGAATTCTTGTATATAAGATAAATACAGGCCACACGCGGCTTGTACAGATTCATTTGAAAAATACACAATCATATGTCGCATTGTTTACCATTCATTAACGTGCATAAATTATGATGTTTGTCTCACAATCATGTGAAACAAACAGCACGCTTGTTGTCTACAAGTTAGTCTCATCAAATAAGTTCATTAGTTAAGGAAGTTAGTCGAAGTATTGTCTATGAAACCCGCGACCTTTGTACCCTTGATTGTCGTCATAGATTTTGACCATTTTGAAGCTTTATTCAAGCGAAACATCATAAATAAATGAACATATAGAGTGGCCACGATATACACTATTCGTCAACAATGTTAGTTTCATCATTTCGAACTGTATAAAATGAATCTTGTATGCAAAATAAGTACACATGAGCCGCGACATGTATATAGCTCCTTCAATCTGATGTGTTGATAATCTATTGTGTTTTCAACAAAGTATAATCGCTGAAATACATACACATCACGTGTATAGCATTCAATTCGAACTTAGATATCCATAGTGCAGAGCCTGCCTTTTACGAAAAACGTCTACCAATAAATCATTACACATGTCGCCCATTACGTGTGCAATTCTTGAACATCTTCAGGTCCTAAATGTCTATTGTTTTTCACTGATTTTTTGTATATAAGAAAAATACAGGCCACACGCGGTATGTACACATTCATTAGAAATATGCACAATCACATTGTGCATCGTTTAGCATTGATTATCGTCTATAAATTAGAATGTTTCAGTGAAAACCATGCCTTACAAGTAAATAATGCACAATAACGTTTGTGTGACGTTTTCCTGATACGCATGTGCTACAATGATATATCATCATTTCAAGTTGATTCACTTATGATTTAACGGTTATAACGTTCATTTTGGTCATTTCAACCTGATTTATTTATAATTTAGTGTGTTTTCAACAAAATATTGTCCGTAAAATATGTAAACTAACCCCGCGACCCATATACCATTCAAATTCACCTTACATGTATATATTGTAGCACGTTTTTTTTGAACAAAAGCGTCTAAAAATAAATCACTACACGGGCGGCTCTATACATATAGGATTGTTGAATAACATTAATTTCGAAATTTCGATTGTTTTCCAATGAATTCTTGTATATAAGATAAATACAGGCCACACGCGGCTTGTACAGATTCATTTGAAAAATACACAATCATATGTCGCATTGTTTACCATTGATTAACGTGCATAAATTATGATGTTTGTCTCACAATCATGTGAAACAAACAGCACGCTTGTTGTCTACAAGTTAGTCTCATCAAATAAGCTCATTAATTAAGGCAGTTAGTCGAAGTATTGTCTGTGAAACCCGCGACCTTTGTACCCTGGATTGTCGTCATAGATTTTGACCATTTAGAAGCTTTGTTCAAGCGAACCATCATAAATAAATGAACATATAGAGTGGCCACGATATACACTATTCGTCAACAATGTTAGTTTCATCATTTCGAACTGTATAAAATGAATCTTGTATGCAAAATAAGTACACATTGGCCGCGACATGTACATAGCTCTTTCAACTTGATGTGTAAATAATCCATTGTGTTTTCAACAAAATATAACCCGTGAAAAACGTGCACATGACGTATATAGAATTCAATTTGAACTAAGATATTTATAATGCAATTCTTGTGTTTTAAAAAAAAAAAACGTCTAAAACTAAATGATTACACATGTCGCCCATTACGTACGCTATTCTTGAACAAGTTCAGTTCCTAAATTTCGATTGTTTTTCACAGAATTTTTGTATATAAGAAAACTACAGGCCACACGCGGCATGTACACATTCATTAGAAATATGCACAATCACATCGTGCATCGTTTAGCATTGATCAACGTCTATAAATTAGGATGTTTCGGTGAAAACCAACGCCTTACTAGTAAATAATGCACAAAAACGTTTGTGTGACGTTTTCCTGATAAGCATGTGCTACAATGATATATCATGATTTCACGTTGATTCACTTATAATTTAACGGTTATAACGTTCATTTTGGTCTTTTCAACCTGATTTATTAATAATTTAGTGTGTTTTCAACCCGATTTTGTCCGTAAAATATGCAAACCAACCCCGCGACCCATATATCATTCAATTTGACCTTTCATACATGTATTGTAGCACGTGTTTTTCGAACAAAAGCGTCTAAAAATAAATGACTACACGGGCGGCGCGATACATATAGGATTGTTGAACCTCATTAATTCCGAAATTTCTATTGTTTTTCATTGAATTCTTTGTATATAAGATAAATACAGGCCACACGCGGCTTGTACAGATTCATTTAAAAAACGCACAGTCAAAAGTCGCATTGTTTACCATTGACTAACATGCATAAATTTTGACGTTTGTGTGATAAGTGTGTGAAACAAACAGCACGCGTATTGTTTACAAGTTAGTCTGATCGAATAAACTCATTAATTAAGGCATTTAGTCGAACTATTGTCTATGAAATCCGCGACCTCTGTACCCTTGATTGTCGTCATAGATTTTGACCATTTAGAAGCTTTGTTCAACCTAAACATCATAAATAAATGAATATATAGGGTGGCCACGATATACACTATTCGTCAACAATGTTAGTTCTATCATTTCGAACTGTATGAAATGAATCTTGTATGCAAAATAAGTACACATGAGCCGCGACATGTATATAGCTCTTTCAATCTGATGTGTTGATAATCTATTGTGTTTTCAACAAAATATAATCGCTGAAATACATACACATCACGTGTATAGCATTCAATTCGAACTTTGATATCCATAGTGCAGAGCCTGCCTTTTAAGAAAAACGTCTACCAATAAATCATTACACATGTCGCCCATTACGTGTGCAATTCTTGAACATCTTCAGGTCCTAAATGTCTATTGTTTTTCACTGAATTTTTGTATATAAGAAAAATACAGGCCACACGTGGTATGTACACATTCATTAGAAATATGCACAATCACATTGTGCATCGTTTAGCATTGATTATCGTCTATAAATTAGAATGTTTCAGTGAAAACCATGCCTTACAAGTAAATAATGCACAATAACGTTTGTTTGACGTTTTCCTGATACGCATGTGCTACAATGATATATCATCATTTCAAGTTGATTCACTTATAATTTAACGGTTATAACGTTCATTTTGGTCATTTCAACCTGATTTATTTATAATTTAGTGTGTTTTCAACAAAATATTGTCCGTAAAATATGTAAACTAACCCCGCGACCCATATACCATTCAAATTCACCTTACATGTATATATTGTAGCACGTTTTTTTTGAACAAAAGCGTCTAAAAATAAATCACTACACGGGCGGCTCTATACATGTAGGATTGTTGAATAACATTAATAACGAAATTTCAATTGTTTTTCAATGAATTCTTGTATATAAGATAAGTACAGGCCACACGCGGCTTGTGCAGATTCATTTGAAAAATACACAATCATATGTCGCATTGTTTACCATTGATTAACGTGCATAAATTATGATGTTTGTCTCACAATCATGTGAAACAAACAGCACGCTTGTTGTTTACAAGTTAGTCTCATCAAATAAGCTCATTAATTAAGGCAGTTAGTCGAAGTATTGTCTATAAAACCCGCGACCTTTGTACCCTGGATTGTCGTCATAGATTTTGACCATTTAGAAGCTTTGTTCAAGCGAACCATCATAAATAAATGAACATATAGAGTGGCCACGATATACACTATTCGTCAACAATGTTAGTTTCATCATTTCGAACTGTATAAAATGAATCTTGTATGCAAAATAAGTACACATGAGCCGCGACATGTATATGGCTCCTTCAATCTGATGTGTTGATAATCTATTGTGTTTTCAACAAAGTATAATCGCTGAAATACATACACATCACGTGTATAGCATTCAATTCGAACTTAGATATCCATAGTGCAGAGCCTGCCTTTTACGAAAAACGTCTACCAATAAATCATTACACATGTCGCCCATTACGTGTGCAATTCTTGAACATCTTCAGGTCCTAAATGTCTATTGTTTTTCACTGAATTTTTGTATATAAGAAAAATACAGGCCACACGCGGTATGTACACATTCATTAGAAATATGCACAATGTGATTCTTCAGGTCCTAAATGTCTATTGTTTTTCACTGAATTTTTGTATATAAGAAAAATACAGGCCACACGCGGTATGTACACATTCATTAGAAATATGCACAATCACATTGTGCATCGTTTAGCATTGATTATCGTCTATAAATTAGAATGTTTCAGTGAAAACCATGCCTTACAAGTAAATAATGCACAATAACGTTTGTGTGACGTTTTCCTGATACGCATGTGCTACAATGATATATCATCATTTCAAGTTGATTCACTTATAATTTAACGGTTATAACGTTCATTTTGGTCATTTCAACCTGATTTATTTATAATTTAGTGTGTTTTCAACAAAATATTGTCCGTAAAATATGTAAACTAACCCCGCGACCCATATACCATTCAAATTGACCTTACATGTATATATTGTAGCACGTTTTTTTCGAACAAAAGCGTCTAAAAATAAATCACTACACGGGCGGCTCTATACATATAGGATTGTTGAATAACATTAATTTCGAAATTTCGATTGTTTTCCAATGAATTCTTGTATATAAGATAAATACAGGCCACACGCGGCTTGTACAGATTATTTGAAAAATACACAATCATATGTCGCATTGTTTACCATTGATTAACGTGCATAAATTATGATGTTTGTCTCACAATCATGTGAAACAAACAGCACGCTTGTTGTTTACAAGTTAGTCTCATCAAATAAGCTCATTAATTAAGGCAGTTAGTCGAAGTATTGTCTATGAAACCCGCGACCTTTGTACCCTGGATTGTCGTCATAGATTTTGACCATTTAGAAGCTTTGTTCAAGCGAACCATCATAAATAAATGAACATATAGAGTGGCCACGATATACACTATTCGTCAACAATGTTAGTTTCATCATTTCGAACTGTATAAAATGAATCTTGTATGCAAAAAAGTACACATGAGCCGCGACATGTATATAGCTCCTTCAATCTGATGTGTTGATAATCTATTGTGTTTTCAACAAAGTATAATCGCTGAAATACATACACATCACGTGTATAGCATTCAATTCGAACTTAGATATCCATAGTGCAGAGCCTGCCTTTTACGAAAAACGTCTACCAATAAATCATTACACATGTCGCCCATTACGTGTGCAATTCTTGAACATCTTCAGGTCCTAAATGTCTATTGTTTTTCACTGAATTTTTGTATATAAGAAAAATACAGGCCACACGCGGTATGTACACATTCATTAGAAATATGCACAATCACATTGTGCATCGTTTAGCATTGATTATCGTCTATAAATTAGAATGTTTCAGTGAAAACCATGCCTTACAAGTAAATAATGCACAATAACGTTTGTGTGACGTTTTCCTGATACGCATGTGCTACAATGATATATCATCATTTCAAGTTGATTCACTTATAATTTAACGGTTATAACGTTCATTTTGGTCATTTCAACCTGATTTATTTATAATTTAGTGTGTTTTCAACAAAATATTGTCCGTAAAATATGTAAACTAACCCCGCGACCCATATACCATTCAAATTCACCTTACATATATATATTGTAGCACGTTTTTTTTCGAACAAAAGCGTCTAAAAATAAATCACTACACGGGCGGCTCTATACATATAGGATTGTTGAATAACATTAATTTCGAAATTTCGATTGTTTTCCAATGAATTCTTGTATATAAGATAAATACAGGCCACACGCGGCTTGTACAGATTCATTTGAAAAATACACAATCATATGTCGCATTGTTTACCATTGATTAACGTGCATAAATTATGATGTTTGTCTCACAATCATGTGAAACAAACAGCACGCTTGTTGTCTACAAGTTAGTCTCATCAAATAAGCTCATTAATTAAGGCAGTTAGTCGAAGTATTGTCTATGAAACCCGCGACCTTTGTACCCTGGATTGTCGTCATAGATTTTGACCATTTAGAAGCTTTGTTCAAGCGAACCATCATAAATAAATGAACATATAGAGTGGCCACGATATACACTATTCGTCAACAATGTTAGTTTCATCATTTCGAACTGTATAAAATGAATCTTGTATGCAAAATAAGTACACATGAGCCGCGACATGTATATAGCTCCTTCAATCTGATGTGTTGATAATCTATTGTGTTTTCAACAAAGTATAATCGCTGAAATACATACACATCACGTGTATAGCATTCAATTCGAACTTAGATATCCATAGTGCAGAGCCTGCCTTTTAAGAAAAACGTCTACCAATAAATCATTACACATGTCGCCCATTACGTCGGACCATCTATGTTTTATATCTAGAATATGTCCATTCAATAGACTATTCTATTCAATTCAGTTTAACCTGGCAATGACTGAGGTGACAGATTTAAAAGTATTTTTCTCCGAATGACTGCTTGTTATTGTCATTTTCTGTTTGTTTCTGAGTTTTCTGTTTGTTATTTTATACCTGAGGTGGGAAATGACTGCACACGTACATAATAGTATCAGTCCCGGGATAAGGACATAATGGTTTCAGATAATATGGCTATACAACCGAATTTATTATTTGTTTATCTCTTAATGTTTATATTAAATGCAGCATAATATTTGGCAATCCATCATTTCAGATATTTTGGATTCTTAAGACTTAATCGTCAGTTGAAACAGCAAATTTAAAGATGGCGAACAACAAAGTTACAAATTATTGACTAATGCGGTCAATACAGAAAGATGAAAACTTGTTATTGATTAGGATACAATATGGGATATGATTTAATTTTTGTATTCAAACTTCTCATGAATTTCGTGTCAAAGACAGAAATAGACAGTTTGTCTTCAAATGAAAGCCAACTAAATCTTCAGTATCAACATCGCTTTCAGTCAAACATTTTAAGAAACTGTACTGTTCGAACGAACAACTTGCCAGATTTTTGCCCTCGCCTCCGAGATAATTCCATCTGGGCGCGCATTCACTATCTTTAATAATAAACTTGAATGGTATTATT
Source organism: Lutraria rhynchaena (assembly GCA_008271625.1). Lineage (NCBI taxonomy): Eukaryota > Metazoa > Mollusca > Bivalvia > Venerida > Mactridae > Lutraria > Lutraria rhynchaena. Next base: position 13,564 of record VIBL01000433.1, read on the forward strand.
GCCTGTTTTATAGGGGAAAAATACATTACTAGGGTAGACTATTTTGATGAATGTTTGTATGTGAGACTATTTTTTATTTATACTGATGTATTTAGACTACTGGTATTACAATAATATTAAGAAAGGTACAACTACGTTGCTTAATTTGTAACTATTTTGTTTGAATCTAAAGGAAGGGCTTAATAGCTATATTGTGTTCATAGCTACTTAGTTCATAAGATTTATTAAAGTTAAACTTCTAATTTTTATTTTTCTATTATGATCGTCTGATTTTAGAATACATGATATAGTTGGTATGATAAGAAATTAACTACCAGCCTGATATTCATTTAAGTTGGGTGTAATGTAATTAAAAATATAAGTTTTTGCCCAGCTGGATTTCAGAATAAATAAGTACTTTCCGATATGTGGTTTGCATTCTCTTTTACAACATATGTAAGAGGATGCAAACTCTTGAGTGAATCTTATGAAATGTTTCATCGGATAATCAGAATCACTTGGGTTTTTGAGGCCAACAGACAACTAAGAACATTATGTCTGAGTTTTATACATGTAAATTGATATGACACTAGGGTAAAGAATATTCGGTTGAAATTGTAGAATTATACTTAGTGCCATGAAGGGGATAATTTTGCACAACTTACCCCTAACTTAAATAAACCAAGACGAAATGCGTGAAGATAGAGGCAATACCAATTCTCTTTCCCCGGATATTATGATGCTGTCTTATCATGCGCATTAATTTAACATTGTTCGTGAAACCCTTAGAATATCTTTTTCATCCTTATATACAGATGACCAGAGTTTCATTAAATAAATTATTTCAAAAAAAAGATATTCAATCAATATCATCGCATATTTGTGTACCTGTTATTGATTGTAACATGCCTCAAAGATCTGAAATTTATATATAATATTCATTCAATTTCCCTGGTTCTACATGGTTCTATATTTACAAATTCACAAATCTCATTACCATGTGAATGCATAAATTTGCAACAAAACAATAAGCTGCATTCAAACCCTATCTTAAAGTAATTACAGCCCTTCCACTGATCACAATCAGAAAAACAGAGATTTTATCACCGTGGTACTGTGTATAGTTTTATTACCCTAATTAGCACGATGAAAATCGGATCGGTCCGAGCTTATGCGGTAATTTTCGTAATTGTCCGTGAGATCGACGAACCAAAAAGTAAAATGATACTTACTTTATTAAACTCAAAATTCCCCCACCTAAATTTTATTTAATATTTTATTAAATAATATGATTGGATTGCTCGATAAATGAATTTTAACGCACGGCTGGGTCATTTTTTGCTTCATTTGTCAGATTTGAGAAAACGAACTTAAATCAGACTTTTTCAGACATTTTCGTATTAATTGCTCTACATTCAATGCAAAAAGGGCCATTGTTTTTAAGTGCTAATTACCCCGCCTAAATATCAAAATAAATATTTTTGTATATAAATGAAGCTAAATAATTAAAGTTAATTAATATAATGGGACATTTCTTGTAAAATAATTAATAAAAAAGATATTAAATCAAAATGTCTAGTACCCCTTCTATATTCTAGAGCGCCGATTTGAGCGTAAAGCGCAAATATGATGAGCGAAATTGTTCCACATGAGTACTTGCTTGGTCGATAATTCAAGATTTTTGTTAGTATTAAGTCTTTAAAACAGCCGTTCAGTGAATCAACAGTAGATTTAAAATCTACGAATGACATTCCATAAATCGTAGTGTTCCTGCCAATCAAGTTGTTTCCTGTATCAAAAATATATTTGTTAAGTACCTTAATAGAACTTGTTTTGACTGATAATGGACGTTCAACTAAATGCTTTGGGCTTTTTTACAAAAAAGTTCATAAATATTGGAACGAAAATATTGATTCCATCATATCTAGATGTTTTACTCGCTCCTTGTGGAAGAGTAAGTTAGTACTGGTTAAAATACATTCCCGGAAAACTTGTTAGGTGAGTCGGCCGTCGTATAGAACTGAAAAAGTGTTGAAAAAATAGTGTTAAACACAGTGGGAAAATGTAACAAAAACAAGTTAAATCAGAGAGTGAAGAAACGAATCCGTTTTAAACCTCTAACTGGGTAGCACAGCGAGTCAACAAGCCAAGCTGAATTCAAGTTGCTCAGCTGCACAGTGTTTAATTAAATGGTTTTTACCAGCTAAGTTATAACTTTTAGTAACTATAAAATAATAGTACCAATTTTCAACAAATGGCTTCTTTCAGTTGAACAATTTACAACATCCAATTCAAATAAATTCATCGAACCATATAAATATATACATGCATATACATGTGACTTTTTATGTGATGTTATTTGTTGAAGTAATCAAATCTCTTAACCAAATATTAGGCAATTAGTGAAACCCAAGAATTATATGTTCTGATTTATTGTTTACAATGTTTACAAGTTTGTTAATGTTCTGGTGTCAAATATTCTTTGTGGTATACTGTCATTATTTGATTGTTAATCTTAGATTTGGGGATAATTATCAATTCTGATTGACGTGTATAACACTTGGACATATTACAACCAAACAAATCAGACGTAATGCTTGTTTTGAAATAGAAGCTTATTTTTCATCGCTTCTTGATAAATGAAATAGTTCACATCTCAAAAAAAAATATTCTGAGAGCTGATAATGGATTTAGCTAAGATTTCGTATAATGATATGTAATCAGAAACGCTTTAAATCCACATTGAAACAACGCAGGTGTTCTACGTAGAAAAAAGTTTGGCCAGCAGAAAATAGTTTTCCTAGGTTATAGATTGCGTTCTATATAAATTGTCTCTGCTTGAATAATTATGAATGATTGGAGCAATTACATATTTTTATTTCTGAAGTTATTTAAATTGTGTGCCTACATTTTGCGTTGAGTGTCATGAATGTAATTGATAGTCGCATTATTTTGGGTACTTATTGATATAAAGATAGTGATTAATGTTCATTGTTTATTGTTTTACAATTTCTGGTATTCCAATGGTTATATTTCACAATACCCACCCAGAGTATTTCAATATTTTATATTTTCCCAAATCTAAGCAGATAAAAATCAATGTCACACCAATATCTGTTCTGTGGTGTATTATGGTAATCATTCTATTGAAATATCGTGCCTTTTAAAAACATAATTGGGCTCAGTAGGAGTCGTGGATTTCATGCTTTAAATCGCTGAACACGGACTGACACATCCTGGACAATGGGCACACTCACACATCTTCTAATTCTATCCGATAATTGAGCAATTAGATAATAATATCACTACTAAAGATATGTAAAGGCAACAAATCAAAGTATGTAATGGTTATTCAATAATCCGTGTATCATGAGAACAAAGTACAATTTTTTATTAAATCTGTTATTGATAATTTCAATATTTTGTAATACCTGATTATTGTGTTTATATTAATTGCAGCAATGCTATATGAAAAGAATAATAACACATGTACATATTCTTCAATTTGTATTGTATTGATTATTAGTTTTACATCAAGTGAAACACCAAACAATTTTTATCATCAACAGGAAGACAATTACAATGCACTTGTAGAAAACGTCTTGTGGTTTTCGTCTCGTTGATGTTGAAAGAACTTATTTAGTTTAGCAAAGGATTTAGTACCACGTTCTCCACAGATGTAACTCATATTAACTGAAAATAAAGAAGTAAACCAAAGGCGAACAGCTGTATTTCACGGGTTTGAAAAGTACATGCACATGAAAATCAAAACAAATTTAATATGTTGATATAAAAAGGTGTCCCATAGCCTTATTTATTACCAGTTCCAAGTATCAAGTATCCAAGTAGCTTCATTAAGGTTTGATATCCATAATGTCCAAAATTAATATCTCAAAAAGGAAAGGACAGATTTTGAAAACCTTCATAATTTTTATACCTTTCCATGATAGAAAATGGTTTTTTTTGTGAAATCTTTCAAAAACAATCACAATCATTGGTTATTTCCCTTTTAATTTACAATGAAGTCTCATGGAAGAAGCCCATTTTTAGAAGATTAAGAAAACGGAAGAATCATTGCAATAAAAACCCAAGGTAAACAGATGCACAAACACAATACCAATCTAATTTAATAAAGAAAAATATAGGTTACCAAGCAATATTTTCAGAAAGTAACAGTTGTCTTTTTTCAGCAAGAGAAATAAAGGACAAAATTTTCAAAATGAGCCGTAATATAAATTGAAGTACCTAGAGTAACAATCAAAGAAGTCATGATAATTGGGCAATACTATTTTTATAATGTTACTATTTAGGTGTAGTATTGAACAAATAGTATAGTATTTATTTTGTAATTCTAGGCCTCCGGCCCATACACATACATGCAAACAACATACATAATACAAATAATTTGACTGACAGAGTTGGCATATATAAATTCCTATTACGTAACACTTGAAAAAGAATTAATACATTTTGATCTGACTTCAAATGCTTGATAAAGAAACATTGCTAATCTTCTAGTCAATTGGCTATTCCTATTAGACATAAGGGAATAAAATTTTTGTTTACTTGGGAATTCATAATACTTTTTTGGTAAAAATGAGGTACGTAGATCTTGATATTTTGGACAGATCAAAACAAAATGGTATTCATCTTCAATATTGTCACAAAATAAACAATGTCTTTGGTCCCTTGGTATACCGAGTTCTCTCCCTTTTTCAATTAAAAGATTATGCGCCGAAGCTCTAAATGTTATTAAGCATTTTCTGAATTTAGGAATATCAATACAATCAATATATGGTTCTAATGCAAAAGATGATTTAAAATTAATATAGAATTCCAATTTCTTATTATTTAAACAATTTTCATGCCATTTTTGTATAAATTGATCTTTCAACCTATTTTCATATAAAAACAAAATTGTTTTTGTGTTGCCTACACATTGTCTGTTCCATATATAACCAAAACCATTTTCAAATAAGTTACATCTTATTTTAGTCACCCAGTTTTCACATCCTATTTGGTCAAAATACATCAACATGAAATAACACTGTTTCACATATCTATGATTTGGCATGTTTAAAATCCTTATCCAAAATTTAATGCAGCGTTTAGCTGACATTACATAAAGAGGAAAACGACCACAGTCTCCTGTGATAACATCATTACATGACTTCAATGGAGCATTTAAGAAACACTTACAAATATATAGATTAACATGTTCAATGCAGTCAATTTTCTCTATACCCCATAGTTCAGCCCCATATAACAATATAGGTATAACTTTAGAATCAATAATTTTGAAAAATACATCATAAGACATTGGTAATACATCATGTAAGCTTCTTAGTAAGGTTACAAACACTTTCTTAGCCTTTATAGCATTATGGTTAGCCATTTGATACATAGATAATCTGTTTGTAAAATTCATTCCAACATAAACAAAGGAATTCAAGGCTTCAAGTAAAATACCATCATAGTACCATTTTTCATTATGTGACAATTGACCACCTCTTTTAAAGACTACAACCTTTGTTTTATTGACATTAACATTCAATTTCCAATCTGAGCAGTACTCATGTAAAGCATTTAATTGGCACTGAAGTCCAATAATAGTATCAGATGGTATAGCAACATCATCAGCAAACATAAGAAGAAATATTTCTACGATGCCAGGAGTTAATTGAATTCCATGTACACCAGTAGAACTCATTACATTTGACAATTCATTTATGAACAATGAAAATAGTATAGGACTTAATTTACAACCCTGACGTAAGCCAACCAGGCAATCAATAAGATCACTGAATGAACAACCATTTTTGACAATCACTTTGACATTTTTATAAACAGCCAATATAGCTCTTAAAAGGTTACCCTTAACACCATTTTGTATCAATGCTAAATGCATCTTTGAACGATTGACAGAATCAAATGCCTTCTTGAAATCAACGAAGGCCACATATAATGTTTTACGTTTTCTGCAGATGTATTTACTAATTAATGAATATAATATAAAACTGTTGTCAACTGTAGAATATTCAGCTCTGAAACCTGCTTGTGACTCAGTAATTATGTCAAAAGCATTAGAATAAAAGGTAACTCTTCTAGTTATTATGCTTATATAAATTTTACTAAAAATATCAATAAGTGCTATACCCCTGTAATTATCTGGATTATTAAGACTGCCCTTTTTATGAATCGGAACCAAAATGCACTTCGTCCAGGTCTCTGGAAATTCACAAGATTGGTACAATCTGTTAAATAATTTTTTTAAAAATGGTAACAAGATAAAATAAGTAAAATAAGTACAGTGTTATGGATATAATACCTTAAACCATCACTATTTTTAACTGACATTAAAATATCTTACAACTTTTCAAACAATCATGTAAATGGTGGTAGAATATACAAATACCATAATAATATGTGTTTGGAGACATGTCCATTACAATCATTCAACTTTCAGAATGTTGTAGTGAATTCTAGTGAGTTGGTAATGTATGGTATCTAATATTTTACTTATAAGAACACTGTGGTATATTTGTATGTATCTGTCACATAAAAAAATAAAATCTGATGCAACAGTAAACAGCAAAATTTTCAAAATGAAAATCTTCCTACAGGTAAAAGTAAAGTTCTCTCTATAGATAAAGCTTAACACAGTCAGGGACACTCAAATAGATTCCATTCATTTATTTGAAAGACCCTGACACAGCAGAAGCCAATCATGGTATTTTATTCCTTTTGTAACATAAATTGCATAACAATATTATAATAAGTTTGCTGTTAGGGACATCATTTGCTTGATAGAGAGTTTTTTTAATGATCTCCTATGTAAATAAAAATACATGTAAAATAACATCATGTCCTTCCTAATATAATATAATCTGCTTCAGTAGGAGAGATGCTTGATGTAACTGTGCATGGTAATGTATAAATGGGGTGTCATATTACCTTCTATTATATATGTATGAGGAAAAGCTAAGACTTTGTACCATGCTGCTGTCCTTTAATTCCTCTGCTACTAAACATGAATCTGAAATTGTAAAATAGCAAATAATAGTAATGCTCATATTTATAAGTGTAAATTTGGCTGAACAAATGGCAACAAAAATGCAGCTGAATTTAACATAAATGATAATTTGATAAAAAACAAACATTGTGAAAAATGCAACATGACATTTCTTTGATATTTAATTAAATGCTTAGTTCAAAATATAGAACCAGAAAAATGATATTTCAATATATGATGTAATAATACACAATGACAACCAACTATGATGTTTGACAGATGAACTTATGGCAACAATGCAAAATGGAATTATTTGTATGATGGAAGTTGATTTTAATGATGTATAATTAAATTTACACATTTACAGTCTTATCATTAATGGGTTAATATCTACATCTGCTACATGTATTCTGACTATTACCTTTTGTTAACTGTTATTTCCTGGTCTAATGCTCAGTTTATGGAGGTGTCAACTATATGTAGAATCAATCATCCTTTCTATCTTGATGAGAGCACACAGCTGCAACAACCAATCCAGACTGTAATGTTTTGATAATTTCCATAACCTAGCATGCAATGTACCTTTAAGGAATTACCAAGCAAATTACCAACATGTGAATTTCTGTTAACATTGCTTGAGTCAAATTCAATTCAGTAAATAAATACCATAAAGCCTCAAACAACATACTAAGACTCCTAAACTGTTACAACTGATAACAATGTTGTAAAATGTCGTTAATGGCTTATTAATAAATAACTGATGTGTTATAAAAAAATTTCATCCAGGTTTATGGATACGCTTAATGGGAAAATTTTATATTAATGTAATATCTTATTCATTTTTTATTTTGATTTGTGTGTATAAACACCAATATGATCTTACCAGAAGCAAGTTCGACATTTGAATCCCATATTTCATCAAGTCTTTTCAGTTATTACATGGTTGATCTGTCCACATAATAAATTTGATGGGATCTGAAAATTAAGTAGTATATAGTGCTTTACATTTTAAATGTCCCTAGTTTAACAGGCACTTGAAGGGGATTAACCAAGTTGAATTATCTTGGCACAGTAGAATTTTTTTCATAGAAAATCAGGAAAATATAGCACAAATAAAAACAAGAAATATGATCATTTTAGTCTCTTCCTCAACTTATAACACACTTCCCTTTAATCAATAAATTAACTGTACGTACAATATTCATTACTTGAACAAATCAACAAAAAACTATCAGAGATAAGTTTGACTGAAGTACACAGTTGGCAATGCTCATACAACATGATTAAGGTACACAGTACTGTTATGTATTCATTCATATGCTAAAATTCAGACAGTAATCACTAAACTACATTTTTAAGGCAAAACACAAATGTTACTTAATCATTACATTGTACTTAAAAAAGAAAGTACACTTTACCAATTGTTTTATAGGAAACAGTCTGGTGTAATATTCATTATCAATATTTTTCAGGGGCAAACAAAAACTAAGGAACAATGATAGTTACCTACATGTAATACATACCTAACAGACCAATTATAGTTGCATGTTTGATACAAAAATACAGCATGTAGAACAACCATCTGAGTACATTAGGACACAATAACTGTCTGATTAATCATGACACTTTGCTTTTTTTCTCTTGGCATTTTTACACTTGAAGAAGGTCAATCAAAAAACAGTAAGCATATGTTAGAACACAAGACAACACCTCCGCCTACAGAACCATTTGTTTTTCCTCATGGAAGAAAAGTAAATCCAGCAGGTAAACCTGGAAAGGCTGGACTGGGCAGTGATGCAACACCTGAAAAAAATGAGAATTCTGAAGCAGATACCACATATATACAAATACATGGCCTATAAAGTTTGAATAACATATAATTTGTTTTTGCTTCAGAATTTTATATTTCTTGCTTACCCAGAAATATAAGAATTTATAGCAATTTCTTGGATCAAAAATGTCTTTCTTGACATTAGTAGTGAATATAATTACCATACCCATTCATTGTAAAAATACAATCACTGATAAATGTCCATAGTTACAATTGTTTACGCAGAATTGCATCTAGACTGTACTAATCTCAGGGCATTTTCGCCCTATCCCAAGGGGACAAATATCAGCCCCATTACCAATCAAAAATAGCCTTCTTGTTTCCCAATTTCCAAACAAAATCACAAACAGCTGCAAAAAAAATGTTAAGTAAAACCAGGAAAAATCCGATTAATAAGTTCCCACAGATTTCTTGCAAAAGCTGCAGAGCACCAGTGACCTTGATATGCTAAATGGCACACTCAGATTTTAGTACTATATGCTATATTCTAATAACACTGAATTTTGTCTAAAATGTCACCTTGTTATTCAAAGAAAATATTTCTCAAATGTCCCAAAATGTAGAAACATGTTGCATATTTTTTTCAAATTGAAGCCAGGGGCATTTTCCTACAATAGCTGGAAAAGGCCCTAAATCTATTGATACAGTAGTCAAATACAATCTAGATACTGATAACAAAGATAACTATGCATATTACATTGGACAAGGTACCCCACTTTTGATACATACAATAGTATTAAACTAGTGGATTTTCAATGTGTCTAAACTAAAGCATGCTAATTATGCTTAACATAACATGCAACATAATATGCTAGTAGCCTATAAACATATAGGCTATAATAAATAAGCATTTTCTTTTACAGTTTAACAATAAAACTGACAAAACATTTTATTTTCTTCTATTAATGTTTTGAAAAAAAAATTACCAATCATATTAAAATATGATCTACATACAATTAACTGATTAATCAGTAACTCTGAAAAGTTCTAGTTCTTGAGCAATTTAAGATTAAAAGTAGCACTGAAAGGCTAAACCAACACCAAACAAGGAATAGTATCAAATGAGTACGAAATTCGAAAATGATTGAGTGCGAAACTAATTAAAATATCTACATCAAAATAATACACTTGTGCACAATGAAATCATTTATATATACATACATTTAAACAACAAGCACTTACTTGATCAAATCAAACCACCTAATATGACGAAATATACTGATTTTGCGAGAATTAACTTGCATGTTATATCAATAAAACGAAACCTGACTTCCGTTCATGATCAATATCTACCCAGAGTTGTCGTTCGTTATCAATTACATTCATTACCTAAACTGATACCCGTTGACTGGTTGACAATACAAAAAAATTCAACTCCATGGAAACAGTCAAAGAAATACGCGTTGTTCTTACATGCACGATGTGAAGTAATATTGTATCATGAAAATGTTTAGGTTGGAAGAAGTTGTATAACCATAAAAATCGCGAGAAACATGTGACGTTTGTAAATGTGGTTGATATTGTGGAATTTCATTGATGGAAAACAGAGAGTAGGGTTTTAGAATGCAGACAGGCGACATATATCAAGTAAAAATATATGTTGAAAAATAACTAAATTACATAATACGTGGATGTTAAAACCAAGAAACTAACATCTCCAAAGTATAGGGGCGATGGAATTTATTCCAAATACATATTTTCAGTTTTAATGTATAAATCATATGAAAATCATTATACCAGCTGGAGAAAAATTGACCCAGACCGAAGTAAATTCTGTCGTCGGCAGAAGAAACTATGGTCGGTCTGGATTACGGACATCGGGAACTTTTCTGCCACATAATGACGTGGAAATCTAGCTTATGCGCAATATTGTAGATTTTGTTTTGTTTGGGAGCATTACTGAAAAATATATTATGTTGATATATAATTATATTTAATCGAATAAGAATAAACCGATTGTAACATGTATAAATATATTCATATACCATGGAAATAAGTCAAAATACGATTACATGTCTCACCATCAGTAATAAAACTTTCAAACATGTTTTATAAATACTCCGTGTACATCTTAACTTTTTAATGTTAAAATGATGTTGCGTTTGTTTCGTCGTCATTAATTAATGTGTTAACGATAGGGTATAAATCTATTTTGCTTTTATGCTGCATAATAATTCTCTTCAAGATATGATAAATTTGGCATAAACTCGTCATTGTGTGTCTAACTGATTATTATCAGCCAGTCAAATGTAATTCACGATAGGATGATACATAACTTTGGATTGAACGAACATGTTTTTGACACGCACTTTTCTCGTGCAAAACGAGATTTACTTGACGTAGAATAAAATTACAAATGCCCCTCACGTATTGGCTAAATTCAGTCAGATAATCACATACGCTGTGTTATTTTAATAGTTTCAATCATTGTTTTCAGTTTACACGTATATATATATATACAGAATTGTACGTCGCCATTTTTTCATGTTTATAACGACAACTTACTAAATACAAATGTAAATATTTATTATATATATTTAATAAAAATGTTCGTAATAACTTTTTGTGTTTCAGCAGCTAGATGTCGAAATTTATGCTAAGTTGAGACTTGAGCACCTGACTCTATTTGTTATTGTCGTGGTTTAAATGCGAGTTTGAATAAATGTATGAGTGATAGATGTAAGCAACAAAATTCTCTCACATTCCTGAACATCTAATATGAGTCGTGATATCTCGGAGTACAACGTAATAAGACATATGCCTTACATAATAATATGAGCCCGTTACGACATGAGATACCTGTTGGTATAAAGATGTTTCTATCAAATTTGAAAACTTTGATACCGTACTGACTTCAAAAAAATATTTTTTTAAAAAAGTACAATATATTGGGGTTAGTTATTCTTTTTCATCGACGCTTTTATGTCGTATCAATGTGTTCGTGTCATTTAATGAATACCATCAGACGATTAGTATCTTTTAGAAATAACTAAGTAGGGAAGGGTTTAAATGCAAATTCAAGAAAATGCAGCTGATCACTGACCATTTGGATGAGGGACAGTAATAAATGTGCAGAAAATGGTATCAGTAAGCAGTGTGACCTTCATTTTTACTAATACTTTGGAGAATGCGTCACTTCATTGAATTTATGTGACGTTATATGTGCGCGTCTGTTGTCATTCTGAAGGATGACAATACCGTCGTACCCGTGTGAGTCCGGCTGCTCGAACTGCACAAAGTATGGCCAGTACATGGACGTTGAGCACGAATGGAAACACTGTGCTGTCTAAAAAGATTTATGATCGTCTAGGCATTATCTGCTTGATGCAGAGATCAGTACGGAACGTAAAACGTCTGGTTTTCGCACGATCGGACGGATCATGTAATATTGTAACGATTCGCAAGAATAATCTGTCGGGGACAACAAAACTAGCGTGCGACTTCGACACTGCTCGGAGCATACAGATAACCTTTTTGCTCTGACTGTCAGAAAGACGTGGTATCATAAGTTGTAATGGTTGATATACATTAATTTGATTTTTTCCATATGTGCTGAGTTGCTTATGGTAGCTTGTCATAAAACCTGTAGGGGAAACCTTTTGCTGTGCACGTGCAACGTCAGAAAAGCGTTTTTGCGCTTGAATGAATAATTATAATTTTGAAAGCAATTGCATAATCGTTATCCACGATAAGATCATGATAAATACGAGTCTTTTTTGTCTTTACACACAAGCCTTTTTAATACTTGCACCCAGTTGCTTGTGATTGAATTATTTACTGATTGGATGTTATTTTCAGATTTAATAAATCAACTGTAATGATAGTAGACATTTTACAGCCTCGCAGTTTGGATAACTCTTTGTGTGGATAGGAGATTTTTTCTTTCTTATTCGCTACTGTACGTAAGTAGATATACTACATACATAATAATGTATAAACGATTGAAACTCGTTAACATGAACAAGTTTATTACTAGTATTTGATTATGTGTATTTTATGCATAATTACCAGTACTTAATTATTTGTGATTTGTACGTAACAATCAGTACTTGATTAATTATATCATGCATTTAATTACCAGTAGTTAATTACTTATGATTTGTGCCTAATGCCCGTACATGCGTGTTGTACTTAAATGCCTGAACTTAATTATTTGTGTCTTGTTCATAGCTACCAGTCCTTAACTACCTGTGATTTGAACATAGTTGCCAGTAATTAATTACTTGTGTTTTGTACTTTCTTCCTTAGTTAACTAATTTACCATTGAATTTCAGGGTGGACTTGTGGTCTTTGTGGTCTTATGTATTTCCAAGTATTTTCGAGCGGAAAGTGTAGTTTTCCAAAAATGTTTTTATTTGCTAGTGTGATTAGTATAAAGTGTTTATAGTGTTTGTGCTTAATATTAAGTGTTTGTGTCGAGTGACTGTGCAAAGTGTTTGTGCTTAGTCTGTTATGATTTGGTGATAAGGAAATAAAATGCTTTTGCTGGAAATACTGAATATGGAATATGCACCAGTATATATTGAATTACTTTAGGATAAGTTTGATGAAGTAGGTGGATTTTCTTGAACACTGCACTTAACTTTCACGATTGTAGGTCCCTTCACATAATCTAACTTCACGTATTTTATTTTTTTAGGGTTTTGAAATGTTTTGTTCTTACACTTTTGAAAACTTGAATTGATCACATTTTCAAATATTAAAGTCATTTAAGATATTGATTGAGAGTCAAGAAAATTATTTTGTCATCAAGTTAAGGTATCCATAGAATTGATTCATAAAGAAGGACGTGTTTCCCTTAAATCATGTGTTCGCGAAATAAACAAATTTGTGAGACGGTGTGTTTTCGTTTCCGAAATAAGGACGTTTATGAAGAATCATTTATAAATACATTTAATATCCTAGGGATCCATTAGAGATCGTTATGTTGTTGTAATATTACTTTCGTTTTATTTGATTTGTTCGTATGAACACTATCATGATCTTATTATATCCAATATTTGATCAGATCTCTTCCAGTCACACTACGTATGGTTGATCTGTGAGTATAATATATTACTGTATGGAATCTGAGACTTTAAAGTAAGAGTTTTTAGAGAAGATACTTAAATGATTTATAGTGCGAAGGCTGATGAATTTTTTACAATTATTATAGGTAAACTATAGGTACACACAATATTAACACCAGCGTCTCACTTTTGTTTCTAACATTAAAGTCTTGCATTTCATATCTTACAATAAAATGCAAAATATTATCAGGAGTAAGATACGGGTCACCAGGAATGTTAACACACTTAAGATATTGCTCAGATTCACTCAACAGTATATTTGTTTGTTTAATATTAGCACTTTTTATTTTCTAGTACAACTTAGCATTTTTAAATCGGGCAGTTTGAGGTTTACTGGTTTGTAATTTATCATATTCATATTTACAACTGCGTAAACAAGATTTATATTGAGGATGAGCATTGACCAAATTCATCCGATCAAAATCACTGTTATCAATTCTATACACATTGAGTTTGGCGTAGAATAATTATGGTTTTGTTGTACGTTCTCTATTAAATCATAACTGACTAGTATCATTACAATCAGTATAATGCTATGTATTAATGTATCATGGCCAATAATGTCAAATTTACAACATAAACATTGATTTCACTTGCCAAAATATCATGGCATTCAGGTGCAGAAAGACATTAAATTACGCTCGAAGACTACAATGTCAATAGTTATTAACTGTGTAAAGTATGCAGCATACATATCAAACTTAATATATTTACAATAGAAATATATTTTGAGTCATGAATTTTCAGATTGACACATCATGCTATATTATGTTTTTTATTTCCAGGACTATGGTTTGTTAAGGGCTAAACTTGTAACATGAAATATCAGGCAGTTTCAAATACTTACTGAAATATCTCAAAATATGTTGACGGTGATCTTAGCTTGAACACTAAACACATTTTATATAGTAAAAGCATTAATAATCTCCATAAAGCCATATTTGGAAATAATGTGGTACAAGAGTTTAATAAGTCATCTATTTATCAAGACTACCAAAACATCAGAAAGCTATTGTATGTAGTTGCGGACAGGGATTGCTTTAAATCACCCAAACGAAAAGTGCGAACGAGTGAGATAATGTTATTGTCCAGTGTCCTAACCATATGGGGCTAGCACGTTAAAGGCATTGTGTATAATGGTGCATTAGGCCTAATACACATGTATCATATACAAGGGTTACAACTTCCGAAATGGCGATTTCTGCGCCAAGTTTGTTTAACACTACGTAACTTTTTCAGAAATCACTCAAATTATGTTATTATATTGTCACACCATCGTGAATCAGACATTCGCATCGATGCATATCACAGTAGCAAACATACATATACATTTACTAAGTAATGGCAATGATTCCGTACATCTTCTAACAGTCATGGGTATGCCAAGCAATGCTCAAACTTGATGGCGATTGTAAAGGCAGCCATGCCTATCATATGAATTTAGCAAAGACACAATCATGTCATTTACTTCTGGTGATTAATATTACTACATCATACGATTACATCGTCAGTCAAATGTTCTCATCTATTGATATCGTTATAGCAAACATAGATATACGTCGATTGCGTATTGTGTACCATCACGCTAACTCTAACTCAAGTGCGGTTTTAGGTGGTGGGGTGGGGCTCTGGGGGAGCTCTCTAAAGTTTGGCAAGCTTTAGTAAACATGTCAGTTATGTGCTGATTGTGTCCATATTCTACATACATCTTGACCTAACTCCCCCTAACCGAAATACTGTATCCGCCCCTGGCTATCATAGCGTTATTGACTAAGGATTTCATAGAGAAATCGCATAAAACGCCGAATTCAGACGGTAAGTATTCATATTTGGTGTTTTATAGTTGAGTATAGTTTTAAAAATATACATGCCATAGTTTGTAATTCCTATTACGTATATGATTGCTTAGATGTTCGCTAGATCACGTTTTAAGCTGTGTTAAGCTTCACATGGAACGAGTTGTCCCTCTTCCTATCTACAAACCACGGAATTACAATCGCACCTGTTGACTGTGATTTACCGCTGACACAAACGGTATACAGGGGCGTAGACCGATAAAATATAATTTATTAAGTTAAGTTAGCAAATTTAACTCTAATTTTAATTGTCTTGTCACTTTAAAATGCATGTTATATAATTATTAATTACAGGTAAGACTCATCGAAACGACGGGTTGAACTTTTATGATAATAAACATATTATAGAAAGTTATAGATTCAACCACAATGGAAGACACTACCTGAATACAGTCAACAGGAATTTGATAACACGTACACAGAGGAGTCAATGTTTGACATCAACGGAAAAGATCCTGGCTACTCTGAGGTATAGTGTGGTGAAGTTCTTTCATTTTTTAAATGTAATTCATAAGAACGACAGTTTGCTTGTATGCATTCAGAATATAGAATATACTCATCGTATTATAACAAATGTATAACAATGACTTTCATAAACAATGAATGCAGTTTGGAATTTCTCATAGAATGTTACCATTTTACAGGTATGTAGTCATAGGTGGCATTCAACTGAATAATGGTAACATTCATTCAGTATCTCAACCAACAATAGCACCGACAGTGGCAGAAGTAGTCAATATGTTGACTAGACTGGAGTCCCATGACCTGCACAAGAACATCATGAACAACTGGTGGCTTTTCAATGAATTGCAAGTTTCCCTATAGTCTTCGGAATGGTCGGTGGAACCCAAAAATTCCCCATCTCTGCATGAAGAAGAATTTGTGAATAGGAAATGCTACTCTAGCACCATCATTAAATTGACAGTAAATCCATTGGTGTCATTACTGATGGCCGGATTGACCCATGATGGTAACATCATGAAGAATAACGGGTTGAAGTTACTACATAAAGGTGGGTTTCTCCCTCAAGGAAATTCCCACATATTAAGAGATAATGGATATCCCAATAAAACGTGGTTGTTAACACCTTAAACCACGTCTCGATACAATAGATAAATAAACAAAGTACTAAAATTAACTTTAATTATCTGATCGCACTTTAATAAGTAGTTATTTCATTATTGCATATACATGTAAGTTTGAAACAATTATTAAATGACAACCAATGTTAGCAGTTACGGATATAAAATTAAATAATACAGTGAGTCCTCACATCAACCAATGTTAGCAGTTATAGATATAAAATTAAATAATAAAGTGAGTCCTCACATCCACAAATATTCTTATGAATGTATTCATTGCCTTCATAAATGTTAGAATCAAATGTTAATTTTGCTTGTAAATGTACATATAAATAAAAAGGTATTTTCAATTGATGTTTTGTCAATGGCTGATCAAGAGAAAATTAATTCAATGGCTATTAATAGATCATTCCATCTCACATACATGAGCCAGCTTCAAAACTTAAAAGACAGCATAAGTTGTAATTCTTAAAATTTACTTGATAGCTGTGTGGGAATAAGTACATGTTCGTATCATTTAAGGGTAACAAGAGATGACAAGATAACAATAGCCAAGGTAGAAAGAGCTACAGGACACTTACGATGGAGATTTTCCATACTACACAATGAAATAAGAATTATAAGACCCAAGAAAGCATGCAAGTATTATCATTAACTTATCACTGAAATGTAGTACAGGGTAAAAGATGAGCACTCCTCTTTTTCTGATCAAATACTTAAAATGGAACTTAAAACTTCTGCATGTACATTTAAGAAGCAATATTCTTTTAATTAAAAGGACTACCATGATTTAGATTTAACAATATAATTACTCATAAATATTTCTTTCAAAAGTATGGTATGATGTATTCATTATATTTAATATTGTAGTCATTGAACATTTCAGAATTGTACTAGCTTGTTCAGTATTGCACAGCATATGCAAAGAAAGAGATATATTCCCCTCCTCGATGATGATTGTGATGCTTCTGCTGCTGATCATGATGATGAAGGAAATACAAGGAAATACAGATGTTCCCAATGTTGGACTACAAGACAGATATAATATTGCCAATAGATATTTATAAAAAGGTATAATAAAATTATTTTATGTACCTGAAAGGTTCAAAACACTTAAATGCATCAATACAGTAGATGTAAAACTACCAACAATGCAACAGAAATGCAGAAAAAACAAGTTTTTTTATAATTAATACCTAACCCAATACAAATATTCAGCAAAACACAATAGCAAACGAATTTTAAATACACCAAAAGTTATGTTACTTTTAGTTTGAAAATCTAAAGTTTTGTTAACATAAAATCAATCATTTTTTTTTATAAAAATCCAACACTGGTAATATTCTCATGATTGCTGTAATTTCTTTTCTAACAATTTAATCTGTAAGTCCAGTTTTCTTACTTTCTTTTTTTTATAGTTGATGATCCTCACAGTCACAAATAGTGTAAGTAGATGATGATGTTTTCATACTCCCATGAGATGTTGGTTGCATACTGTGGTAAATAAGAAGAGGATGATGATAGAATCTGTTTCAGACACATCAACAATATTTGGGCTTATGATTATATTCAATGAACTTTTCTTTACTATTGGTTTATCAGTGCATTTCTTATTATCATGTACATACACACTGTATCTACAACTGTCAATAGCAATACAACAAATAATTTTCACTGCATGTTGTACAATGTTCTTACATTTCTTACATTTTTAGTTTCACTATTAGTCTCAGATGTTTCCTTGGGATCTTAATTTTCATCCTTGCGAAGATGATTTAAATGGTAAGTGGCATGGTATGCATTGAAAATGATTGCATATGCACAGTGCTTTTCCAATATTAAAAATAAATTATGCATACAAAATCACTTTTACAGTTATCAACAATTTTCAAAAGCTATATGTTGATTATATAGAATGAATCCTACTGGAATGCAATTAGATGTCTAATTGAATTGTAAACAAAGAAAATGGTGATTCACTGTTTACTAATTGAAAAGGGTAATTAAAGCTCATGTATACATGTACCCACCTTATTTCTTATATATATATATGTGTGTGTGTGTGTGTGTGTGTGTGTGTGCGTGCGTACGTGCGTGCGTGCGTGCGTGAGCTGGCAAGTCTATTTCAGTCACATTCACCGCATTTTTTCCGATTACTCCCATAACAGCATCAGTTACCACTTACAGCTGCATACATGACGAGCAACCTTCTGAAAATATTTCAATACAACTATTTATGATATAATTGCATATAGTTCTTTTGATTAATTACACAATATATTACATTTGAAGAATTTCTTGTGTTACAAAAGTTTCATATTTTTCTGATAGCAATTCAAATATTTAGCAGAAACACTTTATTAGTTTAATATCTGGTTAGAATTTATTTGACATTAAATGCATAATTCTTATGTATAGTATGCCTGCCTGTGTATTAAAAGATGTCCATTACCTGTGCCATAAGGCGATGCTTATAATCAGCTTATATCTCCCTATGCCTCTGCACATGATCGTCCCACCTCTAGTACAATTCAGTCGTATCACGTGGGAACTCGGCTTGGGCATTGAAGTCATTTGCGTTTTTTGCAAATACAGTCGAACCTCTCCTGTCCGAACCTTTCCAATCCGGAATCCTCTCTAAACCTAACATGTCTGCTGGTTCCAATTTTTAACTACGTATTTAATACTAAAAACTTTGTAATCCTTAACCTTTTTATTCCGAAAACCTTTCTAATCCGAACATTTTTTTCAGTCCGAACAAGTTCGGATTAGAAAGGTTCTGCTGTACCTCTTGATGCTATATATTCCTGTAAATAGATGGCTTCTTAATATTCTAGATTGAGTGCACAATGTAAAATGTCTATAAATGCTCAAGTGGAAGTCATTCTTGAATTCGGCTCAAAGTTACTATGTAGGATAATATAAATTAAATAATATTGATTCACATGTCTGAAACAACAACACGCACGCTTTTAGAGCCGGTCATATCGTATTTTTGATTCCATGTGTTAAATACAAGAAAAAGTCACTTTTGTGAAAGTACGCTTTGTATAAGCATAATTAGTCATGTTTATATCATGTAGGTACAGTCTACTCATATGTTCCACCGGAACCTGCGAGTCATTTGTAGAAAATTTCTTTGCCTCAATCATTTTGACAACGATTTGTTTACATAAGTTTGGTGGCATATTTCCGCATATGATAATCAGAATATTTTCGCGAAAATCTACCAGATTTTCCTGAAAAACAATGGTATTTTCACGAAAATTCAATAACTTTTCATGATAAGGTTTCTTCACCAGATAGTAAACTTTCATAAGTGGAAGAAATATATTTGCAGGAGCAAAATATAACACCATACATGTATAAGCATGCGAATTTCGACTATCGATCTATTTTTAGATCGCGGAAATTCCGATTCTGTCTCAGAACATGTCGCAAGAATAGGTGAAATTGAAGTTTTCCTTAAAACTAAGCATATCCTTACTTAAGGAAGTCCTTTAATTATTCTGAAGAATTTTTTTAAAGATGGATGATCCTTAATTAACTTTGGTTTAGGAAAATATGTAAAGGATAAGAAATTTCTTAGGGTAATAGTAAAGATTATTCGTGAATACCCAGCACTGTACAGAACATAGTTCAGTGAAACCTTACGAAAGCAACATCCTTTGGGAGAAGCATAATTATGTTGCTGTTGTTGTTGAGAGATTGTTCCTCTAGAGAGATTAAATCAATAGTTAAATCGTACAACGGGGAAAATATGTTGTTGTTGAAGGGAGGTTGTTGCTCAATATAGGGCCGTTCTGGATAGGTTGCACTGTAAAAATAAGTTTGATTTGAACTAAGTTCATCATCTGGTAAAGAAAGTGTGAACAAAAGGAATGATACATAATATATTGACGAATGAATTGTATTGAATTATAAACACTTTATCATTCACTCTAAATGATTCATTGAATTCTGGGCACACATTTTTTATAATTCTAATCGAGCATATCGTGCATTTAATAAATTAATGTCAAGAATTCAACAGCATAGTGTATTAAGATTCCCAGATTTATGATGGACATCCAATCGAAATAGTCTCAAAGTTGACCTATCTAGGTATAGTATGTACTCCAGGGGGATCATTCCGAGTAGCACAAAACTCACTATCATGCCAAGCTCAGAAAGCTAGAAAGCTATTTTTCCTTAATAAAAATCTGTATAAGTTAATATATATAGTTTAGTTTAGTTTATTTCATATATAATCCATGAGTTTAAAGTAGTTATGTATGCCCGTCAGCCAGTTAAGCTCAGTTGGTAGAGCAGCTGACTTGCGAGCAGAAGATCGTGGGTTCGAGCCCCGTATTGGTAACTTTATTTTCTGTCTCTTATTGCACGTGTGTATCATTGACTATCAAATATCCGAACGGAGTACATATTGTCGCCTTTAACAATCTATCTTTTGTTAAAATCAGATGTAATTATCGAACTCACCTTTTTTCTCGTATTTACGTACTTAAAACGACTGAATGGCAAACTTTGTCCGTTTGACGTCATAAGAGTTAATTTGAGTAGCAATTATTTTTCAATACAATGACATCGAACAATGAACGAAACATCTATTATCGCCCTTTAATCTATTTATTGTTAAAATATCAGTTGCAACAAACAAACTCACTTTTTGCACGGAATTTAAATGATTTCGTGACGCACGTTGGTATGTATGACGTCAGTGAGATAATTTGAGTTAAAATATTTTTCTATTTTAAAACATTGAACAATACATCAGTTATCACCCTTTAATCTATCCATTGTTAAAGCACGTGACGATATATTCAAGTTCACTTTCTTTCACGAGTTACACCTATTTCCATGATTGCATTACGCATAATGGTCAGTATGACGTCAATGGAGGTAATTGGAGTTACGGATATTATTAACCGTACAATGGAAGCTTTGTAGTATATTTGAATGGCCTATTATACAAGTTAAATCATCAATTGTTCATCGATTACCGCCTCTTGTTATGTAATGCAGTAAATATCTTATTTACCCAAACTATTAAATAATTGTTTTTACAAGAAGCTGATCGACTTATATTTTTTTTCATTTATCGAAATTGAAATGTAAATTCTTTCCCCTTATCTTGAAAAAGTTGACTATTTTGTACTCCGTATATTAAACATTCTCTCTGTGTTATGATATTTTGAAATGCATTGAATAAATACATGGGCGGATACAGGATTTTAGTTCAGGGACCGTAAAATCTATAGTAATAACATGTTTATGTAGAATATGGACAAAATCAGTACATAACTGACGTCGTTTACTAATGCACGCCGGGTCCGCCTCCCTCCCCTAAATCCGTCCTTGAAATGTCATGTTTAAAAGCATTGATACTGCAAGTCTCTATCATATTATATTTACCGTTTAGCATTAAGCACCACTCACACACACAAATATGAGACTTTTGTGTCCTATGTCTGTAAGGCTACTTGATTTATCTCCCTTAACATATTTATATTCGTTTACAAGAGTTAGCATGTGACTTAGTTGCTCAAACTTATTTTTACGATATTGCGTTAGTATTTTATTACGAAAAAACATGCCTCAGAAACATTGCTGTCAAATATTTCACCAAATTAAATTTAACAAATTATTATTTTTCACTGTAGCTTAACGTCGCTCCTGCAGCCAATGTCTTGTAGCGACTTTTCCAGGAAGACATAAGGCGCACATTAGTGCAAAACCACCGACCTTCCTTAAACTAGCTGGAAATTTTCCTTACATGTAAAATTTGTCTGGTCACGGGTGGAATTCAAACTCACAACTGTCAGGAGTTTGTGATTACTAGTCAGAGACCATAACCACACGACCACGGGACCTAATATGACTTTTAGTGCAAATAAATCAAACAACACTGTATCTTTTAATTAAGTGCAGGCCATATAAAATCATATTCCTTCATTCACAATTATATATTGATGGTTCGATTGATAGACATAAGGACACAATGTACATTGGTACAAAAATGTTTCTGAATCTGTGAATTTAATATGTAATAAACACTCCGGACAACGTCTTTCACGTAAAATACCCTTAAAACAATAATTATATCTGGTTCCTATTATTCAAATAATATTACTTTCTTATCAAGCTGTGAGATCATAAAGCGTGAAAAGTGGTGACGGTAGGCTAACATTTTCTTACACAATAAACATTACATCTAAACATTTTTCACAAAAACATGAGCAAAATACCAATGATCAGCTCTTTATTGAAATGTGTATGATAAACTTGTATGAGACCACTGAATAGTCGGGTCGATGACGTTAACAGAATAAGTAAATGTACTGTCAAACCCGTGTTTGTGGCCACCTCCTAATTAAGACCACCATGTGAATAATGGCCATTCTACGTAAAATCTCCCCCCGCTTATTTAGAACAAACTGACCTCCGAATAAAGGCCATCTGTCCATAAAATCTACATTTTGTCTTTCCCAATGGTGGCTTTTGTTCATAAGTTTTACTGTACTTATATCGGAAGTAGAGGAACGAGCTTAATTCATCATGTTTCTATGTGTCATATTGATACATGCTATTTCGATGGTCGGTCATTGAAAATCAAACTTTCCATTTGATTTATTTCCATAAAAATAAGTTGTCTTGGTTAATCACCTGGAATGATTACAGAAATGTGCAATTATCACTCGTTATAGACTATTTGTGTTCTATTGTGATTTATAGAATTGTGCAAATATGTGACGCTTCATGACATTTTTGTCCCTTATTTAACCCATCGAACATCATTTTCGGGGAAACGTCTTCAACGTTAACGCACGTTTTTCGATCACAGTTTGGTAAGAATATCGTTCATATGAGTTCAAGACACTATAAAATTCAGTATGTTGAATTTATACGATACTGACATGGAGTGACACGTTCGCATTGATAACTATAGTGTTGTTATAGAACTTCATATGGTTCAAAAACATATTGTTTCATACAAGATATATCAAATATTTTTTACATTTTCTGAAAGCTGAAAGCTTTGCCTTTAATGTTATAATTATATAATTTATAAAAATCGATTGAGAAATACAAAAATAATCCCAGGGCCGTAAAATTACTTTTTTTCTTATTTCTCGGCGCTAGCACTGGGGAATACACATTCGTGTTCATCAAAGCGGAACGGAAGTTGAATCAAGCGTATGTACATGTACAACCGGCTGCTTAAGTCCGATATTTTATAAGTAACTCGTCGGATCTTAGGGATTTACTGACTCAGGTTTGTTACATTTTGTTCTCTTGTTATGTCTATTATGCTGTTAATTTATGCCATCGTGTGGTTATCTTACAATCGTTTATTATCCATCACACTTGATCTAAAAGTGAAACCGGAAGTGATTTTAGCGACGATGACATTTGTCATCTGATACAGTGATAGTTGTCTGACAGTTGCCTAATCTTAATAATATGTTTATCATTGTGTTTTTCGTATTTTTTTACACATTACGGACGATAAACAGCCTTTTATTGGCCAAATAAGACAAACTTCTGATTTTGTTTTCACGGAACTCGTATTTGTCATATATTAAATGATGTTTCCGTCATCAAACAATTCAGTGTCATGTATGGACAATAGAATGGTCTGCCATTGTCTTGTAGGATGTCCAGGTTTAGGAATGAAAAATTCATCCTACTGTCTGATTTAAACAAAACAGACATTCCGGCAGAATTTGTTAAAGTTGCTGTGGCCAACAGATACTGGAGTGTGTGTGCCGGTCTGAGTTAAAAAAACTGTCATTGTAGTATTGTCCATATCTTGTGGTAATGAAACCTTCTACAGATTTATGTCTTAAATGTCAGAAACATGTACATACCATTAAGAATAGTGGTAATCTGTGTGATGAAGAAAAAAAATTAAAAAAATGACAATATATCAAAATCACATTGCAATTGTAAAGTGCCAGAGAGATCACTTCAGACATCAATGTGATTTTTTCAAGAATGAATTTTTATTTCTGCCAATAGAGAAACAATCAAAGAGGTACTGAGAAAAAATGTTTTTGCAGGTATATACTCATAATTGAAAAGTATTAAGTCGTTAAATTATAACATTATATATCTTAAATAATGACTGCTTATTTATTATTTTATTCCAAAAATCAAGCTAAGGGAAATGTGCGATTGTCAATATCCATTTATTTTCTAATTGTGGAAGGTAATTAATATTTAAATGCCATTGGTCTGTCTTGGGAATGAAATGTACTGATGACTGATGATATGGGATAAGGCACATAATTGAACACTCAGTCATAGTAAAACTTAATAATTAGCTCAATTTTATATATTCCCTGCTAAAACTAGATACTTAAATGCAGCTACAGATATATTTAATGATTATTAACACTGGTGCACACAAAGTTTGTGTATGTAGAGTATTATCCGTGTTTCTATTGACTCACATGTACACACTTATGACTATTTGTATTGAGATTAAAGCAATTAGTGGCACACTTGTTTTTAAGTATGATGGCATCACTCAACAGGCAAGACAGTTGAGGAAATTACTGAGACAGTGAGACAGCCTTCCAAGAGTGGGTACAACATCCCAAAGCTTATTGATGATCTAAGACATCATGTGGTCTTCTATGACTGGATTATATACCTCAAATACATCTTCAAACCATCACCAAGCTTAAAGAAATACCATCATTTCAGGTATGTGCATATGTTGTATACAAAGGTACACAGCAAATCGGGTTAGTTCATTAAGTTATAGTATCAGTGTACAGGTTGCTAGGTCATCAGTTACTGACAATACTAAGTAGAGGCATATGTGACAACTATCATTCTACATCAAGATGTTCTCTGTGACAACTATTGTCCTACATCAATGAATTATTACATACAAATTGGGTAGCTAGGCAGAGGCTAGTGGATATAAAGAACATGTTAAGCAATGGTTATAAGCCTAAATAAACATTCTGGAAAATTGGTTT
This sequence comes from Lutraria rhynchaena, assembly GCA_008271625.1. Taxonomy (NCBI): domain Eukaryota; kingdom Metazoa; phylum Mollusca; class Bivalvia; order Venerida; family Mactridae; genus Lutraria; species Lutraria rhynchaena. The sequence goes on from VIBL01000433.1 coordinate 39,383, forward strand.
GGTAAAACTCTCTGCCCAAAATGCAACAGAAAATTTGTTTTCGGCCATGTCAAACACCCTCACCAACAAAGACAGGTAAACATTCCAGTTATATGTCAAAATTGTGTAGTACTTGAGCTGCACACACTGGTTTCATTGTATATTAGTTTACTGTTTGTCATTAGGAAAGTTGTGTTTTATATGCAGGATTACTCTTTCTGCCATGAATCATTTAATGTATCAATTTTGTTTTATTTCAGAATGTCATTTATGTCTCCTGGGACAGTGATTGTGAAAGAATATGCTTCATCAGAGGAAAAACACATCAATGTCATAAGACCTGGAAAGGCTATAGTTGGGATTCCTGATGAAATTCTTTTACCAAGCCTTGACTTAAATAGACAACTTCTATATGAAGAAGTGTCTCCTCTATGTATGAACACATCATCATGTGCAAAGCCTGCTGAAGCAAAACCTAAGTGTGAATACAAAGTTAAGTGTGACACCAGTATTTCAGAATAGAACTGATACGTAAAAGTGAAGTGGTTTGGGTTGTAACTGTTTTCACAGATACTTCTGTTGACCTGTTTGTTCTTTGGAGACTGGATAGCTTAGTCCTGTGAGTTGATTGGATGAATGATATTTTATGTTTTAGATATTAATCTGATCTGTTTTATGGCTTTTACTATCGTTTTCTGTTGATAAGCAGGAAATTGTGTTATAAATTTGTTTCTCTATCAACCATATTTATAGTTTGTTTATTTGATTTCATTCTTTTAAATTTTACTAAAATGTATGTATAAATGAAGGTCACCATAGTTATTTAAATAGCATTCAGTAATAGTTATCAAAAGTGTTTAAATTTGGAGTCAAACTATATATGTTATAGTTTACATTATGGGTACATTATTTACATTCATAATACCATAAAAACTCTGATTTTGTTTATGAAATTTTCTGGATGACATTTAGTTTGATAATAATGTGTTTTATGATAATTTTACACTTTGAACTGGTCATGTGTTGTATATTAGCTTTTGAGTACTGGTTTTTATTTCATTTTTACTGCTCCTTTCTAATTAGTTGCCATGGTGACCATTTTTTAATTACATATATGTATAAAAATATTTCAATCACTTGTTTTATATTTATCTTATTTGCATTGAATTTAGGTATCTTGAAAGCATTTCATGTTGACTTAATAGTCTGTTTCTTAAGTTAGAATCAGTTTCATCAAATAGAATTTTGATATATAATATTTTTATGTATGTCATGTAATAGCTCCTTTGATGTTACCACAAATAATTTTACTCTTACTGAAATAAATGGGCAAGTGTACAGTGTAAAAGTATCTACATATTATAATATTACACTTATACTTACTGTGCTTTAAACATTAAAAGGGATCAGTTTTATTGTTAAAATGCATTCTTTTCTTAAATTACTGTATTATGTGTTTCAAATTTGTTCCCATGGTGACCATGTTCATTATACTCATTATTGTTGCATGAGATTTTATTCCATTGATTGTTATAATTAATGAAACATTGACAAATTGCATTTCAAATATCCAATAATATTAAGTTAAAATTATTGTTGGAAAAAATTAACAGGCTATATTTGCAATACACATACACAAATTACAATGCTACTTAAAAATAAAATTATATTTTTTGTAAGGTATTGAGTACATTTAGGGGATTTTTAGTTGTAAAATCGTCATTTGTTGTTTGATTTATTCCTATAGAATTGTTCTTCTTATGTATGTTGTTTTTCTGTTGTTTTTTTAAATTTGTTGTCAACCATTAATTATGTATGTATCTTTATATTGTTTGACAAATTGTTTGATGTATATTCTGTTTTCATGGATATTTGTTGTTCAAAATGTTTAATAATGAACTTGATTGTTAGTGAACTTATTTATGTTGTAATAAATTAAATCAAATCCCAGTTTTTGTGTTTTATTCTTAAACATAGTCATTTCACTAAATTTGTGTCATTTCCTCTAAAAATGTGATTTCACGGCTGAAACTTCAAATTTGGATTCCTGATATGTCGTACTATTAGAAAATGATAATAACTCAACTTCACCCAGTGAACCCCAAATGGCCCAAAATAACATTGCTTGTCACCATTTAATTTGTGATTCCAACATACATGAACAATTTAGCATGTTGAGATGTTGAAGCAAATCAACAATTGAATTTGTAAGAACATCTAAGCTGAATTAAGAACCTAAATGTGAAATCTCCAAGATCACTGCCTAATGAATTGTTTTGTTCTGTACTGCTCTCTTACCTTTGAAAAATGTGGTAAATCAATTCTATAGGATTAGCCTCCCTTTATTTGTAGTAAACACTAATTTCAGCAATGTTGGAGCATTAATTTGATTAATTTATTAAGGAATGATGGCAACTGAAAGGCTTTTGTGATCTTTCATTCCGGAATAATTTCTGAGCATTTAAAAGGCTGCCTGCATTACATTAGATCAATTTATTATAAAACTAGAATTCCAGTAAGAAAAGTCATCAAAATAAATCTGTCCTTTACACAGGTGAACATTATAAGCTAAAACTATGAACATTTCATTGAAAATAATTTTCATTCACAAGTTTGGTGAATTATTTTGATGTACACTAAATTAATTGCAGTTGTACTTAATATCAAATAAATATTTTACATTAAATGGTTAATTTTAATCTTGGAAATTTTCACTATATGGTTTGGTTGGCATAGTACAAACTAAGCATCTGTCAGAAGGATGCTGGTTTATTTTTGAGTTGCATTTAATTTCATTTGCATTTGCTGTTCCTGACAATAGGTAGAATTGATTTATCATATACGTTTGACTGTTACGGTATGTTGTATGTATTTGTATGTGTAATTGGCTTTGTGCATTGTATAGAAAAATGTTTTGTTCTGTTCATAAATATTTGTGCAGTTATTTCTCAGTGTGCAGCCTATTTGTTGACTAGTGAGTCAACATGGTGCAGGAAAATCATCATAAATCCATAATTTACATCCTTGGAATTTGATCCTTGATGTAATGGTTCAACTGATCAAACCGTAGGAAGTAATGACGCTTGGAAGCAAAAGACTTAAGTTGACAAAGTAAGATATAAATTTTCAATATTGATCACAAAAATCATTCCCTTTGAAGATGAATTTATTCTGGTACTAGAAAAATGACAATATTTGAGTGAATATCAAACGAATGTCCAGAAACAGATATTGTTATATTTATAGTTGCATGTTCATAATTATAATAAAAAAGGTTAAAGCTATATATCTAAATTTCAATGTTAACTCCCATATGCTAATGGCTGCAGTATTATTTTTCTTGAATCACAGAATAATATTCACATAACAAATGAAAAATGAACATAAACTGAGTGTTCAGCAGTCAATGGAATGATATGATGCTTATGCACTGAATGTATCATTATAGATTGCAAATAACTGTATCCTCTAGAGATGAATAAATTAGTGCCAAAATAATTGATATTATTTGATAATAAATATTGCAAATATAGCCTAAAGACTGTGTAATAAAAAATGATGTTATTTTATCTGCGTCTTACCTTAAAATTGCAAATGTACTGTTGATTATATGTAACTTCCAATGACCATAGCATTGGTTTGTGGATATTTCATGTGAACACTTTGAGAAGAATCTTTTGTTAATAAAAATGTAAATTTCACATAATTTCAAACAGCTTTCAAATAAACAACAATTTGTTCAAGGAAGTAAGAGATTGACTAATGATTATGTCAAACTAATTTATTCTTCAGTCATTAAAATTTAAAATAGCTGTCCTGTATTGTATCGTTAATACAGTACAGTTGTACAGTATAACCCATGAAAACCGGACTCTCTGAAAATCGGTATTCTCTAAAATCGGACGATTTTTCAAGTCCCATTTTTTCTTTTCGATAATCAATAGTTCTTTGAAAACCGAAATTCTCAGAAAAAGACTTTTGGCTCAATCCGAAAGTGTCTGGTTTTCAGAGGTTTTACTAGTATGTAAAAATCTAGTTACATTAAACTGGTCCCTGTTCCATGTTGCAGTGCACCAAAGGTCTCTACACAACCAGAGTCAACGGGAACAATTTACAAGTTAATATACAATGAGTACATGTATTGCTAAATGCAGTGTTTACAAACTCTCTTGCGTTGAATGAATGTTCTGATTGATTTTATTAATTTTGCACTTTATGAGCAAAGTTGCCTGGCATCAGAAAATTCCTGGTGTCTGACATATTAAATCTGTTGGCCAGGGGGCACAGGGCCCCAGGTGGGTACAGAGCAAAGCCCTGGTGGGGGTCAAGGGGACCGGTAGCGCTTGAAGCTCTCGAAATATTGCTAATTAATGACCTCGAGAGAGATTCCTTTATGAATGAAAAATTGAAATATACCGTTTTTGTCAGATTTTTTAAATTGCGTGTGTCGTGCATACTTAAGCATGTGAGGGTGATTCAGTCTGAAAAATACATGTGATACACGCGCAGTTCATTTGACTTGACAAATATTAATGAGTGTACAAAGCCATCGTGTATTTATGCTGAGCAAGATGAATATACAAATACAAAATAGTAATTAATTTTGTTATCAATACATGTATATTTATGTAATCATAATTCATTTTACTTTTAAATTGGAGTTGATCTCCTCTATCCATTAAACGGTCGATGAATTGTCTTATCATCATATACAAATACTTCATGTACGTATTATGTCAGGTTGATAGCCTACTCAGGCCTCTGTTAAATCACATAGGTGTAGTTTGACGTTATACAGCAATTTGTATCCTATTCTCGTTTGATTCTATTTTTTGTTGATAGTAAATACTCGTGACCACACTTTGATTGATTGATTGATTGATTGATTGGTGTTTTACGGTGCTTTTAACACTAATGCATGCAATAGAGTTCTGTCAAACTTTCAAAATATGCACTTCAGAAACAAGTCTATGCTCTGATATACATTTTATTGAATAAATATAGAAAGTTAAACAATAACAAAGGTACGTAAAGCATTCCTAGCTTTAAGATGTGAAGTAACAATAAAATGATCATTGGTTGGATAGGTTACTTTTCCTCAGGGTCTTCTAGGCAGATTAACTACTCTTCATGTAGGTCAGTACTTTGGTCTGTGGTTTTGTGAACGGCCATTATTCTAGCCATCTAAAATCATTAATGATCGCCCAAGTACAATATACATGTAATGTGTTTTTAACACCATTACTGATTAGAACTGAAAAAATGAAAACTGCAAAAAATCATAATGCAAGTGATCTTTTAATATTCATGGACCCTCGGTCAAGATGGACTGTAAACCAACAATTTATTACGATGTAAACTATTCTACATCCATGCTTGTTGTTCTCAAATATAAGGCAATTATTGTGGACACCCCTGTGTAAAGAACATTTTATATGAGACTGTAACTATCCGTAATATCAGAGTTTCACTGTAAATTGATAAAACATACGCTAGTCTCACACCTAAATCGTTCATTGTAGTATGCAAATAACATTTAATACGAGGGTTGTCAAGAAAGTTTTAAGACCGAGGCTGTATCTTAAAAAGTATTTCAAGTGAATCTTTAAAAAGACATAAGACTGTACAGAGGGTTCTTTCGGGGTCTGTCTTTCCGAAAAAGAAATTTGATCATTCCATACGCAGCAAGAAAACGGTTGCCAAGACAACCACTGCATCGCGTCACGGAGCACCTTGAAATCTCCGCAAATCTGTAATAAATCCGGCGTAATAAATGTCTTACGTTTTTTATTCACACAGTCTCAACAATTTACTGACAACTCTCGTACATTTAATGTTGTACATCAAACTTCAAGTAACAACCACCTCAATATTACGACCACCTTGTATAGACGACCACTTATTTTAGGACCTACTTTCAGTAAGCCCCCATATAATTCAACTTATTAATGAAACTATCTTATTATGACGACCGATTGTGGTTTCATTATCGACGTTTTACTATATTCTCTTCATGTACAGTTTGTAACTTGATTTAATTAAAACAATGTGACTTTGTTTGCATGAACATTTTGGTTATCGCAATTATTTGTTTAGAAATTGATCTATACTTACGGAAATGTCGTCTTCAATGAGACAGCAACAAATTAGCCTTAAATAGTCAATTTCCTCAACAATTTTCATTGTTAATACTTACCTCCCTGATTCAGCATCACGTTTTAATGTCAAGATTTTGAGTTTATGAATATACATTGAAATGCTTCAAGCTGCTCGTGTACGCCTTAAGCTCAGAAGTACAGTCTGAACATAAAGGAAGAGCATTGAGGGCATGATTGTATACACAATGTGACTGTTTCATTGACTTGTCAGTTTTAACACGCTTAGAAATACAGTTGTATTAAAATCATCAGCCACAGTACACAAGCATACCAATCTTCAATAATCTACCGAGTTGCGATTTGAATATAACTAAGGTAACTGATGTAAAAAACCAGACCGTAAAAGAAAATCGATTATCAAAAATGACGAATGTATCGACTGGTGTATATACTAATCATTTATATACCTTGCATACAGAACTTTCAATCATTTAAAATGATGAAAAACTACACATAATCATGTTGTGTATTTCTATCACAAAAATTATATTATTAAAAATTTCAATTTTCAATACGCTCTATAATTTTTGGAAGAAATTCCAAGCTTAAAAACCAAACATGGACACATACACCGCGCTTTTCTCTTATTTTCAGCAATAATTCAAATTCACCCAAATTACGTTTTTTATGATACAGCAAAAACGTACACAACGCGGTCTTCATACCTGAATCAATATTAAGGGTTAAAATCAAATCATGTTTCTGATCATTATGCAACGATTTGGTAACTTATGAATGTTCTTAATTCTGAAACGCCTAATCCGAAATCGCTAACAATTTTAAAATTCAAACCGACTTTCAAGTATATGTTAGCGTTTATTATTTCTATCGCTCGCTCCCATAAGTTTCTTAATCGTTAAAATTCTTCTTTAGTAAGTACTGACCAATCTTTTAGTGTGTATCGTCGTTTGACCTATCTGTTATTGCGCAGTTGATCGCGTAAGATCATGCACGATAGGCAGAGATTCAGTCTCAGCTACGGAAGTACATGTACACGAGGGGCAATCATAAAGTTCGTGGACAAACTGTAACAACAAACCTAGACGTCAGAATTCCATACTATTTTGAGTAGTTGATCAACAGTGTATTTTACCTGACATGTATATATGGTACGTGAACAAATGAATTTACAATGTAAATACATATTAACCCACTGTCCAATACGCGGCGCATTTCGTCAAAAATTATTACAATTTACGTACTCGTTATCAGCATGAATGCACTCTTTATGTCTCACAATCCATTTTCAATACAAATTCGTTTCATAGAATGTTATGAATATCCATGGTTATATATGATATTTTCAGCAATTTCATCAATACTTTCTCCTTTGCTGATTTTTATTTCTGACTTTATAGCAGCTTCATTATTTTTATTAAACTGTGGATCGTAGATCATCTTCAGTTGTCGTGCGGTCATCTGAAAACGGCTATACCACTTTTATACAAGCGATATTTTACATTTAGGTTCATCTTTGCTAGTTTTAAGACACTTCTTTAGGTCCGTGACCGTCAGTCTTAGCTTTATACAATGCTAGATGATTGCGATGATTGTGTTCATTTTTTTGACGCTATGTTTCTTTTCAGTGATGAACTGTCAAATTTCAGCGATACATTTTACGATTGTGTTGAGCTAAGGAGCTAAAGTACTTGCTCTAAACATTTATCTGACATTACGACAAAATCACATTACATTTGGAGCCACTTTCTGCATAAAGATCATGAAATCTGTAACATATTAATGAGTTGAATTTCGTCGTTTTGAAGTGCGTCGCGTAATGAATAGTGTATGTTTTAAATCAAACATTATGCGTATAAATCTCGATGGGTGACATTCATATTTCAATCATGCATTCACCAAAGATTGACAATCAACGAGGCAATATTATTTTAAAATTTGTAGGAATTTTATGTAAGCATGTTCGTCCACGTACTTTATGACTGGCCCTCGTAGATAAAACGCTGCAGGCTCCTGATACTGTAGTAAATTAATTTATGTCTAGTGAGCGGTGCGAAAAGTTCCCTGGACGCATGCGCATTGCATCTTAATTACTTGATAATTAAGAAGAGTTCTCCAAATTCAAGACGCCCAACTAGACTGTTTTAACGAATGACTAATAAGGAATTTTTTTGACAATCAGAGAGATTTCAATGGGGGGAGGGGGCAATGAGATCAAACACTAAATATTCGTCATTATGGATATAAAACTTTCCACGGGTCTTTTATATTTAATGATTATGCATGTCCTACAATGTGAAAAAATATGGCTTATCAGAGCACAGAGTAAATATATTCTGCGGAGATAAGTATGATTTTGCGTGTCATAAAAACCTGAATGAATAATACGAGTACGTTGTTAATAGTCTTACATGTTGGCAGGAGAAGTTTGTGTTATCTAACGAATTGAAATCTCATGATATGTCGGTGATATCATCTAGAAAGGTTGAAACCAAAACCCAAGCGTTTTATTTGTGTTTGATTTTGCGTAACAGTGGTAAATGTTCAGTTATGTTGAGATTCTGGGTTCTTGTCGATACCACAAAGTCAAGCAGTGGTGCTACGCCATAAACACGTGACATAATACCACGCCCAGTCCGAGACATCCGACACAGTATCATTCTGTCCTAGGGCATCCCTTGAAAACCAAAATAACAATGGGGATGATTCAACGTTTCGTCTCCTGCATCAAAAGCTAACATTATGTCACTAGCGTAAAATGTTGTTCAAAGTTCAAAAGCTAAGGTCATGAGATTTTCACATATATTTTTAATCATAGGGGGCTAGCACGTTGAAGGGACGGTGTTTAATGGTGTATTAAGGTTATATACATGTACATTCATACATACAAACAACTTCCGAAATGACAGTTTTTGGAACCACTTTTGTAACTCTACGTAACTTTTTTAGAAATCACTCAGATTTCTAATAATTGGTGTCTACAGATAGTTAATACATTGTACTACACATAATCAATTAGCACTTGGTTCAGTTCAAATCAATGGAGCAAATATTTTATCTTTTTCTCCGAAAAATCGTCAATTTCGTGTAGTCTAACGCAACATTGCAACACCAAATCAACCAAAATTAACACACTAAGTATGCCTTAAAACAACAGGCATAGTAATGACAATGCCTGCTTACCACAAATTTCACTAAATTACGGCGCTAAAAGAATAAAAAAAATGTTCTATTTAGGTACATTTCACAAGTATCGTCGCATTGACTGGCGCTTAAATTTTATGATTCATTGACCTTTGCCCCGTAATTAATTGACAGCAGACTTGTCATTGACGGAAGCTAGCAAAATTATAATGACGTAGCGATGTGGAAATCTATGACGAAATAGACGATTTTGTTAATTTTACGTGAGAGCATTGCTGGATTATTCTTTTGAATTAGAACAGTAAACCCTCAATATTAGGTGGCCGATGTTATTCTTTCGAATATTTCACGAAAATTAGAGAAAAAGAAGCAATTCAGCAGTTTTTAAATTACTTAAGGAAAGCACAATAGACCAGAAATGATTTAGAAAAAGGCCAACTGTATCATGATCAAATTTCCCTCCCTATGTGGCCCCTGTTCACAGGCTTTTCGGTAATTAAGATATAATACCTTAACAACCATCCTCCCACCTGTTTACAATCTGATACACTGTTAATAACGCAACAAATACGTGCTCGAGTCATTTAATCCTTTAATTGATAAAATACACAGACAACTTACACATGTCCAAGTTGAGCTTACATAACATTTCAGTTATAATTGTATTGGACGGCTTCACAGTACGTATAACGGTATATCCAAATGACACAATCAAGCTTATGTCCACCAATTAAACACCAAACAATGCGATTTGTGATCACTGGATAAAAACGTGTCATATGTTTAAATTTGAGATATTTTAAAATGTATGTAAGTGAGCAAATTACTCTCTTTATTATATTCAAACGTTAAACTTTCTGAACTGAATAGAACAGTTCTGAAGTTCTTGAAATTACTGATGAAACATTTTATCAAACTTATCCTTTTGCATGGCATTGTGCTACGATGTACCAGTGCTATGTTTACTTGAATATACTTTAAACTTTGACCTCTTACTGGACATATTTTGTGATTATGGCAGCAAATTATATCGCTATGTGGTTACTAACTATTGTTATACACGTTGGAGTTATATTACGTCGATTTGATGTATATAACCTGTATATCAACTTTACTCATCAAATCTATTTAATATATAATTACACTCGTGTAATACTCAAAATTTCCAAAGGATCACATTTTATAACGCATACGACCTTTATTAAGTTGTGACAAGAGAAATTGGTCCTTTCTTGGGAAAGTTATTTAGTTAGGAATTCATTTGCAGAAAAATTATGATCAAAGAATTGTTTATTGATGTGTGAATACGACCGGCAGAACGTGAGGGTCAATAATCAACATTTTAAGATGGCAGCCTGTTATATGGAATTCGGGAAAATCAAAAGCTTGTGAGTTTTAGCTAAGGAAAATCTCCGCATTTTCTGTGCTTTTCCGCGGATTGTACTAGTCCACAACCAGGGTCCCCTTTCCATGTTGCAGTGAATCAAAGGGTCTCTGTACAGTGTCAGCGGGAACCAGTTCAACAACCAGTAACCTACTGGTTCCCGTTCACACCCCGCTCTCTTCTTGTTTCCGTCTTGGACCGGAAGCCTAAAATCCCGCGCATTTGTACCCTCAAGAATGGCGTGTGTGAATCACGGTTTGAATTGCACTTGTATAACACTGTGAGGAAACTTGTGTTTAGGAACTCTAAAGTGCGTTAAAATATTCGTAACTTGGATAATTGATGTCCACTAACTCTGAAAAATCAACGTTTTACGTGCGCCAAGACTTCTGTGTTCTATTTTATGTTCCACTGACGCCAGAATTTGAATTTGACCCAACGAGGCGCGACATGGAGATTGAATGCTAATAAAGTGATACCAGACAGTTTAGACATTTTTCATCTGTTCATTGACTTGAGTTGAGATAACGGACTGATTCCTTCATTTTGTGTGGTGATATTTCTTTAATGAAACAACATGGCTGTTTTAGAAGATTCTGTTTTTGTGAACAGCTGAGGTTTGAAGTTTAATCAACACACTGGCGGACAATTTCAAGTAAGTTGTTGTTATTGTTCTTCCATTCAACCTGAAGTGGTGATATTCTAGGTAATGGCTAATCATTAATGTACATAATTGATGTCTATGCACCATAAAAGTATGGTTCAGGAGGAGGTAATTATGCAGTGACTATTCATATCTTATTATCTGCAAATGTCACTACTTATTTCTGTGAATTACATTGTAATATAGTTTCAGTCACAAAAATACTATTCTAATTCTTTGGTCTAGCTTGTACTTGTTATAACTGTAACTTGTAACATTTTTAACAAAATCTTAAATAATTGTTTATTTACTTAATTTTTCATTTTTGAAATAATGAACATGAAACTATATCACACATCCCTTGTTAACTTATTACTGCAAGTACCAGTAAGATAAGAATAACTGAAACATATGCGCATCACCTCAACTTCAGTTTTCATCTAGCATTGTTTACATTATGTACCACAACTGTCAAACATTTTCAATGGTGTTAGACTCATTATTTTTTAGACAGTCAAGTGGAATGAATCAAAATTTACAATGTCAAATATTTTTTGCGTTCGTAGATTCTAGTCTGTTAAAAGCATGTTGTCCATTTAAATAAAAATGCCCTTGTGGTATCTTAGTATAAGAAAATATTTAATATTAGTTACAAGTTTAGTATGGTACCAGTATTTTTCCATATAACTTCTTATCTTGCATTTAATTGGCAAATTTGCGGTAATATGTATACATAATGAAAATCAATATGGCTGTCAGTGTGTCAAAGAATGTAGCAGTTGATGTATTTCATTTGTTTATTTGAGTATTTTCATGTTTATTGACATGAAGAAGTATGGTGAATGAGAATTTAACTTGTATTATGATTGCATACTAGTACTGTTATGAATTTTTAGCCAGGTAGAAAATTAGAAATGCGATAATATGTATAACCAGGATAATATTTTAAAGATAATGAAAAATACTCTGCTGTGATCAACTTATTGTAGTGTTGTTTTTTTATGATTTATTTAAAATACTTAATGCTTCTCCTAATGCTATCCTGCACTGTAGATGGTGACAATATTGTCACCTCAACACAACAAGGTTGTTGAAGAAAAAGTCTTATTATTTCCATTTATTTGGTGCAACAAGGATTTATCTTGCTTAATAAGTGAAATAACAACGTGATAATTGTATTTATACAAAAAACAACAATAAGATTCAAATTGTTTAAGAAAAAAATTCTTATCTCTTTAATTTGACCCCTTTTACTTGAGATTAATCATAAATACCATAAATTTTGTTTTTGGCTCAAAATAAGAAGGCAACTAGTAACTTAAATATATAAATTGGAATTAGCTTTTTTTCAATCTCATAAAAATTCATATAGTACTGTGATTAACACCTTTAATTCATCTACAGTAAGTCAATATAAAAAACATATTCCAGTTTAAAATATAGAAAAATAGTGACTTGTTGATGGGTTATATCTCTGATTGATATCAAGGCTGTATTTACATATGTCTGTACTCCTACTTTAATGTACTTATCATGAAAAAAATGATTATAGTAAGTATTAATGGCTTCAATATAAAAATGCATTTCTTAAGTTGCTCTACGAACTGACAATCAGTGTTCCCACTCACTTCTGAAATTGGGGGTACGCTTACCCTTTAGGTCTGAAATCTGGGGGTAAGAGAAGTATTTTGGGGGGTATGAACATTTTTTTTAAAAAATATATGTATATGCATAATCGTAATTTGTGTTTCCAGAAATTCGGCGATTCGTCCCTAAACATATTCGTATGTGTACGATCTCGCACCAGATCAAAATGTGTTGCGTGATTTCCGATTTTATTGTGGGATTTTTATGCAAGATTTTACGTGAATTGGGAATTTATGCTATTACTTATCAAGTCTAAACTGTACACATTTGGTTGTTTTTGAACCGCATCGCTACATCGTTTGTCCGAGACTATGAGGAACGACTGACAGACGAAAATGACTATATCCATTTATATTCATGAAAATTGATTTCAATACGCATCATAAATATTTTAATTGGGTATTTTGCTTTTGTAATTGCATTTTGATACGCATCTAATATAGTTTCAATTGCGTATTTTGTATATTTAATTGAGTAAATTCGCAAATATGCAGCTTATCTGTTGCTCTGTTGTCAGAATGTTAATATAAATAAGTATGAATAGTATCTTTTGTAATTTGTAATAATATTTACAAAAGAAATATGTTTGTTCTGGAGAACACTTTGTACAGTTTGAAACTATAAGATCTAAAATACTCTTTCATATTGCTCGTGGTCTGAACTAGATACAAATGAATGAAATAAAATGTAATGACATTTCTTTTGCTCAGAATTTTAGGTTTTCTTCGTCCCCACTTCGACATTTTGCTTACAGACTTTTATAGTGTGCGTCCATTGAAACAGATGAGAAAATGTATTTCCTGGCCCTAGCAATGGGAAATAAGAAAAAATAATTGATTTTACGGCCCTAGGGTTTTATTCTTTTTATTTCTCAATTAATTTTTGTAAAATATATATCATACTAAAGGCAAAGCTCTCAGCTTTCAAAAAATGTAAAATAGTTTGTCTGAAAATGTGTTTTTTGAACAATGTGAAATTGATAAAAATTTCTATAAAAATTGTCGCAAAAGTTTAGGTTTGAATTCCACAACCCGAAGGTCTAATTTTTTAGCTCACCAGAACTGAAGGTTCAGGGTGAGCAGTTAGGATGGGTAGGTGGATGTTCCGGCGTTCATCGTCTGGCGTCAACAATGGTCTTCTCAGAAACTACCAGACGGATTTACTTCTAATGTGTTAAGCCTTTTGATGTTCTAACTGCAATTTGCTCACCAGTTGGTCCCTTTTAAAGCTCACTAGAGCTAAAAATAGAAAAACCTTTAATCATCTCATGAACCAATGGATGGATCATCACAAACTTTGTCTGTAGCATCCTTAGATAGACTTTTATCAAATTTGCTGGAATGAAATTTGGTCCGCCCATTTTAGGGGCTACTAGAGCTAAAAATAGAAAAACCTTTAATCGTCTTCTTGTCATGAACCAATGGATAGATCATCACTAAACTTGGTTTGTAGCATCCTTAGATGGTCTTTTCTCAAGTTTGCTCAAATGAATTTGAGCCTTTTTGGGGCCGCTAGAACTAAAAATAGAAATACCTGAAAATGATTTGTTTTCATGAACCAGTGGTTGGATCATCACCAAATTTGGTCTGTGGCATCCTTCGGTCATCACGAATATTCTTTGGTAGTATCCTTTGATGGTACTATATCGAGTTTGTTGTTGTTCCCCATTATTTTCCCACAAGTGTACCTTTATTACCTTTTTAGTAACAAGTTAATTAACATTTATTCTGGTGAGCGATGCAGGGCCATTGTGGCCCTCTTGTTGTTTATGTTAGCTCTATTTAACACATGGTGTGTAAAACCTGGGACAGAATAATCGATATAGTCATCTTACTATGTTTCAGTGAATAAAAGAATTCTATGTTGTTTAAAAAGACATTTGAGTTCATCCAATTGTAGTTTGTTATATGTTTTTCTGATTAAACCCTGTACGTTCAGAACACAAAACGTCAGTTCACTATTCTTGCTACTGTCCTACGCCTCTATTTGTTGACCTTTGTTCTGTGCTATTTTTTATGTGGTATACAGTTATTGTAAGATCCTTCCACAGCGAAAAAAAAAACATGATCAAAACATGTTTGAACACACCTGGGGGTTGTTTATGCTCTAGTGGTCACACTTTTGAGCGAATCTTCATCAGACCTAGTCAGAATGTTTGTCTTATTGATAACTTGGACAAGTTTGAACATGGATCATCTGGGGTGAAAAACTAGGTCACCAGGTCAAATGGAATGGAAAATCTGTGAACACTCTAGAAATCACAGATTTGATTGGATCTTCTTGAAACTTTGTCAGAATGTTTGTATTAATGATTTTGTAAAATTAGGCGAATGTGGGTTATCTACGGTCAAAAACTAGGTCACTAGGTCAGCACACCAGAAAACCATGTTAATGCTCTAGAGGTTGCAATTTTGATTGAATCTTCATCAAACTTTGTTAGAAGGTTTGTTTTAATAATATCTTGTAGAAGATTGAACATGGGTTATCTAGGATCAAAAACTAGGTCACCAGGCCAAATCATAGAAAAACCTTGTTAACGCTCTAGGGGTCACAGTTGTAATTGGATCTTCACCAAACCTTTTCAAAATGCGTGTCTTAATAATATCTTGGTTAAGATTGATCATGGGTCACCTAAGATCAAAAACTAGGTCACTGATCAATTTAAGCACATTTTACAGCTTTATTACAATCTACATAAATTACATAAAACTATCATTTTTAGCAAATGTTCTTCAATTTTTCTTTTTATTATAGCACCTTCGTTTCGTGGCAATCAACCGTTAATTTAAACACATATGATAATGGTTAAAACAACAACCATGTTAATTGTTTGCAAATTACCACATTGAAGTGACAAACTGACATGCATTATGAAAACAAATTTGCCGGCAAACAGATAACTGTATCTTGATTTAACTATGTAAAATTTTACTTTATTACCTTAACATATTGAAAAAAACAATTAAGAAGAACATCTTGGAAAAATATATTTTCATATGAATATTCGAATGGTTTTGCTGGTGTATCTTTGTTTGCCTTTTTCCTGTGGCACTATGCATGTTCTCTTCATCTGTGAATTATTGTGTCAATCCTACTTCCACTGCATCAAAGGCATTATTTTGAAGATTTCAAGGTTGCTTTCCTCTTCAGTTACAGTTAAAGTTTGTAAGTCTTATCTTTTTCCTGAAATGTTCGAATTCCGATTTTCTTACATAGTTGTCTGGTATGCTCTCAAACTGTGACATTGTTACACATCTAAAATTACATAACATATCTTTATGCAAAATACTAATTCTTCATTATAATGATCTTAAATGGATCTAAATGAAGCTCATTTCTGTGATTGAACTTGGCTCTAGCAAGCGTATTTTTAGCTCACCCGAGTATGTACTGCTTGGTGAGCTATAATCATCAGTCTATTCCAGCGTCCAGCTTCCTCATCAAACTTTGTCAGAAGGTTTGTTTTAATAATATCTTGGACAAGATCGAACATGGGTCATCAGGGGTCAAAAACTAGGTCACCAGGTCAAATCATAGAAAAACCTTGTTAAAGCTCTAGGGGTCGCAGTTTTGATTGGAGGTTCACCAAACCTAGACAAAATGCTTTTCTTAATGATGTCTTGGGTAATCTAGAACATGGGTCATCTTGGGTCAAAAACTAGGTCAACTCATAGAAAAACCTTGTTAAAGCTCTAGGGGTCACAGTTTTGATTGGATCTTCACCAAACCTTGTCAATATGATTGATTTGATGATATCTTGGACAGGTTCAAATATGGGTTATGCTAACGAGTGTTGCATGTCTCACATGCTACCCAATAAGACGGGTGCTGATCTCCTTTATTACAGGAAGGGCACATGTCAAATTCTTCCTCGTAATTGTCACTTTCCACATCATCTAACATATTGCGTAGATTTATATCATCTTCAGTTTCAGAATCATCGCTTGAGCTGGGACGTCTTTGTTTCTTCCCTTTTTCTTTCTTCGTGATCGCTTCTTTTCTGACTTTATTTTCTTCCCTCTTTCTTTTTCAACAATTGCACCGATTCCGTTTTGCGTTTTTCCTCTAATTTCCTCTTCTTCTCTCTGTCTTCTTTTTTCAACTTTTTTTGCATTTTCCTCTTCCTCTTTTTTATGTTTTCTTTCTTACAAAATTGTTCAAAATTGATCTCCAGTCACAGCTTTTGGAATGAATTCAATTTTTGTTTTCTTCCTTTCTTTTGGTTTCACTGTTTGCAGCTTCAAATACTTCGACATGGGTGATTCACAATTGATATCTTTATCATTTTTAGCATTTCCATGCACTAGTATGGTTGCATTAGTCATCGCTGACATTGTTTCATTAGTTTTATCAACACTATCTATTGCATTTTCTACTGATTTGCCATTTTCAATATTTTGATAAACTCGTAAGTTTTTGTCTGTTGGGGCTATATTCAATTCTTCCGATACACTTCCTGTGTCTTTGTCCGGCTGTGTTTCTGACTTTCTTGCATCTTCTTCCATCTGTGATTCTGTCTCCTGTGTCTATGTCCAACTGTGTTTGTTTCTTTGCTGGATCTTTACTTGCTGGTTTGCAATTGTTTTTGACAAATAACAAACTCGTCTGAAATTTGTCGGTTTTCAGAACAACTGTTCTGTCTAGTGGAAAGAGTCCAGCATCTTTAAAGCCACTGACCGCATTTGCAACATTTAACAAAGATAACCATGCCTGCTTACAGGATGGATGCAAATTCAAATTTCATAACATACTCCGCTACATGTTCGATTTGCCAATCCCGCAGTGATACTTTCCAGGACTCCTTCAGTGATCCGAATAGGTGGAGATCACTTGGCTGCATTAGATGTGACCCATGTTCAAGAAGACAGTACAAAATTATCTCATTGGCTTTACAGATATCGGATGTTTTGAGTGTCTCACATGTTTTATGTCCATCAACAAAGAGTATGATGGGCTTCTTAACATGCTGCTGCTCAATGTCAGGAATGAATACAGTAATCAGCCAGCTAGTAAACAGTTCGCTATCCATCCAACCAGTTTCACTCCTGCCTAGCACGGCTTCCTCAAAACCTTCCAGCATGTTTCTTGTGAACCACTGGCCATGAAACATGATCATTGGCCTAAGGAAGTGAGCACCAGTGCTCATACCACTCAGTACTGTAATTTGCGATCTATCTGAGGCAGACACATTGTATACCGACTTTGCACCACACTAACCAAGAACATGCCCCGTTTTAGCACTCAAAGCAAAACCTGATTCATCAGCATTGTACATGTGTGTCGGGTCAAGCAATATTGTATGTCTTTTAACGGTATCTTTCATGAATTTTTCAAATTCATCGAACCTTTTTTCGACCTGCAGTGGTGCGATGATGGCTCTCTCCTTACCCAGCTGCCTAGGAGATCTCAGAGCTATTTCTGGGTGTCGGCGCATGAACCCATAAAACCAGTTTTTACCTGGAACACCATTTTTAAAAGGATTCGGTCTTTCATCAGCTTTTATTATGTTAGCAACAGTTTTTAAAAGCTCAGGTTTATCCTTATCTTAGACATGTCTTCTAGCCATGTAGCGACCCTGCGTTCTTCTTTGGATGACAGAACTTTGTGGGGACCCACGGAACAATTTATATCTGATTTTCTATGTGCCTTATCAAATATTGTTGTCCTTGGTACTTTGAATGTTTTTGAAGCTTTGAGATAGCCCGTGGATTTGCTTTGGACAGCCCTGACAGAATTTTCAAGAGACACTTTGTCTTACTGCATTTGACAACTCATACTGAAATAAGACAGACAACAATGTTAGAACCTAATTTATGCTATAATGCAAAAATAATATCACTTAAAATGTTCATAACATTGTAAAATGTAAACCAAAGGACATCATGAGTTGTATAACGTATCAATATCCAAAATACCCGGCCCTATATTTTTCTTTGTCTTCCGAATACCCCAGCCACAAGAGTAAACAAAGCATGACATCATTAATACATATTTCACGCAATAATTTCCATCTTGTGATCAAAATACATTTATATGGGTTCAAATAACATAAACGAGACATGACAACGAGAAATATACGAAACTCAGTATATTAGCACACCATGTAAGAAACAAACAAAATTTCTTAGCTTTTAAACAAAACACTGTTTTTTCGACTTTCGAAAACATAATTTTCAGTTCTATAATCCAATTTAAATTCAAAATAGTGGTACAGTTTACTGTTTTGAAGGCATCTAGCAATCCGTGTCTGCTTATACTGATCTGTTAGCTGTTGTGTATAGCATTTAAGAAACATGTTTTTATTTTAAACATACTGACTTTTCCAAATATACCCCAAACCATTTGCAAATAGATTGTCCTTTACATAGGAGATCCAATTTGTTTGACCAATGTTATGAGGGTGTACAAGCATTTCATAACATAGGCGAACATAATGATTTCTATTCATATTCAAAATTCTTAACCCAAATTTTATATGTCTATTTGAGCAGTGGTTGAAATTAGACGGCCAGAAACCTGGTAGATTTTCTCTCAGGCTAGTAAAAAATCCTAATTTACTAGTTCGACGTGCTTGTAATTTCTAGATCGTTGAAATCAAAATAAAAAATCATCATTGCACTTTCATTACCACTTTGTAAACAAACTTTTGAGCTGCTTATATCATTCGACAGTCTGTGGCTTGTATCATTAACATGCGCATTAAACCGAATTATGTTTACTGCGCAGGAAACACATGGCATTCTGGTTCCTGCCTTATTACTTAAAATAAATCAGCTGGGTATCCCGGACAAAATGTCAGAAAAACTGAAGTATGTTCCTGGTGCTAAAACTGGAAAAAAGATCCCTGAAGTTGCTGGGCGTTCGGCCACAAAACGTGAAAATGTAACTAGTGATAGAAATTTTTGCTTTCATGTTGTAATAACAGGCTTTGGTTGCGATTTTCAAGCGAGACTGACTCCATGTTTTGTGAATTTAATTTGGGCTAGTGAATTTTGATTCGGGCTAGTGAAAATTGCTTAGTTACTAGCCCGACTTACTTGTAAATTTCAATCCTAATTTCCTTTACTGTTTGAGTATATATAAAGAGGTAATTACTTAGATCGCCTAACACAGCATCATTACATGGATTTTTCTCAACATTTAAAAACCTTTTACATGCATAATTGTGAACTTTTTGTGAACTCCAGATTTTAGATCCATATAATAAAACTGAGCTTACTTTAGAGTCAGAAACTTTGAAAAAGGTATGAAATGGAATATTTGACAATTTACTAAAAGAATTTAGTATTTGTAATAACACTCTCTTTGCCTTAATTGACTTGGGCTTTGACATTTTATACAATAATAATCTATTAGTGAAAGTTCCCCAACATAAGTAAAATTTTTAGCAATTTCTATTTCTTTATTTTTGTAAAACCATTTCTCATTTTGAGATAAATTTCCACCATTCTTAAAAACAACTATTTTGGTTTTGTTGATGTTAACATTCAATCCCTCATGAGTAAGTTTATGCTGACAATTTTACATCTATCAGTATTTTTTAAATCAGTGTTAAAAAAATTGTATGCGTTTTGTACCCTGAGGACACACACATTTTTGTATTTGGAAATGAAACATTGGATTTGAATGTAGAAGTGAAGCTGTCATTTCTGTCACTTTTAAGAAATTAACCAGTTTTTTTGGCTGTGTATATTTTACCTATAATATTTTTTAGATATATAACCCTACAGAGGGACCAGCAAATTTTCTTAAATTTTTTTGCAGTATCATGAGCAATTTACATAACTTTTTGTAGTAGACATTTATCATATGCCTTCTCATTTTATAATTTATATACACTACAGAATAAAATCAGCCTGGCCCTGTGCATCTGAAAGGATCCACAAAAAACATGTGTCTATGTCTTAATAGAATACTATTTATAATGCTGAGTGGTTATTATATGTTCTATTAGAATTATCTGTGATGGTCATCTAATAGTACATGTATCACTGACCATATATATATATTTATATAGCATTGACCATATATATCAACAAAGCACTAGGCCTAAAGACATCCAAGTATTTGGGTACTGGCAATGTTCAGAGCCCAAATGGTGGAGTATGATTTTTTTGGCTATGATGTGCAATAAATGATGATTACGATCATCAGTGTATACTTAGCCACCTGTTCACTGTGGAACTTTTCGGATGCCTTTATTTTATGAAATCATTTTGAAGCATTGACCTTCCAATTTTTTTAAATAATATCTGAATTTTAATAATAATTGTAATCTGATGTTTTTATTTTATAAAATCACTTTGAAGCATTGACTTTCTAACATTTTTGATAATACCATATCATATTTTAATAGTAATTATAATTAGATGTTTTTATTTCATAAAATCACTTCGAACAATTGACCTTCCAACATTTTATTAATAATTTATAATATTTTAATAACAATCATAATGAGATGTTTTTATTTCATAAAATCACTTCGAAGCATTGACCTTCCAACATTTTTTATAATGATATATAATATTTAAGTAACAATAATAATCAGATGTTTTTATGTCTTAAAATCACTTTGAAGCATTGACCTTCCAATATTTTTTATAATGATGTATAATATTTTAATAACGATTATAATTAGATGTTTTTATTTCATATGTTCACTTTGCAGCATTGACTTGCCAACATTTTTAATAAAAACAGGTGTTTTTATTTCATAAAATCACTTTGAAACATTTTTAATAGTAACATATAATATTTTAATAATGATTATAATTAGATTTTTTTATTTCACAAGTTCACTTTGCAGCATTGTCTTTCCAACATTTTTAATAATAACATATAATATTTTAATAATAATTATTATTAAATGTTTTTATTTCTTCAAATTATTTTGAAGCATTGACCTTCCAACATTTTTAATAATAACATATAATATTTAATAGCAATTATAATCAGATGTTTTTATCTTTTACTGCTACTGGATTATCTTGGTTGAATTAATTCATTTAATGGTTGATTTCTGTGCATTTAGTGTACTGACAATTTTTTAGTTCCTAATAGTCCATAGAATTCTGACTTTTGAATAATTGTTATTATTAAGCATGAATTATTTCAAATTACTTAATGTGATTTCTGAAATAATGATGTGTGTGCTGGGCTCTCGATCTTCCGAATTCGGAGCCAAAATTCGGCCCCATTCCCCCGCCTCTGAACCTCTATTTTTGGTAAAAATTCCATCACCTGAGAAAAAAAAACCTGAAAAACATACGTAGTTCTATTTTTTCTGTTAAACAAATGGATAGATAAACCTGGAGTCTGCCTAGCGAGAAAAAAATAAAAACTGAAAAACATACATAGTCTTAATATTTTTCCATTAAACAATTGGTTAGATAATCCTGGAGTCTGCCTCGCGAGAAAAAAAAAACTGAAAAATATACATAGTCTTATTATTTTTTCCATAAAACAATTGGTTAGATAAACCTGGAGTCCGCCATGCGAGATAGTGTAAGCGTACTGTTTTTTGTACATTTGGTACCACTCTCTAGGCATAGGAAACGTTGCGATAGCAAACATGTTGCTCAATGCGAAATGCTGCTGGAAAAAAATTACTGATAATGTTAAAGTGCCGATAAAGTTAAAGATAAAGCGCTGAATGTGCCAAGATTGATGAGTCATTCAACCAAAAATCCTTATCTATGTCGTCCCAAACCTCATCTGATTCTGATACAGCATGTCTGCAGATTATGTTATATTAATTAGATTCCCCCTTGAACTGACAATGATGCGAAATCCCCGCCTCCAAGGGCACCAGGGCCATTTCCCCAAAAGAGAGAGCCCTGTTAACAACATAGTACCTTTCATTTCAATCAGATTACCCCTTATGCCTTTGATATTCAAATGGTCTTTCCTACCCAGCTCAAATATTACCTTATCCTGACCTTTTTAAATTTTCTAATGTGTCAAAAACTGGCATCATTATCTGTTAAAGCTCTACTGTTATTGCCATTGATTTGAAAGATGTACAAAACCATTATCCAAAGGGGACGTTGATGCTATAACTGGTGTCCTGTCACTAAATTGTAATTCATTTATCAGAATTTTTTTACCTTATTTGAATTCATCTTAGGTTTTGTTCTTGCTATTCTTGCAAGTGAACACAGCTAATGGTTAAAGTTTGATTTTAAAGGCATTAATCAAATATTTTCAACAGACAGATTTTTCTGAAATTTTCTACATACATTGATGATAGAATCTATCATAAAAACAAAAATGTCAATGCTTGTTTATGAAATAATCTGTTTAACTCTTTCATTTCCGAAATTCTGATTAGTGGCATTTCTCTGTGCCAAGTATTTCTTACTTCTGCTCACCCTATCCTCCGCAAGTAACTGCAAACTTCTCCACATGAATTGTTTGAATTAGTTGTGGATAATGCTATTTCTTCAACCAAATTGTCACAGAGATCATTTATCACTGTTTTCTACTTTGTAACCAGGTTAGAAAAAGTTCAGCCTTTACTGGTTTACCATTACAGAACATAACATTTTCATTTTAAGACAAACCAATAACAGCAAATGCAACAGGAGAAATGTCTTGTACTGGAATTATGTTCATACTGTGAATCTGAAACTAGCAATTTGAGTCAAATTACATTCCTTATAATATGATGTTCTCTTGTTATCATGAAACACTTTATAACATTTGTAAATCACTGATATGTGTTGTAGCTGGAGCAATTACAGTGACATGTATTTCAGTAATGTCAGGTACATTGGTTGTTGCAGTTGCTGTCTGGTATGAAGGTCCTTCTCTCTTTTCTGTTTGTGATGTTAATGACCTTTGATTCAGTTTGTGCTGAAGTTAGTTTTTTAAATTCTTTTGTACATTCGCATTGGAATTATTTCCACATGTTTGGAATCAAGTCATGTAACAAGTATTTTTAAAGACCTTGCCAGGTAAAACACTAGAACTTTTATTAATATTGGTAACATGTGCAGGTCCATCATTTCTTTTGTACTACTGCACGGTCAACTCTGCTTCTCAGACTTGATGATGCTGAATAATGACATCTTTGTGATGCTTTGGATGATACCATGGAATTGAAAGATTCTACATCTCTAGTATTTCCCCTGGAGCTATTTTAGCAGCATTGTTTATAAATATGCTACACATTTTGAAGATCTGTTCTTAGTTCTCCACCAGAAAGGTCCCGTCCATATGCTTTAGACTAATGTCTATATCCAGTAGGATTGGCATGGTATCCACACTATCACTACAATTTTCATGTTCTCCAAATGGTGTACTGTACGTTGTTAGGTTTTCCCAATTGAAGTGTTGGGATTTTACCGATCGTTGGTATGCCTAGTTTTATTTCCACAGTTTGAACATGCTCGGAGTGTATGGGGAATGGAATCGAAGTATGTGATTATACAAAACAACTCCACTTGTCAATATTACAGATGTTTTATTGTCCAATAAATAAAATGTAAAACAAGGTGACCAACTAAATAAAACACTGATTTTAAGTTTAAATTAATGAAATATAATATCTATCACAGATTGTAAGTCCAGGCGAAAATATTATTAAGATTTAACGCTAATAATAGTTTTGATATAACTCAATGGAAATTGCTAGCGTCGACTGCCGACTGCCGTCCACCCTTGGCAGCAAGCGCACCTCTTTTATATCATCCCCAATGTATGTACACACCCTTTTTTATCATTTTTGAGTGTCCTACGCATAAGTGTGTGCAGACTCCGGACAGTATTACCAAAAGGTCTAAAGATCAAGAACTAATATCATGAGTCAGGCATTTTTACCCATTTTTTAATTTTTGTGTTTGTAGTCTAAGCTTGTTATATCCTCACCTGACTCGGATAGATATATTTAGTTTCTACACTGGTACAGTACTATTTGTGTTACTACATATATGTATATCCATCTATGCTGCTTTATTTTGGGCAGCAGCGTAACTGAAATGCTTCTGTAACCACTGAATCACCTTAACCTGGGTTTTCACTAGACGTCAAAGTTGAGAGTAAAAAATGACCCTTGGTTGATGATATTTTAAAGAGTCAACAAAATTTCCTTCTAATTTTACCGTAAATTTGACCCCTTGGTACAAATGTTCAAGTCAACAGTTTTATTTTACTGATTTTAAGAGTCAAAATGCTGTTTTAGGTTAAGGGTCAAATGAAAGCCCTGCCTTAACCAATAAAATCTTATCTTTTTCCCATTGATCGCAAGACACTTCCCGAGATGCTTCTTTGTATGATTTATATCAGACCATTAAATAGCTAGATGGAAAATAACACTTTTATTTTTTGCTGTAGTTGTATAACCATCATCCATTATGATAGTAACTACTTGAACATTTTGTTCTTCTACCTGCTGAACAAGGCTTAGCTCCAACATCTGTATTTTAGCAGATAAGAGATTGCATCTGACTTTTTTGAGCATAATACTAACACATTCTGCAGTCTTTTGAGTGCACATCATAAGGAACGACTTTTCCACTGAGATTCCGTATACACAAAGCAACATAAACATGCATCTTTATGTTATTTAAATGAAATGAATTTTGTGAATTTTTATGATTGAATAATCCACCTGGAAAATATTATTTGCTCCTGTGTTCCATCTTTTAGTGCCTTTGTGATGATTCAATCCAAAACATGTATAAACTTACATATTTGAGTATGGATAATGTTTGTGGTAAAAGGATACAAGACTGACACAATAATATAGGATAATGGGGATGTATGATATTTACGGTCAAATCTGTGAACAAAGGCCACCCTAGGGAAAGACAAATTGTGGCCTTTATTGACAGATGGCCTTTATTTAAAGGTCAGTTTTTATAAATAATTGATGATGGTTTTTCAAAGAATGGCCTTTATTCACAGGGTGGTCTTTATTTAGAGGTGACTGCAAACACAGATTTGACTGTACAATGTTTCTGTAACATTAGTGTGGTGTGATTCTTCCATTAATTTGAACTGACACATCATTAATATACTCATTCACAGGAATGTATTTGTAATGAGTTATAAAAAAGACATATGAACAATAATTCTTGCCTTCTGCTGCCTTTTCTGATCTTATTCCATAGGGCCCCCAGCTAGGTGGGGGTTAGAATTCCCCAGCTGTCGCACTACAGAGGGGTAAGACCCCCCCACTGTGCCTGCCTGTTTGCCGTGGGCTGCAACCCGTGTTGCTTTATTTTGGCTAAACGGGAGGTCAGGAAAGCCCGTCCTGATCAATCGGCTGGTCATGACATGCCCTAGGTCATTTTTCATTTCATTAGTTCATAGGCTTCTCTTTTTTGAAAAAAATGACCCTGAAGGCGGTGGCTCATGGGCTAATCTGGTTTTTTACACTTATCTAGATAGGACCACCTGAAATTTTCCCTGTCTTCAAACTTCACATGTGACTTTGAATTTAATCAGAAAAGAAGTGTTGAGAATGATTAATGTAAATAGTAAAATGTATGAAAAAACTTTTTTCCACTAATAGTGTTTCTACTTAAACTTGAAAGTGTCCCACTTTACATCTCCTTTATTATCTTCATCATAGAAGTTTGATAATCTTGGAAAATAAATTTCTATAGAATCCATAATCTTGGTATGATTCCTTATTATATGTATAAGATCCTCTGAACTTTCAAGTCCTAAGGCTTTTACAAGTGTTCAGCAGTTGTTAGTAATTTTCCTTGGAATCTTTTTCTTCTAATTTCAAAACCATATTAATTGATATCACTATCAACTTGATATCCACAGTGAGTTAATTTATATGTAATGTTGCTGTAATTTTCCTTAAATATTCAATCAATTTCTCTGTCAATATTCACTTAGGAATAGTTCACATAAAAATCATAATCTCCTTAATTAACCAATTAGTTCATGCATTTACTTTGGTGCCATCCCTCATTTTGCTTGATAAACATACCTGTCAAGAAACTTGTGTCAGTTCAAAAAGGGACATAGCACTGACCAGTATCATATTTTCACATACAGTAAAACCTCGAATATGAAACCATCATAAAAGCAGTTGTGATAATGAAGTGGTCTCATTATCCAGTTGAATTATAGATGAATTATTGGAAGCTTGTCAGAAAATAGGTGGTCATTATAATAAGTTGGTTGTAATATTGAAGTGGTTGCTGTTTGAAGTTTTACTTTAGAAACACAAGTTTCAGCTCTGGTTACATTCAATTCACTAAACCATTCTCATGGATAAAGAACAATATTCAGTATGAAATGGTTTTAAAAATAATCTATTACCTTTTCTTGGCATCTTTGTTTCTTTGTTTAGTGCTCTTGAACAGGATCGTTTAGCCACATCCTCAACATGATTACTTACTTCTCATTCCTGTTTTTTCATTCTGTTGAAAGAAATTGGTATTTCCAATGCAGCAACGAAGTTTTGAATCCAATACATGTAACATTCCTGAAAAACATACATATTGTAATTATCAAATATCTGTCACATTATTTTAGCTACTCAATTGAGATGTATACAGCTAATCTTGGGTAGTGTAATTATTTATAAATATTTGAATGTAAAACCAAACTTAGCGTTATGATTACCTAATATGTATAGTGCTTGGGTTAATCTTAACATGAACTATTTCATGAATGTAAAGTGCTCTTTAATGCATGGTCATTTACAATTGAGGCTCACTGGTTAAATTCAGAGCCAGAAATTTGATATGGTGCTGAATGTGAAGTACAGCATCTTGTTGTAGTCACAGTTCATTATTTGTACCATGTGACTGTTCATTATCCTACCGCATTGGATGCACATGGTTGCTAAAATATTCCATATTCACTCTGACTACTGAGTGATAATTTTTTATATCAGTGTCTGCTTTCGTTTCTACCATATTGTCTTCTATTTTTTTCTCAGCTCAATCTTGAATTTGTCATAGTCAGTCATGACATCATTTTTATAGGCAAGCTTGTTGTTTGATTTCTTTTCTTAAACCTTCATTTAAGACTCTTTCCAGTTGTTCATCATCACTTTTTCAATTCCATCTAACACCACATTTAGGGCAAACAGTTCTTCTTTCAGTTTTTGTTCACCGGAATTAAATTTCTTTGATATACAGTGCAACCACTCCAAAGCAACACCCTTTGGGAGACGCAAAATTATGTTGTTGTTGAGAGGTTGCCACTCTAGAGAAGTTAAATTAATAATCAAATCGTACAGTGGGGAAAAAGTATGCTGTTGTTGAAGGGAGGTTTGCTCCAGAGAGGGCCGCTGTAGAGAGGTTGCACTGCACTTTCCTTGGTTTCTATATTCTGAAAGTACTCTCAAGTTTATACATCACTGTGTAAATATCTACTCCTGTTCCAAGTCTACATACTTTTTCACATGCATTCCCTTTTACTGCTCTTCTTATCCCCAACAATATCTGGTCAGGTGAATAACTTTTTTCCATTATAAGTGCTTTTGCTGCAAACTTGAAGGTAGCCCACTTTACATCTTTATTATCTTCACCATAGATGTTTGGTAATTTCAGAAAATAAAATTGGCCATGTTGTTCCCTTTCATGTGGTCTTTCTATAGAATCTTGGTCTGATTCCTTATTATATGTATAAGGTCCTCTGAACTTTCAAATCCTTAGGCTTTTCAAGTATTCAACAAATGTTGGTCATTTTCCATGGAATCTTTTTCTTCTAATTTCAAAGCCATATTTATTGACATCGCTATCAACTTGATATCCACAGTAAGTTAATTTATATGTAATATTGTTGTAATTTTCCTTCAATATTCAATCAATTTCTCTGTCAATATTCACATAGGAATAGTCCACATAAAAATCATAATCTCCTTAATTAACCAACATATCATTATCATCACCACCAACACCATCATTATTATCATCATGATAATCACCACCATCATCATTATGTTCCTAGTAATGATTAATCTTCATCAGCTTTGTCCTCACCAACACCACCATAACCTACCCTCATCACCAACATCATTATTATCACCACCAACACCATCATTATAATCATCATCATCACCTCCACCATCATCATTATGTTTCTAGTAATGATTAATCTTTATCAGTTTTGTTCTCATCAACACCACCATTACCTACCCTCATCACCAACATCATCATTATTATCACCACCAACACCATCATTATTATCATCATCATCATCACTGCTATCATCATTATGTTTCTATTAATGATTAATCTTTATCACCTTTGTCCTCACCAACACCACCATAACCTACCCTCATCACCAACATCATCATTATTACTACCACCAACACCATCACATAATCATCATCATCACCGCCATCATTATTATTTTCTAATAATGATTAATCTTTATCAGCTTTGTCCTCACCAACACCACCATAACCTACCCTCATCACCAACATCATCAATATTATCACCATCAACACCATCATCATCATCACCGCCATCATCATGTATATTCATATGATTTGCCGAATGTCCTAATTCCATGATCCTCCTGCCCTGGTCCCATGGTATTGTCTCATTTGAAGAAGGATTAGTTTGTGGCACCACCCTAAAATAACATTAATTTTCCATTTGTTTTACATTCAACTTCCTCGAGACAAATCTTACATTCTTTTTCTTGTGAAGTATTAATCATGTTTTTATGCTGATGCAAAAAGTATTCGATATTTGGTGTATAAAACTAATGCATCTGATAATTGCTGTCTTTTAGAGTGTTCCATAAGAATAACGTATCATGATTTTTGTAAATGTGCAGAAGTGATGCAAACTGTTTATTGTAATCAACGTCTTTAATTGAAAGCAGGCAGGTCTAATGTGACCTTTCTAGTTACATCCATAGCAAGTTTTTATCTAGCATGACAATTCTTGAAATCAAGTTCATTAGTTTGACCACAGTACATACATTCTGAATTTTTAGAGCCTTGAAAGTTACTTCTTCTGTTTGAAAATATGTTGGTTTCTATTAGAATTTACAACACTTATTGATTTTGTGCCAAGATAAGTTAAATAATAGGGGAGTTATTGAAAGTCAGTCCAAGAATAAGTGGCCATTAGAATAAGGTGGTCTTAATATTGAGGTGGTAGCTATGTTAGGTTTTACTGCATTTGTACTCCTACAAGATTGTATTTTCCAGTCAGGTTCTTGTTCAAATATATCACTGTTTTGTACAGATCAAAGTTAAACAATCTTTAAGTGCAGCCTTTAAGTGTTCATATTTCATATTATGGATTAGAATAATAGTATATTTCTATACACAATATATGGGGTGCAAGGCTAGACATCAACAGTAATAAATACATGTTAACCTCTCGAAAGCAATACCTTTTGGAAGAAGCAAGATTATGTTGTTGTTGAGAGGTTAAATTAATAGTTAAATTGTACTGTGGGAACAAATCATGTTGTTGTTGTTGAAGAGAGGTTGATGCTCAAGAGAGGGGTCACTCTGGAGAGGTTGCACTGTATGACATATAGAATACACCACCATACTTAAAAAAACATTAACCTACCATTCAATTCCATAGTTGAAACAAACAAAATATACAGTGAATGACCACAATACTTACAGTCTGACTTTTAACTCATTCAACCCTGTACACTTTTTCCCACTTAAACCCTACTGATAACTGATAAGCCATCTCCTAAGTACCTAGTTGATCTTATCTGCCCTGATTCCCTTAGAGATATTGTACCGTTTTATTGACAGGTTATAAAATATTAGCGGTGCATTATGTAATTTGCCTCTGGCAATGTTATAAATAATGATATCAAGCTGAAATTTCACACAACTGTAGGCCATAAAATTACCTACACAGTGGTGTAAAATTCATCACTATGGCAACATGCTGGACTGATTTACAATAAAATAAGAAGAAAGAATTAGCAGCATAAATCAATTTATTTTTTAGAAAATGATTTAATGCACAAAATACAACATAACATTCTACTCCATAATATAATAATCAGAATAATACACAAAGAAATTTATAATTCAATACAAAATGTGGAACTTAAAGCATTATGAGAATAAATAAGTATTACAAAGACCATGTATTAATACTATTATACTGTGGAGCCAAAAAAAGAAACAAGCTAAAATATAACAACTATGGTGCAGTGTGTATATACAGTAAGAAGAATTTACTTTCAAAATAAATATTAATTTCTATGGTCATATTTATTCTTCTTTTGAAGGAATATTCTCGGGTAAATATGGCAGAAAGTATCTTTAATTACACAGAAAAAAGATGGAAATAACTCACGAAGAAAAGATATTTCATTTCTATATCCAAAAATATGAATTCAAATAAATCATGTAATTACACTTACACAGTTCAAGAAATTTAAACAATTACATTGTGTTAAGTCAGATAAAATTATATACAAGTAATACTGAGTTCATATTGAACAACAACAATACATTTACATTCAGTTTTATCAATATCAACATAGAATTCTGAAAGTAATTACACATCATTTTAATTTTTTAGCATGTCCCTATGCCATGGCTGAAAACAGTTCAGGCACAAATGGACTTGACACTGGGCACACATATTCAATGGTTCTTTCCTTATTTTATTTTTACTACATTGCCTACATAGGCCCTTTTTGTCCCCTTTCTTTGGAAAGTGTCCATTGCTGACTGTCGCCAGTGCAGCCCTTTCATTTTCCACATAGTCACCAATGAGCTGTTTCGCCAAGGCCATCCGAAATTCTAACATGGTCACTTTTTTAGAGTTCCCTTTCTTAGTGAATCGTTGATGGTTTGGCGACTCTTTCATGAGGACCAAACCATTTGTAACACAAATGTCAAATAGAAACCAAAATAAATATTGCCACCATTACCTTGAGGTTCTGTATGAACTATACTCAGTCCTCATTTGATCTGAATGATCTACTCCATTCATGTAATTATTGTAATTTGGAATGATAGAAGGAGCAGGCACTTCTTTGATTTGTCCATTTCTCGCTTTCCTTAACACAGTAGTTTCAACTGAAGCTGGATTGTCAGCAGTAGACATAGTAAAAATATGTTTCTTGTCTTTCCAAAGACATGCCGTTACTTCCCCTTTTTGTGCAGTAATGAATTGGCCCTGTTCTTTCACATTCTTAGGTTTTAGAAGAGATGTTGGAAACCCGCTTCTGTTACTTTGTACAGTTCCCCTAGCATATGTATTGTTCTCTAAGAGGGTTTCCAGAAGATCAGGACTAGTAAAAAAGTTATCTATGTTCACAATATGATTTTCCCCCCAAATATCTCTAGTCATGTCACACACTACCCTAGCACCTAATCCAATTTCTGAGTTCCCATTTTCTTTTCCAGTATAAACTTGAAATTCATTACAATAACCATTAGTTGGATCAGCTCTCATACAAACTTTGATACCATATTTAGTAGGCTTAGCTGGGAGGTATTGCCTAAAACTGAGTCGTCCACGATATTTTACCATTGCCTCATCGACACTTACGTTCTGGTGGGGATTGTAGTTCACTTTGCATCTTTGAAGAATCTCGTCTAATATGAGACGCACATGATGAAGCTTGTCATGACCTATCTGGCCTCTTGGAGCATTTGTTGTAGAATCATTCACATGCAGGTACTGAGAAATTTTGTCGAAACGGTCTTGTGTCATGACATGCCTTACATTCAAATTGCCAAATAATGAATCAGTAGACCAATACATTGCCATCTGTGGTAACTGCAAATAGACAAAAAAATCATGAACATCCAAAGAAAAATGAGCATATTTTACAACACATCAATTAAATAAGTTATACAACAGGCTGAATTGAATAATGTATAGCTGTCACAAAATTCAAAGACAATGTGTACAATAACCATTCAAGATATCAATGATATAATGATTATTCATGCATAAAAGTTTGTGTAAGAATATCTTTCGCTATGAAATTATTAAATTGTCATGGCAACTTGTTTCTTTTATGCATTATTATGTAACATATATGTAACATTAATTTATTTTATTTAATCTGTAACAATAACTTGAAAAAACACACCTAGTATATTCATGAAAACTCGAACACCTAGCCAAGCTCTCATCTCTCGTTCTACTACCGGTCGCCAATTAGGTTCTGGTTTAGTGCTCTGTTTCTGTTCTGCATACAGATTAGTCTGTGTGCAGAGAAGCTCAATCAAAAATGCAGGAAAAAACAGCTCAAAAAAGTCAAACTCTGTTGAGTCTGGATCGAGGTCTGTTGTAGGTCCAGGATTCGGGCCTGTGAATGCTCTCTTTGGCAAGTCTGGCCTGTCGTTCAGCCTCCACCGTGTCTGATCAACACTTTCCTCTCCACTATCAATGTCACTGAGAGAATCACTGTCTGATTCTACCTCACTTTCACCATCAAAACTTATGTCAGTATCCGAATTAATGCCATTCTCAGTGTCCGTATCAAACGTGATGTTGAATAAATTCCTCCGGTTTTCCATTTCTCAAACACAATGTAACTTTTTAACTAATTGAGATATCTCGATCAAATTTTCTCCTCCATACAGGTAAACCTTTATACTATGTATATAAAATGTTTTCTGATTGGTCAAAATACTTTGGATCCCAAAATAACGCTTTTAAACAACCAATGAAATGCGCCGACACAACTCGTCACACGGTATTCAAATATAGTTAAATCTCGACGACTAGTCTCGTCACACGGGAGCGCAGATAAAGTTTATACGACGCCGTAACTCGGTGCGCGGTACACGGTAGCCGATACAGACGACGATTATACTAGTCACACGGGTTGAATGAGTTAATGCCTTGAAGGCTATTTCTTCCATAAGGAAAATGTTTGTCTCTATTAGATTTTTTTATATTTATTTTGTGCCAAGATATCAACTTGTTAATTTTATTCTAACATATTTACACCACCAATTGCATTCATTATAATTTCTGTGAGGAGCCTTTGATAAATTAATTTGAGGACGATACACCACATAAGCACTTTCAGATTGATCTGTAGTTTAAATTAATTGCTGTTGAAGGATTATGCCTATGATCAGCCCTAATATGTGTCATAATAACCCACCATTTATAGCACTTAAAATATTTTCTGAGGATATGTCGGCTAACAGACCTCTAGCTTCAACTTCAAATGCTAAATTTCGTACTGATTGATTAGCTTTCTACTTTATTTGGAACAATTCTGACATAATTCTAATTGGATCTATTTTCTTTGAAAATCTCTAAATAATATGAGTTTTAATTAATCTACATCTTCTTTAATTTCTTTGACTTAAATTATTTTACCAATCAAATTCTGCTCCAATTACTTAAAACATGCCAAAAAATTTAGCCAATAAACTGATTGCAGTTCTAGTTGCAGTACCATAATACTCAACCGACTTTTAGCATCATTCTTACAACTTTCCAACTAGATCCCTTTAAAGAAGGCACACTTGATTTGATGTTTTGTCCCCTAGCACTGGTCCTTATTGTTGACTCATGTTGTTTTCTGTTTGAGGAAACATTGTTGAAATTTCTGAATGCTCACTGTCTTTGTCGCTTGTTGTTTATGTTGGTCCTTGTGATTTCTACTGATATACCTCGATTTGACCGTGACCTTTACAAGATTTAGACTTGAAATGTTTTAAATGGGCTATTCCTTGGTTAACTAGATTTTACCATTTTGTCCAGCACCAACACTGCTTACTAGAATGTTTTGATACTTACAGAATTGTTGCCTTGACTGTTCCCAATCCACCAATATCACCCAACCTTGATTTGACCTTTACCAGATTTGGCCTTTTTTATGTTTTAAATGGCTATTTTTTGGTTAATTAGATTTTACCAATTCTTCTATCACCAAAACCGCTTACTAGAATGCTTTGATGCTTATACAGTTGTTGCCTTGGACCATTCTCAATCCACCCATATCACTCATTTTGGCCTTGACTTCTGCCAGATTTGGACTTGTGATGTTTTAAATGGGGCTATTTCTTGGTTAACTAGATTTTACCTTTTCATATAGCGCCATCGCTGCTTACTGGAACATTTTGATACGTAAACAGTTGTTGCCTTGGAACATAGCAATTTACCCATATTAACCAACATCAATTTGATTTGATTTGCATCGTTTCTTTCTTGCATGCTTATGCCACATGCTATACCTATTATTTCTAGAAATAACACATCAGTATTGATCGTGTGGTTAATGTTGTAAAATATTCTTAAAACTCAACAATTACGTATGGGGATTAATTAATTTATTAGGAACTATAATTCTGAAAACAAATGTGTAAAACCCGGACATGTACAATTACAATGTTGATGCTTCCAATTTGTACTAATTAATTTTTGTATACTGTGAATATTAAATGCTGTTCACAACACACAAGGAGAGACTGAATTTATATCAAAGAGAAAATGTAAAATATTTCTCGAGCATGTGTTTAACTTTATTACCTATGAATACAGTTTCGTACATTTTAACTTTACAAATTTTGTTGAGAGGTTGTTACTCTAGAGAGGTTAGATTAATAGTTAAAGTTATACTGGGAAGAAATCATGCTGTTGTTGAAGGGAGGTTGTTGCTCAAGCAAGGGCCAATCTGGAGAGGTTGCACTGTATTGCAAAAGATTTTTTTTTTCATTTTATAACATTTTGTGTGTAGTGTCTGTTATAAACCTTTTCTAAGTTGTGATTTTTAATAATGTTGATTCATAGCACTACAAATTTTGGACTACACATTAGCGAATGCAGGATTTATGCCCTTAAATGAGAAACAATGAAACTATTGCAACATAAACTTTTAATGGTTACAGTCATAAAAAGAATTTTGAATTTCAATATTTACAGAAGAACAATCATTCTTGTGAAAACCTGGGCTAGCCTGAAACATGAATGTTTTTTTTGTACTTACCTTGATCAACTGTTATTTAGTATCAGTTATTGAAATATAACAATAAGTATATGTTTGATTTATTGTGTTTAAACAAAACCACTGCTGATAGTATTTTGGTTATAAAATATATAATTTTTGTCTGATTTTTTTAATTCAAGTAGCAAAACTTAAAGTATAGGAGTCTGTATAAAACTGTACCAATTTATGCATCATTTCTTTTTGCAATTAAAAGCATTTAGTATTTTAAATAATATTTTTTCAAGTGAGGTTGCATAACACTAAAAAATGGCCATTTTGGGAGCATATTATTATGTTCTAGAAATATGAGAATGAATATCCTAAATCTTAATGCTGTTCTGGTAGTCATTGTGTAGTGTAGCTACTAACTGTAGAGTGAGAATTAAGATGCTTATAAATATCCAGATGTTGCTGATGATTGCTGTTCTTTAGATGTTTTGGATTGAACACAAAGTTCTCTGTATCTTCAATATGATTTATCAACAACAACAACAGTTTTAGAGTTCCTAATTATTAGAATTAACACCAAAAATCAAAATAAGAACACTAAGTGTCGGTCCGAAATATTTTAAGATAAACACAAAGCTAATTTGACATCACATAGATAGTACCCTAAGTAAAATATACAAGCGTCACAAAGACAAAATGTAATATTATGTTGTCACAAAGACAAATGAGTTTAAGTCAAACTATATCCTTTTTGTTCCCTTTTTTCTATAAGTCTTTTTTAAACTAAACTTCCCTTATATAGAGCCTTTTTGTGGGAGATGTGGTTTATTTCTAAAATAGCACAATTTATTAACAGATTGACGAAAATGCAAACAATTTAAAAGACTTTGTGGTTTTACAAACATATGTAGTTTTACTCAATATCAAATTATCCAAAATGTCTAGTCTTTTTAAAGAAATGCCATCTGTCAATAAAGGCCACATTTTGTCTTTCCCAAGAGTGACCTTTGTTCACAAGTTTGACTGTAATTAAACAAGTTAAATACAATATTATTTTTATGTATTAATTTTATATTTATTCATCAGTTAAGTAATCATACATATATAGCCAGACCCATATTTGAACCAAGGCAATATAGGGGGTCTGGGGGCATGCTTTCTTGGATTTTTTAAAAAAAATTTCCCCACATTACCTGCCTGGATTTTAACCAAGGCATGCGCCTCATTGTGCCTCAGTGTAGCTACAAGGGTGTCATAACTATGATACAAATAAAGCTTACCAGTTTTGTGAATCTTATACAAAGTAATGCTTCAAATCATTCTGGAAATACTGTAAACTGCTGATCCTGCAACATTAAGTGAAGACTTAAGGTCAAAAGAATTATGACCGTTAATGATGTCACAAGTAACAATAAGATGCTCCTTACTACTTTGACTTTGGCTTTGATCAATACATATATTACTCTATTGCACCAAATAGCTTGACTTTAAAAAAAAACTTTGTGCTATATGTAGATATGTGCATATATGTTTTGTTCTTACACAATGCATTAAATATTTCATGGAAAAATCAATGGTGCAGTAAGTAGATAAGTGCACGTATTTACTTACTGCACCAAACAAAATAAGCAATATAAATATTACAATTTGACATTTTCTTTAAAAGTAGAGTTTAATTAAACTATAACTCCAATACTTATTAAGATATGTATTAAGTATGGCATCATTTTGGATTACCCCAGATATTATTTTTAACTTCTACTATTTTAATCATTGTTTTAATTACTACACAGGGTGAATAACAATTTTATAACTACCAGTTCTGTATAATTCATAATCTCTTTTAGATACATATTATTACGTAATTACAATTTAGGTTCTGGAGGTTATTTTTGAAACCATCATACTTTCCGGTATGTATCAAAGTCTTCATCAAACTCATACAAATGTGGCTGGCCACAAAGAACAAGTGTTTCTGATTTCTAGATGAAGCAAACGTTACATCAGAATCACTCAAGAGTTTGCACTCTCTTATATATGTTGTAAAAGAGAATGCAAACCACCAATCGGAAAGTACTTATTTACTATGGTATCCAACTGGGCAAAACTTAATCTTTATTTACATTATACCCAAGTTAAATGAATATCAGGCTGGTAGTTAATATACTGTTACAACTATTACATGATATACTCTTACATCGGACCTGAAAAAATAGGAAAACAAAAAATTAGTAACCAAATTTTAATTTTAAATACTAAAATAGCTATGAAAGAAAAAAGCTATTGATCCCAACTGAATAGTGCAATTAAAAATGTTAAATAAAAGAAATTAGATACCCCTTTTTAACTAAGTATTAGTGAAATAGTGTAATTATATCATCACAAGTGAAAAAATTAGACATATAAACATTCATTAAAATAGCCTAACCTTACAAGAGATTGTTTTATTTTTTTTTATAAAAATTAGCTACAACACACTATCGATTATTGTTAAAGATAGTGAATGTGCGCCTATATAGGAATACCCCAGAGGTGAGGGTAAACAAACTAATATCAAAAGATATCTGTCGCAGGTTAAATAGCTTTTGACGAGGTCCCCTTTTTACATGTGAGGGTCGTATGGGCCATATACACGGATATTACTTTTATTTTCACTTTTTATTTTGCATTTTATATGCAATTGTGGTCATTTCTATTTGTTATTATTATGTATAACATAATTATCTGATCATTTTTTGACATATGGAATTACTATTACTAACATCTAGTACTAAATGGTCTCAGGTTAATATATGTATAAGGATATTTTTTGTCACTGCCACATTTCCATTAATCGACGAAGCATCAAGGTGTATTGATCATTTCCCTTTATATTTGTGTAAATTATACTTTTTTAACTTTTCTTTAAAATTCGTTTTTTTAAACTTTTCTTTAAAATTTGCTTTTTAAACCTTTCTTTACGATTTGTTTTTTAATCATTTTTATTTTCTTCAAAATTTGTTTTTTAATCGTTTTTATTGTCTTTAAAATTTGCTTTTTAAACGTTTTTATTGTCTTTAGAATTTGCTTTTAAACGTTTTTATTGTCTTTAAAATTTGTTTTTTAATCGTTTTTATTTTCTTTAAAATTTCGTTTTAAATGTATATACTTAGAAAAGCAAGGTAGACCTCTGGCATGGCTTAAAAACCTGTAAGTAACCTTGTCTTTTCTTTTTAAAATTTCGTTTTGAATGTATATATTTAGAAAAGCAAGGTAAACCTCTGGCATGGCTTAAAATCCTGTAAGTAACCTTGTCTTTTCTTTTTAAAATTTCCTTTTAAACATTTTTATTTAGAAAAGCAAAGGTAAAAATTTTATTTTACGATATATTTGATTTATTTTACCAAAATTCCTTTGTAAATTTTAGCTATATGTACAAAATATGATCAATACACCTTTTTGACGCTTCGTATCTTAATCGGAATGTAAGAGTGACAAGGGATATGCCCGTGCTTAATGCCATAACACAATTATTTTGATGATATAGGGCAAAGGAATCAAATCAATTTTACTGAATTTCAATTTGAAATTTCTTTCTTTAATAATACAGTATCATTCTTTCTATGTGTAGAAAGAAAATCCATCAACAACAATCAATAAATCTTCTTGATGCTTTGTAATTCAGTACAGATACAGGAGGAACAAGAAATAAGTTTGTATGTATGTTAGTTCTATAAATATAATTAAGTTATTAATTGATAAAAGTCACAACTTTTTTATGAAAATGTAATTCTTTATTGTATTATTAATTTAAATCAAATTATTATAATAATTAAATTAAGGCTTTTTAAGGCATTTTAATTTATTATTTAGATAAATTGTTTGTAACAAGAAACAGTAACAGGTGTTTATAAGTAGGAAATTCAAGTCAATTCTGAAGGAATTACTCAGAAACACTGGTTAAGTTGTACTACTAGTATTTTCACGCTGCTAGTATGGGTAAGATCTCTTATAAATCTGGTAAAATAAACATGAAATTAGGTAAAATGTATTTAATTACAAAACTAATTATATTAAATACAATAATAACAAATACAAAATGACAGTAATTGCATTTAAATATTGCTTGTGTAAGAGCCGCATTTAGTTGAATTATATTTAAATGAATTACGCCTTCATAAAGTTTACTCCCGCAACTCATTGAATGCCATTAATGTGTAATATTGTTGATTAGCCATTAATGTGTAATATTGTTGATTAGAAGGCTAGTGTAATATTCAAGTGAATCTAATTATCGACTTGCATGATCTAATGTACCATTTACAGGTATATGTGTATAAATAATTCTATAAACAGACAACAGTGCCTCAAAGTGTGATGCTGGAAATTTCAAAGTAACATAAATTTTTGCATTATTTCTAGCTGCCAAATATTTGTAGTTAGAACTTGCATCTTGTACATTATTTAAGTTGATATAAAGTCCATGAAATTTCATTTGTAATAAACTCTTAAGGTCTTACAAAGTAGTCTCCATTATATCATCAGGAATATTAACAAGGGAGATAACTTGCTACTAATCAGACTTATCATTCCTACAGTCTAACCTGTATTTGGGGTCACCTCCGAATAAAGACTACCCTGTGACCATTCTTCTTTCATTAAAAGCCGCATTTTGTCTTTCCCAAGGGTTTATGCATACGTATGACAACCCAAATACTTTGCAGATTGACAAGAATTTAATTTTGACCACTGCAATGTATGGCTATCAAAGTCTATGGGTTTGTCTTCTTGTTTCATATCTGAATTTTAGGACCAACGGATATGAGCTATCCATGATGTAGGATTTTTTATTTTATTCTGAATAAACTCACTACAAAAAGAACTGCCTTTGATGCGATTTCTGAATAAAACCTATTTAATGCCCCATCTCTAATGAACACAAATGCCTGTTTTTGAAAAAAAGCAGGTAAATCTTGACTCACCATGGAGGCTTTACAAATCCGTTAAACGTCTTCAATGTATTTAAATGTCATTCCAACAATAAATCACTCATTAAAAAAAAAAAAAAATGAATTTTTACCTCCGTAGGAGCTTTTATTAGAGTGTATTAGGTACAGTCAAACCTATGAATAAAGGACACCCTAGAATCCCTAATACAGACATAGTTCATTCCCAGTAAGAGAAAAAAATCTGTATGGAATTATGCCCCTTTTTTATTTGTCCATACTAAAAATTGCCCCAGCTGGGTGGGGGTTAGAATTCCCCAGCTGTCGCACTACAGAGGGGTAAGACTCCCCCACTGTGCCTGCCCGTTTGCCGTGGGCTGCAACCCGTGTCGCTTAATTTGAGCTAAACGGGAGGTCAGGAAAGCCCATCCTGATCAATCGGCTGGTCATGACGTGCCCTAGGTCATTTTTCATTAGTTCATTAATACTTGAATATGTCCTGTCGATTGCCATGTCTTGCCTATGATTCTCTTTTTTGGAAAAATGACCTAGAAGGCGGTGGCTCATGGGCTAATTTGGTTTGTTGATAATTTTTTATACGCTCTTTTTATCATAATTATCTTTATCATTTTGAAAATTACAATACAGCGCTACAATTTGGATGCCATGAAAACTTGAGTCGGCAGGTAAAAGATGGGTCAGTTGAGTAACCGGAAACAAACCTATTTTTTTAGGCCTTACTGGATATACTGTCGTATGTGCCTAGGCCTGTTCTACCATATTCATGATTGTGCAATAGATATTTTCCAACCTTTTTTTGAGATGTTGCTGGAAACAAAAAATTGCCTTGGCCTTGTCATAAAAAGTATTAACTAAGAAAATTCCAAATGCAGACATAATTAATTCTGAGTACCAGAAAAATTAGTTAAACATAGATTTCTGAATAGTATAATAAATCGGACCAAATTCTGTTCATCAATATACCCTCTTTAGTGAGCTTGTTATGCTTAGAGCTTTTACATCATCTTTATATAAGTACAGTTGTTTTACGTTTTACATTCCAACAAAGTTTTATCAGTTGTGCAGCTATTCATCAGCAACATGACTTGTACTAGGACAAATATTCAAACATTTACTTAAAAGCTTTCAGCAGTACAATGCAGCCTCTCCAGAGCAGCCCTCGTTTGAACAACAACTTCCCTTTAACAACAGCATGTTTTTTCCCCACTGTATAATTTAACTATTAATTGAACCTCTCTAGAGCAACAACCTCTCAACAAGAACATAACTTTGCTTCTCCCATAGGGAGTTGCTTTGGAGGGGTTGTATTGTACTTACCTTTAAGCATAATTATATTGAATTTTATGAGTAAATGATAGATTTTATTTTACGGTTTTGTAGCATCAAGGTGTATTGATCATTTCCCTTTATATTTTTATAAATTATTCTTTTCTTTAAAATTTTCCTTTTAAACTTTTCTTTAAAATTTGTTTTTTAATCATTTTTATTTTCTTTAAAATTTGTTTTTTAAACATTTTTATTTTCTTTAATATTTTGTTTTAAATGTATATATTTAGAAAAGCAAGGTAGACCTCTGGCATGGCTTAAAAACCTGTAAGTAACCTTGTCTTTTCTTTTTAAAATTTCCTTTTAAATGTATATATTTGGAAAAGCAAGGTAGACCTCTGGCATGGCTTAAAAACCTGTAAGTAACCTTGTCTTTTCTTTTTAAGATTTCGTTTTAATTGTATATATTTAGAAAAGCAAGGTAGACCTCTGGCATGGCTTAAAATCCTGTAAGTAACCTTGTCTTTTCTTTTTAAAATTTCCTTTTAAACATTTTTATTTAGATTTTTATTTAGGTAGACATTTTATTTTATGATATATTTTGATTTATTTTACCAACATTCCTTTGTAAATTTTAGCTATATGTACGAAATATGATCAATACACCTTTTTGACGCTTCGTATCTTAATGGGAATGTAAGAATGACAAGAAATATGGCCGAAATTAGGTAAAATGTATCTAATTACAAATACAATAATGACAAATAGAAAAGACCATCTTTGCATTTAAATTTGTTGTTAAGAATTTAATTTAATTGTCATGTAAATTTGTTTTTATCCCAAGCCGAACAATTATCAGAATAAAAATGAATCTTTTGTGCCCAGGTTCATTTTTCTGCTTGATGAAACTGCACAGCAGAATTATCAGGGGCCCCTCTGCTTACTGTTTCCTAAGTGATCACATAGAATATCAACACAATCTTTTGATGAATTTAACAAATTCTGCTAAATTTTAGTATGCTAATCTGGATTTTAAAGTAAAAAGGCAGAATTATTGT
The DNA here is from genome assembly GCA_008271625.1 of Lutraria rhynchaena. Classification (NCBI taxonomy): domain Eukaryota; kingdom Metazoa; phylum Mollusca; class Bivalvia; order Venerida; family Mactridae; genus Lutraria; species Lutraria rhynchaena. The sequence goes on from VIBL01000433.1 coordinate 82,396, forward strand.
GTGTAAAACTGAGCTTAGACCAGATTTGCTGTAAAAATCTAAATGGTATGTTCAATTGTGAGTACATGGTTTAAATGCATGATATATGTATGATAAATATATGTTATAGAAAGTTAGTTGTTTTAGGAGTACACAGAGAGTTAAATACTGTGACTGTTTAATGAATATATTGGATGAGATGAACATTTTTATTTGCTGTGTATATTTTGATGGTCTCTTTGACTCATACTTAAATCTGTGGCTGAGTACTTTTATCACTGCTTTTTATAATCTCTCTGCATAAATATGACCCATGAGAATTCTGTGTTCATGTTTTTTTAGAAATCTTTAACAAAACTATCTAAGGCTAATTGTGTTGCCTTATTAATATGAGGTCTTGTACAAATTGAACTTTGCATTTTTTTCCACTTATTTATATGTTGAACAGCTAAAATTGCATGTATGACATTGATAATGAATGTGTAAATGGTGATCCATTATTTTATTATTTAATATTTTATTGAAAGATTTTTTGTATCTTAATAATAACTGAGATATCCATTTGAATATAATCGTGAGGTTTTTAGCGACAACCCTCCTTCAACAACAGCATGCTTTTTCCCCGCTGTATGACTTGACTATTTAACCTCTCTAGAGTGGCAACAAAGACATAATTTTGTGTCTACCAAAGGGTGTTGCTTAGGAGAGGTTGCACTGTAATACATTCCTGAAAAATGACTTTTTAAAAAAATTTACACAAAAAGTGTTACACTCCTGTTTTTTGGCATGTTTTTATTGTACCATTTGCAAATCGTTTATTCAAAATAAAAATATTTTACAATAAAGTTAACAATATAGAAATACAAATTTTAGAATTCAAATTTTCTACAAATATTGTGTTATTTTATAGTTAGAAGTAAATTTTGAAAACCCTCATATTTTTGATTACCCACCTACAGACCTAATTCAATTTTAAGCATTGTGTCTAAAATTTTTGAGAGAGTTTCTGTGAACAACATTATTTGGTGAGTATGGATGTAAATGAGGAACTTGACTTCCCCATAATGCAGGAAGACGTTCTTGCAGCAAGTAAAAAACTTAAGAAGCGGAAAGCTTATGGTGTAGACTGTATTCTTAAACAATATTTAATGGCATGTGGTGATATACTTACTCTGTATTTATACTACATTTTTAATGAAGTTATAGATTCTGTTTTTTTCCTGATATTTGGACAATGGACATAATTATACCTCTGTATAAAAAAAGGCGACCGAAACAATGTTAGCAATTACAGGGGGATAACTCTCCTTAGTTGCTTGTGCAAACTTTTTTCAACAATTTTGAATGAAAGAATAATGTCTTATTGTGACAAGTATAATTATATATCTGATACCCAATTTGGTTTTCGAAAGGGTTGGTCTACTGTCGATGCGATATTTGCTTTAGCGTCAATTGTGCAACATTTCTTGAATAATAATAGTCGTCTTTATGTGGCCTTTATCGATCTTAAAAAATGTTTTGACAGCATATATTGAAACACATTATGGTATAAACTTTTTAAAACTAGCATTCACAGAAAAGTACTGTCTATTGTCAGAAGTATGTATAATCATGTCAAATCCTGCATAAAACACTATTACAATTTCTTGGATTTTTTTAATATTCTGTGGGTTTATGGCAAGACGAGGTCTTGTCACTGGTTTTAGTGTCGCTATTTTAAGAAGATCTTGAAATGCATTGGCAAGGAAATATCAATTTAGGAATTTGTATTAACGATATTGTTTTGACGGTTCTGCTTTTTGCTGATGACATAGTATTGTTAGGAAAGTCACTTAAAGATTTACAAGAAAGTTTGAATTTACCTTTTGCTTACTGCTATACTTGGGGTTTAGAAGTTAATCATGACAAAACAAAGGTAATGGTTTTAGAAAACGTAGGAGAATACTTTTAAATGAAAGATGGTTATACAGGGTGAGGAGGTAGAAATGGTCGATACTTTCGACTATTTAGGAACTGTTTTTAAATACTCCTGAAGTTTTACTTTAAATAACCATCATTTGACTGGTAAAGCCCTTAAAGCACTTTATGTTTTATTATTTAATTGAACAAAAATCACATTAAAACCTAGATTGTTATGTCAATTGTTCGATGCATTTGTCGGTTCCATTCTCCATTACTCTGCAGAAATATGGGGATGTCCGAAATCAAAAGATATACAGCAGGTGTTTACGATGAATTAGCGCGATATCCACTCTATAAAAGTCATTTTTATAGAATTATTAAATACTGGTGTAAACTCTTACAGTCAGATAACATTATATTATTTACACTTTATAACTGTAGTCTTAATGATTGCAACTTGGGATACAAAAATTGGGTAAAAAAGTCTTTACTTAATAACTGTGGTTTTTTCTGTGTATTTAATGATCCAAGTAGTATTTGTCTAAAATAATTTCCTGCAATTTTTAAGCAGCACATAATCAATACTTTTATTCAAGAATGGATCGGAAGTATTGATCGAAGTTCCGCACTTACCAAATACAGCCATTTTTAAATAATTTTTGTACGAATGATACCTGGATTTTTTACCAAAAGATGTACGTTTTCTTTTAACAAGATTTAGAATATCAGGTCACTCCCATAGGGTTCAATCTGGTCGATATGGTTGTAATATTATTTCAAGAAATGAAAGATATTGTTTATTTTGTGGAATTAGTGACATCGAAGATATTTTTCATTTCATTTATGTTTGCCCGTGTTATTCTGATCTTAAAAGATGTTTTTTGAAACGTAACTATTATGTTAGACATTCTGTTCATAAATTTAATCAGAGGTCTGGTGAAAATTCTGTGATATTAAGTCTTCTCAGATTTATTAAATTGGCATTAAATGTTAGAAACTCTATTGAAATTTAACTTGTTAGCAAAAAATATATTACTCACAAATTTAGTTATTATTTTTTTAAGTGTTGTATATCAAGTCATGATCAGTATTGGATGACCTATGACCCTAGGCACAATATCTTCTACCAAGTCATAAAAATGTGCCACACCCAGGTTTTGAACTCAAAACCCCAAGATTCCTAGATTTTATGCTGTACCAGTTAAATAGGTGGACCCCACACATTATGAGCAGAAGATCTTACTTACTGATGAACATTGAATCAGTTATGTCATGTTGTTGAAAGATGTGTAGTATCTTTTATCAGTGTTTAAGTTAAATAAGTTCCCCCAGTTTTACAGGTGAATTGGTTTTGTCTATGTATTAGAATGGATTAGGTTTGGAAAATGGCTTAATTCTGCTAGGTCGATGCATGGAATGTTATGATGTATAGACCATGCAATCATACAGAACCAAATGATCATGGTTATTAACCTATGAGCTATGTTGTAATGATATTTATTGCCACATTCTTTGCTTATCAACAAAACTTCATTGAATTCATTCTGTGCTAAAATGAAATATTTGGAGTTAATTGCTCTGACTCAACTTTTGTGTTGGTATGTGTAATCTCTTCTGTTGTTATTGATATTCATGACGTTTATCTCAGAATTTTCTGCATTCATGTTTCGCTTTTACGGTAAATTGAAATTTTTTAATTTATGAACTTGATAATATGCAATTCTGAACCTAATTTAGGCAGCGACTGTGGTCCAGTGGTTAGTGCTCTTGTAACATAGCAATTGCGTTCTAATTCTGGTCCCGGTAGGTCATACGCTTCTATGAAAATTTGACAAAATATTGTTTGCCCTTTTTTACCCGCCCCTGTCTTGTGGGATGTTCAGATCAAGTCCTTTTTACCTGCCCCTCTCTTGTGGGATGTTCAACACAAGTCCTTTTTACCCGCCTCATTCTTGTGGGATGCTCAGCAACAAATCCTTTTTACCTGCTTCTCTCTTTTGGGATGTTCAGCACAAGTCCATTTACCCGCCCCTCTCTTGTGGATGTTCAGCACTAGTCCTTTTTACCTGCCCCTTTCTTGTGGGATTTTCGGCACAAGTCCTTATTACCCGCCCCTCTTGTGGGATGTTCAGCACATATATATTTAACACAAGTATTTTTTGCCCACCCCATTCTTGTGGGATGTTCAGCAACAAGTCCTTTTTACCAGCCCCTCTCTTGTGGGATGTTCAACACAAGTATTTTTTGCCCACCCCATTCTTGTGGGGTGTTCAGAAACAAGTCCTTTTTACCCGCCCCTCTCTTGTGGGATGTTCAACACAAGTATTTTTTGCCCTCCCCATTCTTGTGGGATGTTCAGCAACAAGTCCTTTTTACCCGCCCCTCTCTTGTGGGATGTTCAACACAAGTATTTTTTGCCCTCCCCATTCTTGTGGGGTGTTCAGCAACAAGTCCTTTTTACCCACCCCTCTCTTGTGGGATGTTCAACACAAGTATTTTTTGCCCACCCCATTCTTGTGGGGTGTTCAGCAACAAGTCCTTTTTACCTGCCCCTCTCTTGTGGGATGTTCAACACAAGTATTTTTTGCCCACCCCATTCTTGTGGGGTGTTCAGCAACAAGTCCTTTTTGCCCGCCCCTCTCTTATGGGATGTTCAACACAAGTGTTTTTTGCCCGCCCCTCTCTTGTGGGATGTTCAGCAACAAGTCCTTTTTACCCATCCCTCTCTAGTGGGATGTTCAGTAACAAATCCTTTTTACCCACCCCTCTCTTGTGGGATGTTCAGCACATGTCCTTTTTACCCGTCCCTCTTGTGGGATGTTCAACACAAGTACTTTTTGCCCACCCCATTCTTGTGGGGTCTTCAGCAACAAGTCATGTTTACCCGCCCCTCTCTTATTGGATTTTTGGCACAAGTCCTTATTACCTGCCCCTCTCTTGTGGGATGTTCAACACAAGTCCTTTTTACCCGCCTCATTCTTGTGGGATGCTCAGCAACAAATCCTTTTTACCTGCTTCTCTCTTTTGGGATGTTCAGCACAAGTCCATTTACCCGCCCCTCTCTTGTGGATGTTCAGCACTAGTCCTTTTTACCTGCCCCTTTCTTGTGGGATGTTCAGCAGATGTCCTTTTTACTCACCCTTCTCTTGTGGGATGTTCAACACAAGCATTTTTTGCCCACCCCATTCTTGTGGGATGTTCAGCAACAAGTCCTTTTTATGCGCCCCTCTCTTGTGGGATTTTCCGCACAAGTCCTTATTACCAGCCCCTCTTGTGGGATATTCAGCACAAGTCCTTTTTACCCACCCCTCTCTTGTGGGATTTTCAGCACATGTCTTTTTTACCCGTCCCTCTCTTGTAGGATGTTCAACACAAGTATTTTTTGCCCACCCAATTCTTGAGGGATGTTCAGCACAAGTCCTTTTTACGCACCCCTCTCTTATGGGATGTTCAACACAAGTCCTTTTTACCTGCTCCTCTCTTGTGGGATGTTCAGCACATGTCCTTTTTACCCACCCTTCTCTTGTGGGATGTTCAACACAAGTATTTTTTGCCCACCCCATTCTTTTGGGGTGTTCAGCACAAGTCCTTTTTATGCGCCCCTCTCTTGTGGGATGTTCAGCACAAGTCCTTCTTACATGTCCCTCTCTTGTGAAATGTTCAACACATGTTCTTTTTACCCGCCCCTCACTTGTGAGACATTGAGATGATTGCAGTACTTTCTCTTATTGTAATTAGCATATTTCAACCATGTGAAAAATCATATGATAAGGTCATAGGTCAAGTAACCAATACAGTTCTTTCCTTAGTGAAGGCTTTAACAAAATGTCAACTTCTTTAGGAAAACACTGAGATAATATATAACATGTAAAACCCTGATAATGAGGCCATCTTCCTGGCCCGAAAAATTGATTGAATAATCAGGTGGTCTCATTATCAAGTCGAATGATAGGGGAGTTATTTAAAGCAGGTCTGAAATTAAGGTAAGACTTGGGTAATGGGCAATAGCAAGAACCTACACGGTATTGTTATTTTGTATCATATTGTGCATCTAAATCCAAAATATTGTAGAAAAATTACTGCATTGTTTAATAGCTTAAGCATTTTTGAAAATACCCATTTTCAACTATTTAGTGGCAAAATATTCTGTTTCTATTTTGTCCACATGCCTTCAGTTTTGTTTATATTTAGTTTTACGCCTGAGTGGTTTCCAAAGTAATAAATGATATTAAGTGCATTTTTAACATGATTTTCGTGTTTAAGGGACAATGTAGTATCATCCGCTGACATATTTTAATTTGATTATCAGTATTTTGGAAGCGATTTTTATTCCTTTTATGGCGGTTGAGTTTCTAATTTCAGTCGCGAGAATTTCTGCAACTGTAACGAACAGTGGTGCAGAGTGTGGACATCCTTGACGGATACCCCGTGATAAGGAAAACAGGTTGAACATCCAACCGTTATTAACAACAATTGAAGTGATATTTGTATATAATACCTCTGTCCATCGAATAAATGTTTCTTTAAAGCCAAATTTCTTTAAGACTTAAAAATAAAGGACTATTCGACAGTGTCAAACGCTTTTTTAGAATTGAGAAATAATAATATGCCTTCTGTATCAAGTAAATTGGCATAATCTAATACATCTTGGATCATTCAGATGTTGAAGCCAATAAATCTTTTTTATATAGCCCCGTTGGTCATGACTTATTATTTTAGATAGGTTCTTTTGCAATTGTTTTGCTAATATATGTCTAAAGTTTTGTAATCAGTGTTCAATAATGATATCGGACGCCAGTTATCTAAAGTCTCAGGATCAGATTTCTTAAATAATATTGAAAGAATACCTTGTCTTTGAGAGTTCACCTTTTTGAAAGCTTTCGTTGAATGAATTTGTTAAGCAGTTTGCAATTTTGTACCCAAATATTTGGTAGAATTCTACTGTCAAGCCATCAGAGCAAGGGCCCGGTTTCACAAACAATCTTAGATTATTACTTATTATGTTACTCAAGTTACGGCTCAAGTCAGATAAACGACTCAATTATGTGAAAACAGCTTAAAGCGTTTCATGGAAAGACTTATGTTAAAACTCAGCTGAGTGGAAACAACTCAAATCTTATTATTTTTCATGATGTAAGCTACCATATCCGGTAACTCTTCATCACGCATCCATCAAAAAGTAAAAAAGAGAAAAAATTTGCAAACCGCCGTCAAATTGTTCTTGTCTGCTGAACACAACCAACCAAGCTAATTTGCAGAGTACGATTACAAATGTAAAAAAAGAAGAAAAACAAAATTCAACTTTGTTTCCAATTTTTGTTACTTTACATCTTCTATCCATATATCACCTTCATTTTAATTTCTTATATACCATAATATTATCATTATGTAATATATATATCAATAAATTTTATGTAATATATACCACGGGCAGATTTAGGGGGGGGGGATCCGCCATGCACTCCCTCTAAAATCTGGCAAGCATAGGTAAAAAACGTCAGTTATGTGCTGATTGGTTATTGAGTTTGTTTATCCTCGCCTCCGGGTTATTCCCATATGGGCGAGCATTCACTATCTTTAACAATGAACTATAGTATAATGTATAGCCTATATTTTGTAAAAACAATCTTCAAACAATCTAGTAGGGGTAGGCTATTTTAGTGAACGTTTGTGTGTGTGTCTATTTTATTGACTTATGTTGTTAAAACTATTTTAATATTATATTTTATTATATTACTATTCTTTAAAGACAAAAAGTGGGAAGAATCTGTATTGTTGCAGTACAGCTATGTTATTTATTTACTTGCTGTATTATTCTTATTTTATTAAAACTATTCTGTTTCATTTTTAATGAATATGACTAGTGATTTATTATTTTATTTTATTACTTAATTGATTAAAAAGGAAAGGGGGGGACTATTTTATTTTATATAATCTTTTCTAATTTAAATTCTGAGATTTCTAACTTAGCTATTTTTAAGATTGTCTTAAGTGATAACTTGTTTTTATTGCTACTGTTGGACATAGACTACCATCCTGATATTCACATATCTTGGATTTATTATTAAAGAGATAAAAAGTTTTTGCCCACTTGGATACCATAGTAAATAAGTACTTTCCGATATGTGGTTTGCATTCTCTTTTACAACATATATAAGAGGATGCAAACTCTAGTGTGCTTCATCTAAAGATCAGAATCACTTGTTTTTTGCGGCCAGCCACATTTATAAAAGTATGATGAAGTCTTTGATACATATCGGAAAGTATGATGGTTTCAAAAAATAACCCCCAGGACCTAAATTATAATTATTTAATTAAATTTATCTTTAAAAAAAAAATATGAATATTTCAGGACTGGTAGTCATTAAAAAAATTGTTCACCCTCTGTGTAGTAACAATAATTAAAATAGTAAATGATAAAAAATAATGTATTCTGGGGGAGCAAACAAAAAACGGCTGACTTTTTAGGGCCATAAAAATAACTAAGTAAAAGGGGACATAAAGTGATAACTGTTAAAATTATGTTACATATGCATATTTACAACTAAAATACTTTCTACACAGAGGGGTGAAACTTTATTAAAAATGAAGGTAGTCCTTTATTCTTGTATACTGAGACCATTTTGTTCAGTGATGCTGGTGGATCAGGTAAAGGCAACCTGTAACAAATGCGCCCCAGTTTTTATACATATTTAAGAAAAAATTCTGTGTTGATAGTGCATGCCATGATTCCAAAGACTGTGGGCGTTATAGTCTACACAGTACTTTGGTGGCATGAGCTATTTGTGAAGTGATATATTATTGGTATTTACTGGGTTTGAAGTTTTTGTAGGGGTATTAAAATGTACTGATGGTCTGATAGTGACCATAGCACTTTGATCAGTCCGATCAGTTTTTGGGGATTTTAATAAAAAGGGCCTGTCATTGAATATTGGGATCCAGAGTGTGGCCTAGAAGCTCAATCTGGGCTCAGTCATGTTTATCGTCCCATGACTGTTAATTGAGCTATCTGGTCACCAATAACAACTGTTATTTAACTGGTAGGATTTTTACTGGGGCTATTTGTTTTACATTTCAGTACTCCTGTAATGGGTGGGCCAGAGTTCACTCCCTTTCCCAGCCCAGACATAAGTGTGCTAGATTGTTGGAAAAAAGTATTCATTTTCTTTTATTGTAATTTTAAGTTATTGTCATTGAATTTATTCATTTATTTTGTATATGTTTACAAAAGAAGAGTGAAAAATAGGAAAGAAAGAATAATTAGGCTTTATTCCATTTTATATATATATATATATATATATTGAATAATATAAGACTAAACATAGATGTTAACTAATGAGAGGTATAATTTTACCTCTGCATTAAACATGTTTATTCTTATTAAAAAATAATGTGTATTTATAGTAAAAGATTTATATCTATATTTATTATTGCAACTGAGGTAATATTTGAAATAATTTAAATTTATTATTAAGAGTTGTTTTGCAGCCCAACTGATTGTGCAGTATTTGATTAATTAGTAGCATGTGTATTTCATGTAACAATAAGGCTAACATGAAATTAAAAAAGGATTTTTTATTTAATTATAAATGTATTTTTTCTTACTAATAAAAGTGATACCGTGTTTTATAGACAATCTATATAGTAATGAAGGTATCATGAAGTTAAAAGAGAAAAATTCCTTAAAATATTTTATGTTTATATTAAAATAAATGGGATCATGTTTAAGATCATTCATGTGTCAATGAAAGTCACATGAAATTCAAAAAGAATATTTTAATAAAAAATTTTATTTTTAATGCAAGAATCACAACAGTTGGGCTATTTATGCACACTTGCCTGGACCTGGGGCCTTAGATTTTATTTGTCATCTGACAAGATTTTATGTATTTTTCTAAGGCTTGGAAGACTGAGCTTTTTACTGCCCCGCTTGGATTGAGAATATTCTCAAGATTAAAAACCAAGCCTAAGTTTACAAGGGCAGCTTTTAGCTCTAGTCTGGGAGTGAAGTGAACCCCACAGTGTAGCAGATAGTGACTGGTTGTGTTCAATACTCTACACTGGGTGCAAATAGGGTCCAGTCCCAGGATATGTTTTCCATTGGCCCCAGACAACAGATTTGCCCCCAGTCTCAGACGGGTGATGCATTTGTCTATCCTTTGATCTGAGGAATAGACATCAGGCCATCTGAGCCCCACTGAGTATTGGACAGAATCACAGCCATCCTGTTTCAAGCTGGAATAGTAACTCCTCCAGCGCTTAATGGACTGTGACCTGACCAATGAACCTACCTCAGTGGGTGAGAGATTGACTTTAGTATCTACAGGAACATGATCCAGGCCAGATTTGGCGGCTCTGTCCGCCGCCTCATTTCCTTCCACACCTATATGAGCTGGACACCAAACTAGAGTAATATCCAGACCGGCTTGTCGGATGGAATAATTTAGGATGATAATTTGTTCTAAAAGGTCTGGTCTGGATTTGCTGTGATAATTTTTAATTGATTGCAGCACCGAAAGTGAGTCCGAGTAAATAACTGAATTTTTGGGTTTATGATGAAAAACCCAGCTCATTGAATTTGTTAGGGCTATCATTTCTGCTGAATAGATTGAAAGATTATCAGAGAGTCTATCAACAGAAGAAAAGTTTTTTGAAGGTATATAAAAAGCTGCTGCAACTTTGCCAGAATTTGGGCATTTAGAGCCATCCGTATAAATACTTAGATAGTTATTGTAAAATTGATCAATATGTAAGTTGACATGAATTTTACTTAGGTGTGGAAGGTCCGTTTTTAAGTTTTTTAAAGAGAGTGATAAATCTATATAAGGTGGGGACATTAACCATGGATGTTCAATTACTGGCCTGAAATCTGCTACCTGTATGTCTTTGAGACCGAATCCCTCCACCAAGAGTTGAGTAAGGGCCCTAATTGAGGGCGCATTTTTTTGAGATTGCTCTTTGTGAAGTGACCAGTCCCAAAGATGGAGTTCACAGGGTTATTTCCCCTTGATTGTGCTCTGGCCCAGTATTTGACAGTATGGGTCATGCGCCTGATAGCTAAGGGAAGAACACTGGCTTCTGCTTCCAGTTTGTGTGTAGGGGTGGAGCTCAGGGCCCCCAGGGCTATCCTAAGGGCTTTATATTGAATTTGATCTAGTTTTTTGAGCCAGCATAAATTTCTGCACCGTAATCAATTTTGGATCTAATAAGTGATTTATATAGAAGCAGTAAGCTTTTTTTATCTGCTCCAAAGTCAGTATTTTGGAGTATTTTCATCATGTTAAGGTTTGTGGTACATTTTTTAATTAAATATTCTATATGTTGCCTAAAAGTCAAATTTCTATCTAAAATCATGCCTAAAAATTTTGTTGCTGTTTCAAAATCGATTTGTGTACCACCTAGGTGTATGTCTAATTTATGCTGCCGCTGATTCCCAAACAAAATACCGACAGTTTTTTCTTTTGATATTTTAAATCCCCAATCTTGTGCCCATCCCCAAATCATGTCTAACCCTTTTTGTGCCTTTTTGGCCATTATTTTCAAATTTTTGCCTGTTATCCATGAGCCTGAATCATCTGCAAATTGACTAAGAGACATGTCGGATTTTGAAATGGATACAGGTAGATTATTGATTAATAAATTAAGTAAAAGAGGTGAAAGAATCGCACCCTGAGGGGTACCTCTCGAGACATTTTCTTGATCTGAGAGGGTACCATTCACCCTTATTTGAATTTTGCGCCCTTCAAGGAATGACCTGAGGTATTGGAAACAAGCTCCCGTTATATCGTATTCTTTTAGTTTAAAAAGTACACCGAAGTGCCAAATTAAATCAAATGCTGCCTGGAGATCTAAGAAAATGGCTAGCACTGTGCGGCCTCTGTTTTTGGCCGAGACGATGGCATGTTGTAATCGAGCTAATTGGTCTAAAGTGCTCCTTCCCTTTCTAAAGCCAGATTGAGAGGGGTTTAGGTAATGTGTTGATTGTGCCAATATTCTACTTTATATAGACTTATCCCCCCCCCCTTACGCTCCCCTACCCAATAATTCTGTATCCGCTCCTATATATATATTTTTTTCTTTGTTTTTTTTTTATTCATATTCCAGAAACAGTAGATTCTTGAATAAATTATATTATACCCATTGAATGAAAGGATACAGATATTCTTTATTCAGAAATATTCCTTCTCCTTTAATGGAAATTATTTTGGTTAACTAGGTATTTGAACAAGTAAGCATGATATGTTCATGAATAGAATGAAATTGAATACCCAGTCACTTTTTTATTTTTATACATTTTTGTTCTGAACAGCTGAACTTTCTGCAACAAATGTAGTGTTGGCTTCATGTATTAACTTTGATATTTAAATTTTACTAAAGGTATTAACAAATGTGACATTTCACAAATGCACATCTTTTTTTATCTCTTTTTTGACCATTTTGTGCATGCTATAACATGTTAACTTCAATTTAACAATTGTTACTTTCTTATTTATCATGTTGTACATAAAATGACAAAATTGTATAATACATAAGAATTCAAATTTTGTTCCGCTACTCTTTAAATCCGTTCTATGAGTTTGATTCAAATGCCTGATTTAACATTATAAACCCTTGAAGTCTTTAAAGTCATAATGTTCTCAAGTTTGCTCAAATAAATATGGTTAGCCCCTGTAAGGGGCCGCTAGAGCTAAAAATAGAAAGACCTTAAAATGACTTTTTCTCACGTTTCTATGGATGGATTATTACCAAACTTGGTTTTTAACATCTTTAGATAGTATTCTATCAGATTTGCTCAAATAAAAATGGTTGGCCCCAATTAGGGGCTGCTAAAGCTAAACATAGAAATACCTTAAAATGACTTCTTTTCATGAACCAGTGGTTGGATCATCACCAAATTTGGTCCGTGGCATCTTTCAGTCATCGCAAATATTCTTTTGTAGTATCCTTTGATGGTCCTTTATCAAGTTTATTATTGTTCCCCATTATTTGCCCACAAGTGTACCTTTGTTGCCTTTTTAGTAACAAGTTAATTAATATTTATTCTAGTGAGCGATGCAGGGCCATCATGGCCCTCTTGTTTTTTTACCCGGTCTCTCAAGTATTACTTGTCACATTCCAAGTATGATTATGTAAAGCTCCTTGATGTCTGTAACTAACTTTATTAATGCTAAATAAGCTACAGATGAATATATATCATCTTTTTATAAGGTTCTTTCTGTACAAACTGCCATTGTGGGTTTCATTGTGTGTGGTTAGGGAATCTTTAGTGAGGGGTTAAAAACATCAAATGGGAAATCAATGGGATAAACCCATACTGCAGCTCTTGCAAGTATGTCTGTCCGTCTGTCTTTTTGTCTGTCCGTCTGTCTGTCTTTTTGTCTGTCCAACCGTCTGTATTTACAATCTTTTGTGCGCTTCTTCTCATGAATGGCTCATTGGATTTTTAGATAACTACCAAGATATTATGCATTAGGTCATCTTGCACTTATTGTAAAAAATATTCAGATTTATTTTCATGGTGTTATGTAATGATGCTGGCCACAATGACGATTGTCATTATAATGATAATGAGGCTGACATTATGATGATGACGACAGCGATGATGACTATTACATTAATTATAATCGTAGTGATAAGCGTGATAGTGTAGATGCTGCTTCAGAAGATCTCCGTAATTATAGTTATAATGGTCGACATGATAATAATGATAATTGTGGTGGTCATGATGATGATAATGATGATGATGATGGTAATGGTTGTGATGACATTTGTGACTATTTTATGATTCAAAGCTCCATGATTTTCTATCAAAAAGTATGTGATATATATGTTTCAAGTTTTTACAGTGAAATTGAGCAGACGAATATATCATACAAGACGTATGTCATTTTTACCGTCTAGTATGTTACACATGTGTTACATATTCAATTTGTGACATAAGGCTCTACAGTGGCCTGCTCTTTGTTGGCCATATCTTCGACCTTCACCCCAGCACTAATACGGCAACACCAAAATAATTGGCTAGCAAAATATAACGTCCAAAATTAGGGGTCCCAGATATATGACCTTAAATTCTATCTTCAGTTTTCTTCACCTCATTTTTTACACAACCAAATATGTACAATTTTTTATGCAATGTCTCAAAGTCTTCCTTATGACCGCGCAAACATCCGGCTTACATAGTTTTTTGCCACAGCTCGGGTTTAAGCCCCGATAACCAAACTCTTTCTCTCACACTACCTCAGAAATTGTACTTGGCACAAATTAGTTGCATTGCAACAGCTGTCAGAAGAATAATATTTATTTGTCACATTTAGCGAGGCAAGCAGGCATTCAGTATGAATTACTAACGATTCGCCCCTTTTTCAATTCGCCCCATCACGACTCGCCCCCTTTTTATAACGATTCGCCCCACTTGAATAACAATTCGCCCCACATTTTCCAAAACATTTATTACATTACAAACAATGTTTAGAAATCAATAATTCACGAATAAAAATGTGTAATATGAATTATTATGACAAATATGATATATATATTGATGAATTTCTGTTATGTTTTGTTTGTTTCCGATTTTCATGTATTCATAAATGATATTTTCATGTGCGCTATATTTGCATGTTATAATCTGTATAAGACGTTGTTGTGATTAATTATGTAATGATAAATTAGTGGATATTTTCATTGGAACAAACCCAGATTTAGACGAAAACACAATGAATGTTTAAATATGTATAAATCAAGTGCTGTGTAAGAAATACCGTCCAAACGAACTTCAATAAGCAAAGTAAAATTTTATGCGAATACAATGTCCGCCATGATATATTTGATTGACTTATAACGCAGCCTAGAAGTTGAAATAATGTCACCAATATATTGGATTACAAGATTAGTTTTTTCCAGCAGTACAAATTTACAGATACACCATTATAATGTCTTTTGTCTGTGTATCTGTCAGTCTGTCGGCTTAAAAAATATTTAATTCAATCATCGCCTCGTTAATTATACCAGTCGTTACGTAAGTTGAGAAGGTGCGAATGTTCCGGTGTTAATGGGATTAATGTGGATGGACATCATTAAGTATCTATATTCAGTCCTTTTTATGACTTTGAGTAGATAAATGAGTAGTTCCTATGTTTGGTTTCGTTCACATAATCCATGTGTTTGCTATCAATTATAATTAAAAATTCCTTTTATTTTCTTGTATTAATGTAAAAACAAAGTGGATAAATTAATCATTTTTATTTCACTGAAGATGTAACTATAAAGTGATAGCATAAACAAATAAATATACAGAAGTTACCAATATCATTTATCCACAAAATTAATTAAAGTAAAACACAATCCTTAACACTGTACACAATTAACCACTTTGCACTGATGTCATTAGCATATTCCAAACACAAATGTTCATACAGGGCCATACAATGAGGCACAGGAGTCCAATAACTGGCCTGTTGTTATTACCCTCTTGTTGTATTTTTCCCACAGCGAGAAAAGTTTTCCCTGCACTTTCTTTGTTTGTTTTGTCTGGTGCCTTTTGAGTTTTTTTTCTTTCACTAACTTTGTTTGTAGTGTGATATTTCTTGCTTCATCGAAGAGCAACGAAACCATTAGATAAAATGGCAGATTTCCTTTTTTTGCGTATCTATTCAATCGGTTGTGCCACCCCTCACAATCATTATTTGTACGTATGGAACGTCCAAACACACTCCAATCATCAACCGACCAAACACCGCTTCTGAGCCAAGTGGACTCCATGTACTCGAAGTAACGCTCCGTCTCTTCAGTACTCGATTTGGCTCGTAGATGATAGGAGGCGGATTCAATGTCCCCTGATGGCAGAAGGGATAGTGAAAAGGTCTTCCTGAGAAGTTTACAAACATCTCCGTTTAAATCGTACGCAGTCTGAAAATATAATAAAAAACATGGTAATTTTTTACTTGCACATGTAATAGATGACTAGTTAACACCATTAACTTAATAACACCATTTTTAAAAGATTGCGAATTAACTAAGAGATTGCTTAATTGCACACATTTAATTCAAATGTGTCAAAAACAAACCGTCGTATGATGTCTTTAAAATGTTTTTGATCAAGCCGTCAGTGTGCAAACATTTTTAATTATATTTCAATCAAAATAAATAAGCGACGCAATTATATATCTATTGCACACAATTAGTTCACATGTTTGTGATATTCAAAGAAAGCAAAGAGCTTATTATGTTTTTATGTTAGGAAAACAAAATAAACAAGGATACATGTGGTGATATTTCTTATTGGAGAAAAACATAGTATACATGATAAATGTATATACAAAATTATACTAACATGATTAATATATGCATTTAAATATCTATGTATGTACAAAGAATGTGCAGTTGCATGAGATGCAATACTCAATGTGTGAGTACGGCTTGATATGCAAATATAGCACACATAAAAATATCATTCATGAATACATGAAAATCGGAAATAAACAGAACATAACAGAAATTCATCAATATACATATCACATTTGCCACAATAATTCATATTACACATTTTTATTCGTGAATTATTGATTTCTAAACATTGTTTGTAATGTAATAAATGTTTTGGAAAATGTGGGGCGAATCGTTATTCAAGTGTGGCGAATCGTTATAAAAAGGGGGCGAGTCGTGATGGGGCGAATTGAAAAAGGGGCGAATCATTATATTACCTTCAGTACAGTGGCTAATGAATGTATATATGACTACTTTCGTAAGATTTTCATGAATAACTAGACCAACAAAATCTTTATTTAACATTACTTATATAAATGATGAAAATTCTAAAATAATGTAAAATGTCAGATGCAAGATTTTTTTAGACTAAGTATGATGAAGGAATTATCATTATTGTTTTTAACACCTTTATCTGAGCATTTCAAAATAAAACTGGATCCAGGTAGGTTTTGATTACAAACTACACGGTTCATGGTACATATCACTCGCTATTTCTGTCTGTAAATATTTATGTAGATCATAATAAGATAAAATGTAATTACCCACCTTCACTTGGGGCTCGAACAGGGTTTTTTTTTACTAAGAAAATGACGCCGATAATCGGCATGTTCCCCTCAACATTTTTTCACCCAAAGAAGCATTTTTCCCCTCGCTAGGATGCATAATTCCTCTTTAAAGCTATTCAAAAATGGCAATTTCAGTTTTAGTAGATTTCATTCAGCCGAAATATCTTATCAGACCAAGGTTTATCGGAATTTTTGTGTAGAGTTAATTTGTTTTGTAATGATTGAGCAAACCTATCGGGATTCCCCAGCTTTATAACGATGTCTGCTGAACCAATCCGAATGTGCTGATTACCTGCGATAGTTCAACGATATACATAGTGACGGGAACCAATACTAGATCCCGGCCCGTGACGCATGCGCATGTCCACGCTTATGATGCCTGGAAGCAGGTACATGTTTCCATTGGATGTCAGACTTTTCCACCCCAAGACTTTTCGACCCCAATATTGGCCAGGACTTTTCGACCCCAAGACTTTTCGACCCCATTTTGTCATTGTAATTGAATATGTGGATATTTTTCGTGAAATGTGTTTTTATTTCTGATTACTCGATAAAAATGAAATTATTAGGATAATTATCAAAGGATATGAGGTTGAATTTTTTTTGTCGACACCAAGTTGTTGACATTGAATATACATGAGTGAAACATCATATGTAATATTTATGGTCTGTAAACGGTAGTGGTAAGGACTTAACTACTTCTTAATAACAACAACACAAGATACTATTTATACATTGATATTCTGTGTATTATCTGTGTATTGTGTGTGCATATTAAAAGTGTGTATTGGTACCAGGTAGGCAGATCTATGCTGGAGACAGCAGCATATAAGATAGATAACAAAAACATGAAGTTATGAATTTATTATAGATTTAATAATAAATAATCTTTTAATAAAAGACATAGCTGTGATTTCTATAATAATAAACATATAATTTATTAATATTATTCATTAAGTAATGACAAATGGTAATGATAAATACAGTGAAAGAAATATTGAAAGACATGTAATACAACAATAGAGAATAATTTATTCATTAATTTAACAATACAACACATGTAGGAAGATTTCAATGGTGATCAAATGATGAATACATCAAATAGTTATAATTTTGATGCATATATATCACCTACTGACTTTAAAAACTTTTCTGCCGTAATGTCTCTGTTGTCGTAAGATTCATACAGCTTGTTGATTTTTTCATCCATTTGCTGATAGATACCTCTCCTGTTTCGACCCAATGAACCTTCCGAAACCAGGCGGTACTGTAGGTCAACAACTTTAGCTTCTTTTGCTAGTGACGGTACTAAGACATAGAACTGTAACTGGGCCCTTCCTGCCTTATGGTTCATACGTCTGTGCCAGCCTGTAAAAATAAGATTAAATGTGTTACACATCACAAATTTACCCAATGTACACCATAGAAGAAAAGGATCAGTTTTCACTGAATCGGTGTTCTAATGATTATTTATATGAAGCACTTTCAGGTAGCAATGAGATACAATATACGCATGAAAAAAGTTTCAATGTGGCCAAGTGGAAGTGATTTGAATAATTACTGCATGAATACAAGTAATAAGTTAAGAATATATGTGTATATTTCACCATTATGGACACTTACCCTCACAGTCATTGTTAGTGCGTACTGTCTGTCTGTATACAGACCACTCATGAACAGTCCACAAAGAACTCTCCATCCATTGATCCTCGACGTATTGAAACAACTGGGTCATACTGTCTGAGTGTTCAGATGCTCTTTCTCTAAGTTTGTTGAAAGCAGCCTGTATATGAACTCCTGGCAGGAAAGGTAAACCAATCAGCTTTCGGATAAGTTGATGTGGGCCTTCTTTTTTCATGTAAGTGGCCTTCAAGCCAACATGTCCTGTAAAAAGTGGATTAAGTTAGCACCACATTCATCATCAGTTTATTTTTTAATACTAATGAATTCAGATAAATATTGAGATAAACCACTAACAAGGAATGTTAATATTATAGTAGACGAAATTATTATTACTTTAATAATAAATTGCAGGACGATATTCATTGTATAGTTATACATATATAAATGAATTTCTTGTGTAGTTTATAATAAAGATAAAAACTTACCAAGTGATTAAAACGAAATTAGAACGAAATTAACTACAATTCAATATTTCTGTCGGCTATAATTGTTAAATAATTGTAAGAATGATGCACAGCTTGATATCGTTACATTTATGAATTTTATGTACAAAAAAGATCAACATCCATTTTTTTCGTTTATACATTTATTTCTTAATAATACATCAAAGAAAATACCAATAGAAATAAATACAAATAAATTATTATTAATGTTTTACAATAGTAGATAAAAAAGATACATTGTTCTTCGTATAAAAATACAATAAAAAACTCAAATATATTATACATCATAAACACACCATAACATTCCAAAATTATTGGGGTCGAAAAGTCTTAAGATTGGGAATATTGGGGTCGAAAAGTCTTGACTTTTGAACTGGGGTTGAAAAGTCTTGGGGTCGAAAAGTCTTGCTCCCTTTCCATTTCCGGTAAAATGACGCACAATTGATGAAATTAAGAAATACGATATCTGACGCAAAGCATACTGAACGGGTAAACTCCTTTTTGCAGTAGCGATTAAAGATACCATCCCTAGGCCAATCGACGCTCGATTCACTCATGAGCATAAATCTTTGGCCAGAAAATCTAACTGATCAAGACTATGAAAGTGTGCTAGACCTGTTCAAATGTAGAAAAGACAAAGATATGGACCTGTAGATTGTTGTTTTGAATGCTATTGTCATAATAATTGATTCATGAAAACATTGGTTGTGGTTATGTGACAGTGTATCAACATTTGATCATTTCCCCAAATTTCCCCTTTCACGTGATTTTTCTCCTTTTGACCAGCGTCCAGTGTCTTCCCCAAGCCCTAAAAAAAACCCCTGTTGAATCATTTTCGCTGTAAAAATATGTGCATGTATGTACACCTTCTAAAGCATGCTATTGCTCCATGGGGGTCCCAGTTACCTACATGAGGTCTCAAATGGTAGCCAAAACCTATACCTACACGACCGTGTGTCATATAGGTATGCACTATGACTTTTTGGCTCAAATCGGCACCAAAACCTCTCACAAGCGTCCAATTACTCGTACATGCATTTTCTAGATATAAAACCCTGTATGCACACATTGAGCATGCTATGACCCCCACGAGCGTCCCAGGTACCCAGAAACTGCCTCAAACGATGATCAATACCTATACCTACACAACTTTGTGACATATATGTATGCCCCATAACTTTTGGGTTCGAACCAGGTCAATGCCAGACAAACATCCATTTTCTCATATTTTCCATATAAAAAAACGTGTATGCAGACCTTCTTAAGCATGCTTGTGACCTCCATGAGTTCACATTACTCAAATATGGTCTTAAATGGTAGCCAGTACCAATACCTTCACCGCCCAACATCAGGTATTAGTTAGGATCAAGTCATTCGGGCCCGAACCAGATTGGAAACATATGGGCTAGTTAAAAAGATGGCAAGTGAAATACAAAAAATGTTGAAAAATAAATTTCATATAACATACGCATAAATTTATGTTGTATAGTTATTCAAGTTTTCAAAATCATTCAGCTACTTACCATTCATAACATATTAGCATTGTTTCAAAGCTTTATTGTTCAATAACAAGCGAAAAAAGTGACAGCCAGATATATTTACCCACTTCCGAACACTTGCATGTTATTTTAGTGATTCGATAGTTGATTTCTGTTAGAATATATGTTTAGGTATTAAAATAAGTGCTTAAGAGCTTTAAATATATTACTAAATTTGAAAATTTCAAATATTCGCAATTTTTTACTTCTAGATTTCTCTTCTACAGTGGTTTAAATTCATTGTATGGATACAACAGTACATAAAAATGTTAAGAATCACGAATTGTAGTAGTTTGAAGGATGTTAATTAACAACAAAGCAAACTTTTTGTAAATTCTAACATAAAACCTTGATGGAACATGATCACAAAGTGCTCCTGAATTTCAGAAAAAAATATCACACTCCTGACACAGGTAATATTCTGTCTTAAATCAAAATCAAACATGAACATTAGCTAACAATCAAAATCAAGTTAACAATCTGACAACTGACAACAACAAGTAAAACATTTTCAGCAATTGTAACTTCAAAAAGACATTATTTGTCATATTTACATTAACAACCCAGAAACTCAGACTTGAATTGTCGCCAAAATTTGTTTGCATACCTTAAAGAAATGCAATAATTATTATTTCATGTGCTTGTAATGCTACATCCAATATAATGAATGGTGTTGACAATGAAAGTTACAAATGCATTGAGCTAAGAAGCTTTCCCTAACAATATGCATTTTCTGTCACACTCCTGACATATCTAATACGCTTCTCAATTCAAGATCATACATTAATATATAATGTACATTGGCAGTCTAATTATAGTTAACAATTCTCAACAAGTTCTCAACAATGAATAAAACATTTTTAACAACTTTTTAACTTCATAACAACATACTTGACTATATTTACACTGCACAGTATGGAAACATCTTGGGCTTAAAATTAATGTTATTAACTTTGTTTTGAGCCTTTTTTGAATTCTAAATCCAAGATACTGAATGTTGTTTCCATAACCTGAAACTAGCCATTTTTTTACCTAGCCCATATTCAAATCAGTCAAATATTTACATTTTTAAGTTTGAACCTCTTTAGACAACACTCTTAGACGTGCTGTGATCTCAGGTGTGTCCTAAGTTCTGGTCTTAATCGATAACCAGGTCTCATACCTAACAGACCATGTATCAAACTGGCATGCACCAGGTCTTTGGGGCTCGTACCAGCTCGAAAAACCTCTTGACAAGCCTTCAAAATACTGATGTTTTATAAATTCATGCCATGACCTGTACCAAACATGTATAATATGCATGTACCTGTTCCTAGGGCTCAACCAGGGTAGAAAATGCCTGACCAACCTTCATAATACTGAGGTTTTAAATGCTTGAATCCTTCTGGTCAACATTCTTAGATGTGCCATGATCCACAGGGGTATCCCAGTTACTCGGTCATTGTCTTAAACGATATCCGGCACCATACCTACACAACCTGGTATCATATGTGTACGTAAATGGTCCTTGGGACTTGAACTGCACTGGAAACCTCTTACAAACTTTCAAAATGGTGTAATTTCAGTCGAAAAACGGTTTTTGTCAACAGTCTTAGGCACGTTATGACCTCCAGGGGTCTCCCGGCCACTCAGTTATGGCCTCATGCGATAGCCAGTACCCATACCTGCACTACCGATATTATATGGGTACCTGGACCTAGGTGCTTGAGCCCACCCTTAAACCCATGACAAACCTTCGAAATGATAGCCAGTATTCATACACACTGTATCATATGGGAGTGTGTCTGCATGTTGGGGTTCGAACTGGTCCGAAAACAGGCTAAAATTGTGAAATATCTGTGCGAAAACCAGACAGGATATGATGTTCTAGGACATGCTGCGACCTCTCAGGGTGTGCTAGTTTTATCGAAAATGATCTTAACGGAGGGTCAGGACCAGTTCCTACATGACCATAAATTATACAGGTATGTACCCGGCACCTGGGGCTCGAACTGAACAGGCAATATCTTAAAATTGGCATTTTTCTTGAAAATATATTTATCATACCAGACTTCCCATATATGGACTCCTGTGACCTTGAATGGACTCATAAAAACTTGGTTGTGGTTGTTGTTGGATAGGTAATGCATAATGTATTTGTGTACATCCCTTTTTATGAATTGGTTTTACATGATATTATATAATTTATCTTCCTCAGTCCATTATTCAGGGAAATAACCTATATCAAATAATTCATTAAATGATCTATGATTTTAAGGTAAAAATCTATATATTAGGTGTATACTGGTGATTGTGTCTCATCAAAAGTTATCTGTCAGTTTGATAATGTGCTTGCTTGATTATTTTTGCTTAAATCATTTGATTTTTAATTATGCAATAATCTTGTATGATGACAGTACTACCTCGTCACTGTCTTGTGTTTATTTCGTCAACATAGGATTCACAGCAGGGTTTATTATCATATCAGTAATTTATAGCTGAACACTATTTAATTCGATTATGCTCAGTTTCTTCCTTCCTTGTATTTCTGCATGTCCTGACTTGAAATTTAGAGACACATTTTAAATGTGACATTTTCTCATCGTACAGTATTCAAATGTTCTTATTTCGTTATCTGTCCTCACCTCTCAAACTAGTTTTTAACATGATAATTCCCAATTAGTTACAAACTGAATAAATAATACAACTTAATATGGAACCCCAAAGATGGCTAATTTTTTTCAGGCCATAGTTAATAATCCCCAAACATGGCTATTTTTTTAGGCCATACTTAAGTAACCCAAAATGTGGCTATTTTTTTAGGCCATAGTTAAATAACCCCAAAGATGGCTAATTTTTTCTAGCTATAGTTAAGTAACCCCAAACATGGCTAATTTTTTCAAGCCATTGTTAAGTAACCCCAAATTTGGCTACTTTTTTAAGCCGTATTGAAGTAACTCCAAACATGGCTATTTTTTAAACCAAAAATCATGGCTGTTTTTCAGGCCCTCAGAGAATCCCGATCCCAATGGCTTTTTCCAGCCATAGTTAAGTAACCCCAAACATGACCCTCAGAGAACCCTTAACCCATCGGCTTTTTCAAGCCTTATTCAAGTAAGCACAAACATGGCTATTTTTTCAGACCATAGTTAAGTAACCCCAAAGATGGTTTATTTTTTCAAGCCATTGTTAAGTAACCCCAAACATGGCTAATTTTTCAAGCCATTGTTAGAAACCCCATACCTTGCTACTTTTTTGAAGCCTTCAAAGAGCCCCAAAATGGCTATTTTTTCAAGCCATTGTTAATAAATCCCAAACCTGAATTCTTTTTTCACCCCAAAATATGTCTACTCTTTCAAGCCTTATTGAATTAACCCAAAATATGGCTACTCTTTTCTAGCCTTATTCAAATATCCCCAAACCTGGGTACCTTTCTCAAGCCTTAGTTAAGTAACCCTATGTATGGCTTCTTTTCTCAAGTAACCTCAAATATGACTACTCTTTTCAAGCCTTATTGTAGTAACCCCAAACATGGCTACTCTATTCTAGCCTTATTGAAGTATCCCCAAGCCTGGTGACCTTTCTCAAGCCTTAGTTAAGTAACCCCAGTATGGCTTCTTTTCTCAAGTTACCCGAATTACGGCTACTGTTTTGAAGCTTGATTGATGTAACCCCAAACCTACTTTTTCAAGCCATAGTTAACAATCCCAAAACATGGCTACTTTTTTAAGCCTTCCTTATGTAACCCCAATCATGGCTAATTTTTTCAAGCCATTGTTAAGAAACCCCAAATATGGCTTCTTTTCTTAAGTAACCCAACATATGGCTACTCTTCTCAAGCCATTCCTCAAGTAACCCCAAACTTGGCTTCTCTTTTCAAGCCTTATTCAAGTAACCCCAAACATGACTATTTTTTTTCAAGTCATTGTTAAGAAACCCCAAACATGGCTTCTTTTCTCAAGTAACCCTAAGTATGGCTACTTTTTTCAAGTATTATTCTGGTCTGACCTTCTGGGGAGGCGATTCAGCACTAAGTCTTCCATTTTAGCATCATACTTTTATATTATTACATTTACATCTGTTAGGGGGGGCTACCTTAGCAACTTTTTCCTGCGCTAAACTGTAAGCAATCCATAGCCTGATTATGCAGAAAAATGAACAAAATTTGCTGAATCTGCATAATGATTTTTTCCAAAAATATTGCTGAGTGTGTTTGGAATATAAAGTGTAGGTAGCTTTAATAGCAATGCGTAGTTTGATATCTTTTGACAGTATTGCAGCAGTGTTGGACCAATTGGCATGTACAGAGTGGATTACTATTTTTGTTGCAGATACTCTTATACATGTATATTTATACATACTGATACTGTATATATTTATAAACATTATTTACCATATTAAATTATTGCTATTTGTATACTTACAACCTGTTTTAGTGGTACATGTACTTAATGAAATGTATGAAATTTTTTAATTTATATTATTATATTTATATCATATTTATAATCATTTACGTTACTTCTTTCATTACTTAAGTAATTATATTTATTTTTCATATATGCTGTACTTGTGGACTCTTAGAAACATAAGAACTTCTATGGCATAGATGGGAAGGCATGAAAATACAGCTATCTAGTATTCATGATTGTTTGCCATTTAAAAAGGTATGAATTTATCAAGTTTACCTTTTATCCTTTTTCATTGTTTGAATAGCCCCAGATAAGCCGAAGATTGCCATTTTTTACTTTGTGCAATAAAGATTTAGAATTTTTCTATTCCCTTTGCATGACCAGCATTCTGAATTGTGAAAACTGGAACATCTTTTCAAAATGGTCATCTTCTCAAATCAGATAATTTTGTTACTATAAATCATTGTGTTAAATATTGCTAATAGTTCCCTAACCTTTTTTGTGGCAGATTTATATGCTTGGTCCCAGTTATGAAGCTTGAATTGTCTCTAATCTCTATTCTAAATATCATTCTCTAGGTATGTAGTCTATTGATTTGACAAACAAACAACATGCTGATAAATTGCTTGATTGAGTAAGTTGCGAGGAACATTCTGAATGTTTTATTGTAATTATCTGGTGGGCGTTAAAGGAAAGAAGATCTTTGAACAATCAGATAAGTTGTATAACCTTGAACGAAGGTCATCTGTTAAAACTCAGTTTGACGATTTTAACATTTCAGGATGGGAAAATGCTTGGATATCTATGGAAGAAGATATACAATCAGAGTATCTGTATTTACAGGAACTGATGGCCAAATAGTTAATCTGTTGGTGTAATTTATATATCAATAAAACATATGATAAATTTGCAATCAATAAATAAAAACCTCATTATTATGAGCAAGTAGTAATTATCAAGCAGTATCTTTTACAGAATTAAGTTCTAAAGCTTGATGTTCTTGATTTAGTATATAACACTATATCTATAGGTAGATGAATTACTTACTCTGTTTATATTAAAAGACAGTTAGTTTCATCATGTTTTTTATAGCAGTTCTGGAAGGGAACCATAAACTTAGTTTGAAGGAAGGAACTAAAACACTTGAGAATTTGTGATATTTGCTGCCCTTTCTAGTGCTGGAAACATTGCTGTAATATATTGAACAGTGTGTAACAAAGGAAATGCTGATGATGATGTCCAACATTTGAGACTTTGGACAAGGAACCTAAAATTTGTTTTCTTTGAACTTGAAAAGTCTACTTATTATTAACCAACATGAACACAAAATATCACAATCAAATGAATTCCACAATTTTAATACTTGGCATGTATTGTTGTTTTCATGTATAAAATGTTTACACGCAATATGTACAATAACACTTCATTTATTGACCACTACAGTATTATGATTATAGTTCAGTATGAAATGTGTTCTTCATACCTGTTTTTCACAGTGCGTGCTACTATATGGTCAAAAGTTTTCCAGGATTTTCTTGAATTACCAGGTTTTCTCAGTTAGGACCCTACTAATTTTTATTGTTTCCACGTCACTGAGGTTGAGATTTCCGGTCTTTCAAAAAATTTTAATTTTCGCATGTGTTTTTATTTTGCTTTGTTCGCATCGTAAACATTTTGTATATGCATAGAAAAATGTGAGTGTATTCATATTATCAGCAGTTATTGTTTGCTGATTGCCAGTTACTTATTATACTCTAGTTAGAAGAATTTTAAATTGCTCAATATAGATGCAGATCATGGGTCATCACTGTTCATAAATGTGGTCAGTATTTGTGAATCATTGAGGCAGTCAGTCATGTTTTGAGTAAAATGTTATATGCAGCATTAAAGTAGCCTGGAGTTTTTCGAAAGATGAACCAATTAATCTGTAGTTTTGTCAAGTTCAAAGTTTGATGATTTTCAGCTTTTATATTTAAATTTTTGTTGGTGTATATTGTATCAACCAATGGTTTAAAATTTTACTTAAAAACATTTCGTTTGACACAATTTTAGATTTGACACATTTGTTTGATAATTTTTTATACCATAGCATGCAAATTTTTTGTCTCTGGTTTTTAACCTGGACTATCTCACCTAGGTACTGTTTGTTATAAGTTTAAAGGCATAGTCAATATTGTTTCGGATTTCTCATGTGTTAAGATTATTTACAATGGTACAAGTTTTACCGGTTTATACCAGATTTCTGGTTTTTGAAGGATTCTGAGGATCATTTTTCCATATCGTCTAAATCTGTTGAGAAATGGGGGAGGGGGTTGCATTCCCACGGAATATGAATGGTAAAGTGTCAAGCAATTTTCTATTGTTTTAAGGAGAATAGAACGGAAGGGAAATAACTCTTTTTGTAACATTCTGCAAAGCATTCTTGTGTAAAGGCCCCTTGGAATATTTTTAGGTTTTTAGAAATTTTTCTACTTGCACATATGTATTTAGTTGATTGTGAATAATTTTGGTGTATGTACAAATAAAAATGTAGTTTAAGTCTGATAAATAATTTTGTTGCTCAATATCTCAAACTAGAAACTTGTTGACCATTGCAAAAACTGAATGTTGTTTTATACTTAGTGAAGTTGAAAACTGATATTTCACTAGTGCCAATTTTATTGTCTTATTTTGCTCTGTCAGTCATACTGTTACTATAATATGTATACTAACTAACCATGCCTTTGATGAATCATCACAATTGCTAAACCTGTATTATTAGAATAAACACAAATACATAAAGTGTTCAATTTATATAAAATGATGGGGGAAGTCATGCTGGCCTAAGACATTGTGAGTTTGGTGCAAATCTAAATGATTCATTTTGAGACAGATTAATGTGCCAAGAATCCATAGAATGTAAATTGTATGTTGTATTGTATGGATCATAAGTTATAATTTGATATAAATTCTGTGAGAAACATTTACTTTAACAGAAAGTATTTGTTATTGCTTTTTTTGTTGTTTTTCTATTTGTGTTGCTGTGCAGTCTTTAAAATTAGACAGTTTGACTTCAATTAGAACATTGTTAGCCATGAATATAGTCTTCTTTATTAAGCAGTAACCTGAACATCATCATCAGTTACATCATCTTATGTCACAAAGTAATTTCAGAATAAAACAACAAAAATACAGTTGTGAGTCACAACTTTCTAGATTACAACTACATAGTAAGCTGAATGACTGATCCCTTTGTCTTGAAATGTATATTTTTGAAAGGTCCTTGTGTTTGTCATTACAAATATTAAAAACATAAACCAGCAAACAAAGGGGTATAAAAAGGGGCATTATGCACATTTAACCCCTGTTTCGAGGTCTGCTTAGTCTCATATTAAGTGATCTAACAATGGGTTACTTTAATATGGATGACCACTGACTCAGATTTGACTGATTATATACCACACAAGGTAATATCAAAACATAAACAGATACATTTGTATATGATAATTGAAGTTCTGTGTTGTGTACCCGCATCTTGGCAGTGCGTGATATGCTGGGTTCTTTTAAACTTACTAATTGCAACTGCTGACCAGTTGTGGTCTGACACGGCTACAATTACTTTGGCTGTCTGTTACCCGTGAGATAAATGAAATTTATTTACAAATTGAATATGAAATAAAAGACAAGCAGAAATTAACTAAGAAATCTACTTTTAATGTTTCAGTAATCAACAAATATTCATCAAAAAGTACAAAACACAGTGATGTAAATGAGAGCGAAATACAGTAAAAAGTCAAACAATTATAACAGCAAAACACAATGTTAAAAAAGTATTCATTTGATCAGTCAATTAGCCAAGGCTTAGATCATTATTATGATTGGCTGATAAGCCCTGGTCAAGTAAGTCATTAATGATGGACAGGTCTTGGACAGATCTAGGGGCTGATAAGTCCCACCTTATTGAATTAATTACCTTGCAATGACTTCTTATTTTGACAAACTTGTAAACAACAATTAAAAACAATGTAATCAATAACTTAAACAGTTATTATTGATTAAAAGTATGTATGTAATGCATAATCAAGACATAATTTGCTAAATCCTTAAGTATATTTTGTATTATTAATTATTTAAAACTATATTTCTAGTGCTAAAATCTATTTGCGGCCCCTAAAAGATTGATGATAAATAAACCAGTTCCCCCTGCTGCCAACAGGAGGCCCCTTTGATCAGACACTATAATACTTTATTAGTGTGGCCCCTTTTTTGCATACAGTACACTCTAGGCTATATAAGGAATTTAGTATATCGGCATGTGGTAAGGTAGTTGATGTAAATTAAGGGACCCTTTAGAAAATTGTGCTATTTTGTTCTGTTCCCTAAAATACAACAGATAATATACTATCAGTAAAATAACCAAAAGAGCTACTTTTACTAGTTAACCCAGACGTATGAATGTACCATGCTGTTAAAAAGGGTCAGACAAGGGGCTCCTTTTGTATTTACAGGATGAAATATGAAAGAGAGTCAGTTACTCTAAAAAAGGGAAGTAACAAGTACATTGCAACTTCTCCAGAGCGGCCCTCCCTTGAGCAACAACCTGACTTCAAAAACATGATTTTTCCCAATGTACGATTTAACTATTAATTTAACCTCTCTAGATAACAACTTCTCAATAACAACATAATTTTGCTTCTCCCGAAGGATGTTGCTTTGTAGAGGTTGCATAATATTACTGCATAATACATGTTTACGATATGACATGATTATAATCATAACCGAATCAAATGGAAGAATTAACTGATTTTTTGAAACAAAGGATGTTAACATAAATACATCAATTTTGAGCCTCACAAAATTGTACAAGAAATGCAATGCAAAATATTAACTAACATAAGTCCTAGGATAAATGTACAAACACAGATCTACTGGTAATTCTGTTTGAGATAAGCTAACTTTCTTTCCAAATTCCGTTGTTACGATATATAACATTCATTGATAATTTCATTGTTCAGCATTCTTTTATACAATTGGACAGCCAATAGAGTAGATGTAAAAATAATGTACATGCACTTACAATAGTTCAAAACTAAGAAAATTAATCTTCCAAGAATATTCAGGAAAAATATGAATTTTCAAATGTATTATCTAACAGTTCTATACAATGACAAAACTTGTAGTTTTATTTTCAAAGTCATTTATCTCATTAATATGAAAATATTAAAGGACTATTTAAATTTTTTTACTTAATTCGCTACATCCTTTAGGCCATACCAATCTGATTCCATGTTTAGCGTAAAGGGTAGGTGTTGAAGGGTTTTGCCCCCCCCCCCAAAAAAAACTAGCATGGTATTTGACTGTACCATTTCGCCGGTATTTTTATTATACCATAGACGCTAAATATTAGGTTCAAGCTCATGCAAGCGTTTGTCGAATGGTACCACGATGAAGAAATTGTTGAAACGATATATTTTTTTGGTAAATCTTCAAATTCGTGAGTTTTGTGAACTAAATTCGCCGTTATTACTATTCTTGATGGGGGCGGGAGGCAGTTGTATTCATTAGCAAATATGGCCTGATATACAAATATCGAATATGCCATTGTAGCTTGTCAATTTAAAGAAGGGCCCCAAACAATTCTTGATTGGTATGCCATTCAACTTGGCGACCGTCGGAAACATTTCCATCTCTATTTGAAAAAAATCATTAAAGCCAGTCACAATGCTACGTCTGGGGTCAATGTATGGTCTCCGTAGCAGAGGACAATGCAGCAATCGAAACAAGGTGGAAATTTTAAAGTTCAATAAACTTGATTTAAAGAATTGTTTTGTCGTGCCCTTATTTATGCCTAGTAGATAGGTTTTTGGAAAGCATCCAGACGCTTAACATAGAATCAAATTTGTATGGCCTTATTGCTGAAAACACACACGTTGATGTATAAAAAGTTTGTGTATGATTTATAATTTATACGTATGAAATATTGGCAATAATTTAGATCATTATGAACAGTTCAGAATAATGTGAACGGAACACTCGACTATGCAATATTTCTTTTCTACTTCTAAATCCGGTTATTTAACTTAGCATTATCAGTTAATACTGAGTCACTGGAAAAACAAATCGAGTTGATCTGCCTGATGTATCAGCTACCAAAGCGCTGTTCTCCTGTTATGATCTTACTTAGTGGCGCTTATAATTATATAAACGTGTTTTCCGCTTGACTGTTCACTAGATTTTCATTCCTCGTCCTTTAAATTGTTAAAGCACGTGGATCTTTTAATACACGTGCTCCATTTTCGGACACATTTTGCTGTCTTAGTTACGTGAGTTTTTGTGGTCAGATTTTTTTATTCTAGTTGTTTGAGCTACATTCGTGGATAAATTAGACTGGTTTGACAAAGGTAAGGAGTTCTCACAAAATACTAATTTGCATGCGCGTTTGTACATGAAGGAATGTTACACATATAACAACTGTTTTGATTCTTAGTATTCCTAGTTCTTCATAATTCTTATCGAGTTCAGTCTAAGCTCTTTACACAAAATATCTTCTATGTAGTTAGCCACTGTGATAAATCACCGACGTCAAAAGAAGTGAATTTGAAATGAAGTTAAGGAATAAAACTAGGTGTATGTTGTCTTTCAGATTAAATTTATGAATTTTACATGTACATTCGTATATGATATACATGTATTTGTATTACAGAGCTTGTCTCCTTAGCGCAGACTTTTCTACCTTTCCAAGTTTTGCACAAAAATATCGAGCGATTAATTGCTCCATAAAATTTGAACATTACAGTTCGTACTATTCATTGTCCTTTTTTTCGTGAGTGTGTCTGACGTTGAGTTTTAAGTTGTATTGTCGAGAGAATTTTAATAGCATATTTGATGATAGCGGAATATTTCAGTCAATGTGATATGTATACAGCTACATGCATACAGTAGCTAGGGCCATTATATTTGTCCTAGATGGTAGCAATGATAGTCCAATGCCTAAAGTACTGGTTAATGACTTATATAATCCTGTAATTGTTAGGTATGAATTATTATAATTATATTATACATATGTAAATGTGTAATCCGCACATTCACATTGTGTATCTAAACATATGACATCATGTAGGTATTAATAATATGCAATAGTAAAACACAACTGTGCATTCTATATTGTGACAAGAACTTCTAGTCATAATACGTGAAAAATGGTGAAAATGCATGACCATGCATGACCAGAAAAGACCAGAATAAGTAACAAGACTGAAAGAAATATAGAGGGAGGGAGGGAGTCACGATTTCCAGAATCTGGTAGAATCTGATAGCATTTTCTGTAATCATGACAGCCAAATTGTGACTTAGACGTTTCGGTGGAGAGTCAAGATTCGGTCTGAAAAGCTTCGAATATATAAACATACATGTAAAAGATAATGGATGTTTTCATGTAAGCAAGGATGTCAAACTTCTTATGAGAAGAAAAAAAACGTTGAACGTTACACGTTGTTCTATTATGTTGAAGCTTGTATTTGCCAAAAGTTATGATGACTGTTATTAATGCATTATTATTATATTATATAAAGAGCATTATTCAAATTCGTAAATGTTGACAAATTTTTTAACAACTTTTTCTACTTCCTGTGGTATAAGCAGATCAAGATACACAGTATAAACATATCCTTGAAAAAAAAATAGCGTTTAAAGATACAGTCAAACCTGTGGACAATGCCACCATTTGGAAAGATATAATGTGGCCTTTATTGACAGATGACCTTTATTCGGAGGTCAGTTATTCTAAATGATAATTGACGGCTTCAAATAGTGGCCTTAATTTGGCGGTGACTGAAAACACTGGTTTGACTGTATTCGGCGCATATTTTACATTAAAGAAAAGGAGAAAATACATTTGAAACATTTCCTTTATCAATGAATATGTAGGCTGGACAAATTGAATTATCGGCGAATTTCTCTGTACATGTCTAAAACAAGTTTTAACGGTTGTAATCTTTAAAAATGGTGGTGTTGTTTTCAAGACGCGGTGATCACCGAAATTTAGGATGAGTATTATATGATTATCAAACCACGTGATATAAATATTAAATAGATAAGCAAAACATGGCGGCAATCCGAGTGATTGGCAATGTTGTGATACTCTCAATATTCATACAAGTTCACAATAAACACAACAAATCACGAGGGGTACAAATTTACAACTGAAAACATTTGAAAAACCCTGTCAGTGAAGTGGTCGTCAATGTTCTCCGTAGCGTATTTATTCACGATTCTGGTATGGCACGCGTAAATCGTTCTCTTCGAAGCATTTTTAATGTCACTAAACCGGTCTATATTTAGATAGTCGAAGCATTGGCAATTTGGTTCGGTTCGTCTATAAAAGTCAGTTGTGACAGAAGTTTGTTTGTTTTGTTTCGTTAGACCTTTCGAGAATTGCCGGTGTGCGTAAATTAAGAATCCGCGAATGTCGACCTGTAGCGAAAACATTCGCCCGCAACTCATAATTTATTTCTTGTACAAATAGGCCATATACATCGCTTAACTTATTGTGAGCGTTAATTAAACACGTTGAGATTTAATTTGTGGATATAAATTGGTTCAAATGCGGCAGATGTATATTTTTCGTACGTAGTATAAATATGTATAGTATATTTTTAATTGGCTAATTCAAATAAATTACTGAATTCACCCTCGAGTCTATTCGACACTGACTGCGAGCATTAGTCTCGTATACATAAATAATTGTATAGTGGATATACATGTTATCTGATATCATACGTTTTGTGTCATATTTATGCTTACGATACACATGTACATAGTTATTGTAAGTCATTAGTCATACAAATGTACGAGTTACATTGGCCTTGTCTCCTTATGAAGATTTCTTGCCCTATGTTCGCTCGAAAATATCTGAGTGCAATAAACGGTAACCAGGACCATTAAATTCATCCAAAATACTGATGGTGTGTCTATTCATTAAGTATAACTACGGTATAATTAAAAAGTATGTACATAATGCATACTATATTTAGATTGCACCGGGATAGATGGGTCCGTGTCTTTGAATGTATCTGTATTGTTTTCATGCTCATAAAATACAGATAAAAGTAACATATATAAGAGATAGTCCCTAACGTTTCGTCCGCTAAGTTTTCATTTTTACAATTTTATTTCAACAGTGTATTTAGCGAAAACCGTTTCCTGATTTTAAGTAATACCTAGCCAGCAAATGACGTATTAGTACTATAAAGGATACTTATATCAATTTCCTAATGTTACCTAAATGCCAAAATGCCTCCTGCAAAATACAGTAGATTTAAAGTGACAATGCAACGTCACAGCGTTGGTTTAAACGCAAAAAATTGATATTGTCCGGCGGTGCCTCAGTGAGAATATTCTAAGCTGTATAAATATCTTGCATGGTGACATTCTCTCTTAGTACTTATGTAATTGACACATATGTACAGTCCTTGCCTAGTAAGAATGGTATAAAACCTGAATATATGTATATGTTATTGTGGTGTAACGTTTCATATTGAAAATAAATTTACATGTATTTTGGTCTTACTCTTTTCGCATTCAGATATCAAAACATGGAACGACTCATCCATGATCTAAGCCTTTTCAGATGTTAATAATGGAATGTCTGTGAGGAAAGCCTCAGAAAAGTATGGCGTCTCAGAATCGGATAGATTAATTGGTAGAGGCTGGATTTGTTTTATGTGACATTGTAACTGGGGTTTAATGCCATTTTTACAACAATATTTCAGTTAAAGACGGAGCAGAGGCTAGAACCACATGGGGTCAGGACAGTCATCTTTCGTGTGATGATGGATATAAAATTATTAGTATGGCCACCACGAAGGCGGACATGGGTATCGGATTCACTAAAAGTACATTTCTAAGGTTTGTAAAAATGATTATAACGTTTGAGCGTTTGAGCGTCCAGATGAGCGTGAATACAATGATTGAAAAATGTAAACAGGTTTATATAAATTTACAGGTAAGTTTTACATAGCAGGACAATTAGATAATCCTATATATCTATAGCAATACAATTAATAACAGTAGACTATCCGCATTTTTCAGTTTATACAGTGCTATTTCGAGTTCATAAAATGCAGTAAAGCATCTACTAGATACTGATTACATCAGAGGTCCGGTACTGTGCTGCAAATGAAATTAAAAGTTTCATAAATCATGAAAAGTGTTTACTCTGAGAGCAATGTCTTTGCTTAAATGACACGAAGAATTTTGGTCAAATTCAAAATGTACAAAAAACTTAAGTAAAACAGTAAATTTTGATAGAAATTCTATTCTGTAAATGTTGTTTTTGTTCTCAGTAATAAGTAATACTATCTTTTATAACCTGATAGCTATGATTTCATCATAATGTTTAATGATATTACCGTAACTTTAGACGATTTCATATTTTGACCCTCATCTGAAATTCAGCGGCTTAATTGATGGTTGCATTGAACTATTTTTCTGAGTGTCAAAATATTGAAGACATTCAAATAGTTACATTAAATTAAAATGTTTCTGTTGAGCCTAGTGCGTGTTTAAAAGGTTATAATTAATGATAAACGTGTTATAATTCTTGGCTGTTCTGAATTTTCAGAACGCAGAAATTGCAAATTGCTTTTTGTAAGTTTACACTTTAATGTACTGTAAAACCTCAACGATGCGACCACCTTCGGGACCCGTAAAGTCGGTTGTAATAATGAGGTAGTCTCATCATCAAATTTATTTATAAGGGAGTTATTTAAAGCTGGTGCGAAATTAAGTGGTTGCTATAACAATGTGGTCGTAAGATTGAGGTGGTCGTAATATTTAGGTATTACTGTACTGCTATCTGTGTCAAGCTTTTTGCGTAAAGTTAGCTTTATTTACTCACTCTGTGTCAGAATGAAGTTCATACAAATGTTGTCTGAGTTTACTGGTTTTTGTTTTTCTGGGTGTTTATATATTCTGCGTATGTGAACATACTGATGAATGTTTGCTTATAAATGTGGTCCACTTTCATTCTTATTTTCAATGATTACTTTTGCATTCCTGGGGGTAATTTATTTAGTAAATATTGATACTTTTATTAGACGGCTTTCAGCTTAATTCATTTAATATCAAAACATCGCTTATTTAAAAATTATACAGCATGGATTAGAATAAAAATAATTCAATGAAGGATCATTTAAAGCATAATATTTTATAGAGAGCCCTATTTTGTTATGTTCTGTTTTGATTTTTTTATTAAAATGACGAGACAGGTTTTCGTGGCATATTTGTTATGCTCACGTTTTCCACATAGCATAGAACGAATGTTTTGGTTGATGGAAACATTGTATTTTTTATCTGTTTTACCCAGAAATAGTCGTGTTTACGGTAACTGGACAAACAAAAATACGATGGGTTGAATAAGGTTGCAAAAAATTCTGTTTCATTTTTTAAACTCATCTTTCGCACTTGGAGACGCGATTCGTGTCAGAATATTTTCGTTCTTTTGCTGTTAGAAAATGTAAGGTTAGCGCCAAAAATAGGGGCCGGTCACGTGACTTTCTTGTCAAAATCCCCTTAAAAAATAACTAGGCAACCATATTTCCTTTTACGGATGGTCATAGTCCCTTATCAAAAACAATGAGGCATTCGCAATCGCTCATTTTATTATAATAATCCCTTAAAGGTACTTACATTTCCGAGCTCTCTTTGAATTTCTGTCCTTTGTAGACAGCGAATGTGTTGAGTAGGTGAATGTTAGGAGACAGTAATGATGTTGAGAAGAGGAAATAGATTTATTTTGTGAAGAAGACCTTTTAGATAGATAAGCAAATCTGGGTTAAAAAGTAAAGGATTAACGAATGTGACAAATCCTTTCAAAACACTTTATTATTTGTTGCCCATTTTCTATGAATATAACTACAAGTAGGGTGTTTATACAGGTTCTGGCGCATTTTACCATATCCGAGGTTAAAATCGATATTTTAACCATATTTGCGGTTAAAGTATCAAATGCGCGCAATGACAATGATGCCTCAATAATGCCTCTCATCAAACTGGTTTTTTTTTGGAGATGAATCGCCCGGCAAAGCCGTTCGCGGTTTCCCAAATCTATTTATAACCCACAAATGCTGAATATGAAAATGATCTAAAGAAAACTTGTTTTACAAAATATTGTCTATATAAAAACATGCCAACTGTAAAAGAATTGAGAGAGGAAAAATTATTAAGTCCAACGCGAAGACGAGTGGTGCGGCGCCGACGGCCGACGGTCGCTAGTTGGTGTTATCACCGAGGCAACGAGAACATTAATTGATGGGATCACAGCGCCGGTCATTCGATCCGCTTTAGAGGCAACCGCTTCTGGAGTGTTGGATGCCGCGAATCCAAGAATTAATGTACCGACTCTTGTCCCTAGAATGGTCACAACTGCGGCGAGCAATGCCAAAAAAAGTTATGGAAAAATCAGTAAAAGCCGTGACCGATTGGGCAACGTGGTTGAAAGATGCTGGTAAAGAAGTTGTAAAGAAGGTCTACCTAGGACTCGAAACCTTGAAGGAAAAAGTAAATGCATTGTTCGAGTCAGGAGCGCTGCGGTCATTCGAGTTAAAAGAAAGTAGATCCGCTTTGAAGAAATTTACATGTCATAGAAGGGAGAAGAGGTGATGACCCGCGATCGTTTTTCAACGCGGTTCGACAAACCGTAATTAATTTTTTTTAGAGGAAAAACTCAAACTAAGGTTGAGTTAATTCTTAAATGTAATATGGAGACAGTAAACATTAGTAGCGGGGAAGAGTAATTAAACCCGCAGATTTTCATTCCGATATCGAGGTCATCCTGAACTGATATTGACGATTTGTACGATATCATGATAGACAAAATCGAAATATTTTATGGCCGAAAAACCAATAATAATTGTTTCGATTGTTCCATCGTTTTTATGTTCCGTTGACGTCTTCAAATCATTTTTCGACTTGAATTTCGTATTTGTCGTCCAACGTCCTTCCGTCCCAAAAAGTTATAATTCTCAGGTAATTGTTTATAAACTTGGCTGTTTTGTAAACCGAAGGAAACGTTAATTCTTCGTACGTTTCAATATCTCTCAATGTAACTTTTTTCGGATTCGCTCTTATCGTCTTACGAAAATCGAAAGTTACGTCCTCGGGTAATAATCCCTTTTCTTTCGACGCTTCCACTATTCGCTCCTTATTACTGTGCGAATAGCCTTTTACGTTATTCTCGCGCAAATCTTTTCTCAATTCCGCTAACGTTGTCATTTTATTTATGTATAAAAATGTCTTTAAATGGTTTATCGTCATCCGAAAAGAACGGATTTTATCCCGAGAACCAACGCTTCCGACAATTTGGTCGTTAACGTATGTACCGTTCCGGCGAAAACGGGTTCCACGCGAATGACGGCGATAATTTTCATTCTCGCGCCGACTCAAGTTTCTTCTGGGTCGTCGATAGTTTCGAGTCCTGCCCCGTCTTTAGTTAAAAATGGCGATGATATCTTAACCGGGTCGCTGCCGTATTGAGTTTTGACCTTGATGAACATTGCCGGAGGTTTACACTCTTTTGTTTAAACATCGAGATATCTTCTTTGTCTATTTTTTTAATCCCATTTGGTGAAAAATCGCCCGGCGAAAGCCGATCATGGGCTATGTCGTATACGTGGTCTTTAATTTCCCGAGTCATTCGATAAAATTTTTCGTCTTCTTCTTTAGTTTCGGATTGAGAAGTTAGGCCCAACGAATATCTCGCACCTCCGTGTTTCGTCAATCCGAGTTTTAATAATTAAATATCGATCTGGCCGTTCGGGTATTTATATTTCAAAAATAACCTACGAAATTTCACGGGCTTTTCGTAAGATTTTTAATATCCGACAATAAGTCTTTCTGACTCGAACGTATCTGAAGTAACATAATTCGCGATCATTTTTATTATTTTATATAGAAAAAAATCCTTCAAGCCCGTTTTGGCGATTCATTGCCCGGCGAAGCCGATACGGGCCCGGCAAAGCCGAAGTCATTGGCGATTTATCGCCCAACGAACCGACTTCGTCGGGCCGCAGCCAAGTCGTAAAACTATTTCCGGTTTTTAAAATTTTATATTTTTATAAATCATAAAATTCGAGAGAAATTAATCGTCCAAGAACACGCTGATAATATGTTTTTTCTTAAACTTTATTATCCAAGGAAGTTGCGCCGGCTCTTTATCGCAGTCACAGCGGGCATCGTGGATGCGACGGCCGCAAGTCCAATCAAATTTAAAAAGTAGACCCGTGAGAACATCCCCATTAATTTCGGTTATTCTCACTACGCTATCGAGGTTATTACAACACATTACAACACTTACACCAACGTTACAGTCGTCATCCCAAAAGCCTTCCTCATAAGTGTCATTAATATCCAACGGATCGCCTTCGGGGCAACAATCACACACCCCATCCGAAGTTTCTCTGTTATACTCTTTTGCGCCCATTTTTATGTTGACATATTTTCTTTAAACCCGTTTACGGGCGGGTCCTTTGGACCCAAGTCATTACAAAACAATTTCAAGTTTTTAAAATTTTATATGTTTTTATAAGTATAAAATTTGAGAGAAATTAATCATCCAACACATCGAAAATATGCTTTTTCCTAAACCTTATCCTAGGAGGGTGCGCCGGCTCTTGTGTGTGGTCGCTGCAGTCACAATTCCAATCAATCTTTAAAAGTAGACCCGTGAGAACATACCCATTAATTTCGGTTATTCTCACCGTGCTTTCCATGTCTTCATAAAAATCACGACCCTTTTACCGACTTTAACCTCGAAACCATAATCATCAAAATACTCAATAATATCCAACGTATCGTCTTCGAAATAAAAACCCTCAAACCGTTTTTCATATTCGTCATTAAGATCCAACGGATCGTCTTCGAGATAAAATCCTCATCCTCCGAATTGGATGGTGGGTTTTTAGAATTCGCAGCCGCCCCCACGAACATACCATCATCCGAATCGTCATTAACATCCCAAGTTTCTTTGTTTGCGCTCATTTTATATAGAAAATATTTTCTTAAACCCATTTCCTCGAAATATAAAATTAATCGAACCGACTTCGTCGGGTCGCAGGCAATCGAAGGGGACGACGCTTAGCGCTTTGCTAATCATCCTCAAACACGCCGAAAATTTGCTCTTTCTTAAACCTAAATGCCCCAAAAATATCTAGAGGCGATTTGCACCATTTTGACTCTAAACATACGCCCGTGACATAATCCTCATTAATTTCGGTAATTCGCGCTGTTATGTCATGAGCACCAAATCAGAACTCTTTTACCGACTTTAATTTCGAAATCGCGAGCGGGTGGGCCGCAGGTCATAATCAAAATGCTCAATCGTTTCAAACGGTTCATTTTTAATACTAGCCGTAAACTACGCTCAACTTGTTTCCGTCAGATTGAAAGTTGAGCAGTTTGTCGCTTATTACGACGGCGAAAGCTTCCGTATTCGCCGGTACGTTGTCGTTAAACTGCGCTTTAATCCGGATATCGGTGACCGAATTCTTCATTCCCTCGCTCTGATTGCTTACGTCAGTCACAAACAGCGGGACAAGGCTCTTGTAATCGGCCGGATGGGTGTTGGGATTAGAAGCTAATTCGTTCATACCGTAAAATTTCGACCTGAATGCCGCTGTATCTCCGTAAGCGCGGCTAAACTGTTGCTTAATAAAATCGAGTTGATAGTCAATTTCGGGATACCTGTCGGAATTGAGCATAATGAATATATTACGTAGATTCACGTGATCGAAGAGGGCCGGGTTCCGCCTCTGATCACCGTATTTTTCGGTTTGAAAACCTATAATAATGGAGTCGCATTGCATGGAGTCTCATTTTATAACCTACGGGAAGAGTGGCTTTTTCTTCTATCGTCTTGTAAAGTTGAAGCTTTTCCGCATCCGCGGACTGGATTAGCGGTGGATTCCGTATCTTTGTGCCAGAGTTGATTTAAACCTTGAGATTTGGAGAAATCGTTCGGGTATTTCAACAATCCCAACATCGTGCTAGATTGGCCCGGATGAAAGACAGATTCGATCTCTTGGCCGGAAAGTTGATACTTGATGTTGCTGAACAGATACATGAGACCGTTATTCGTGTGCGAAACGGCGTCGGCATCCGCGTTAGCCGTTCCATCGGCTTTAATCAACTGCCCTTCGAACAACAAATAACTTTCGCTCGGATGGGTAAATGACTCTTGGGTTTCGATATTGATTCGAATTTCCCCGGGGTTATTTATATTAGGACCCGTAATAGGTTCGTATTCGTGATATTCGTACTTTTCGACGCTCTCATCCGTCGGATGAGCTTCGGTAATTCTTAATATCTCCTTCATTTTTTATTATTATAAGATTTTTTATATCGTCTCGTTTAGGCGACTGCGTTTAAGCGACTGAGTTTAATTTACGAACTAAATCTTGAATAGCGATGGCCTGCGCAGCGGTTCCACTTCCGTCAATCAACGAATTGATTGACATTGGATCGTCTTTGGGAAGTTGGGGTTCCGTCAAATGCTCATGTAGAATTGATTGGGATTTTGATGTCAACTGCTTTGCGCTTAGCTTGTAAGCCCGTAAAGCGGGTCCGACGAAGTCGTTAACGATCTTTGTACCTAGCTTCTTCCCGGCAACATCTAGGGCTTTCTTTTCAGCTTCTTTAACAGCGAACTCGGCAGCCGATTTTGCCATGTTACAGGTAAACATGTTGGTGATGGTGTCAAATATACCAAGGCCTCCATATTGGTACCGACTTTTAAATCCGCGATTCGCGATAGTCAACATCTTTTTATATAGTAGATACTAATTAGTATTATTACGCGAAACGAGCGTATCGTATCGATTCGTATTTAACACATTTTGTCTCTTGAGTTCGTCGCAAATAGAAATCAACTCGTTTCTAATGCCCGTGTCACTCGCTTTTTTACTCTTCATTAACAAGTCAAACCTTTCGATTAATGTGTTTGGATCGGTTGTACCGCTTCCTTCGTAAGCACTCCGACTTTCCCAAATTGGTTTTATAATATTTTTCCATTTATCGACCTGCTGGACTTTGGCCGTTTACTTTCAGGATCATTATCCCTAAAAATGGCATTCGTTTTAATCAACAGCTTGCCGTAATTATTCTTACACTAGGCGATGTATAATATTACATTATCCGGTTTATTAGCCATGATGAGCTCCCATAATCCTTCGGTTCCTTCGTATTCTTCATCACCCACACATATATTATTCGATACAATTTTGACGGGTGTATCACCCATGTAAAAATTACTACCCTTCTTCCTATATATGCCGAATGTTTTATCAACTTCATATTCGTAAGCGCCTTTACGACCAAGTATTTTCCCTAGGTATTCAGCCGCGAAGGGTCCATAAATCTCCATATTTTCGCCCTCCGGATCCACAATGTTATCTTATA
This sequence comes from Lutraria rhynchaena, assembly GCA_008271625.1. Lineage (NCBI taxonomy): Eukaryota > Metazoa > Mollusca > Bivalvia > Venerida > Mactridae > Lutraria > Lutraria rhynchaena. Next base: position 124,812 of record VIBL01000433.1, read on the forward strand.
ACAACAATCCTAAAATCGGAATATTTTTAAACGGACTGTTTGGTCTTAGAAGTACTCCCCTTCCATCGTATAATCCACGTTCTTTTTTTCAAGTATAAGTCATCGCCGAATGACTTAAACCCACGCCGTCTGGACATTGGTTTTAGATAAGTCCCTTTCCGTCAGTTTCTACTCGGTAAACGCGTCCTCCCTTTTTAAGGTACAGACCGTCGCCGATATCTTTTTGGCGGCCAAACTAGATAAACCCGATAACGCACCCACGCCGAAAGCCGGTAATATCGTACTCGTTAACACGGGCAAAGCTCTTTCAGCCAAGCCGGCTAACGCGCCGAGAAAACCACCTACTTCGACTTTCGTATTATGCACTGACTGCGCCTTACTCATTTTAATCGTTACTCCTACCCCATTTTTGCGAGCTCGTTTTATTTTATTCGCTTGCGTCTCGGTAATCGCGACGATTTCCTCGCCGGAAAAATCATCTTTACTTAAACGTATACTCGTAGCAGTACCATTTCGTACGGCTCCTTTTATTTTATCTTTCTGCCCTTCGGAAATATTAACTTTTACATTCATGTAACTCATGTTTTTTTATATATAATACGATTTTCTTTTAAATTTCCCTATTATGAAATCTGATCGTCACATTTTCTCCTCTCAAGTTAAGAAGAGCGCCATTTTGATCGGTAAGTTTCGTTTGGAGGCTTTGTATTGTATCCAAAGTTATAAGTAGATAAACCAACTCGGCGGGAGTTTCGATTATTTTATAACCCGGAATCACGTTGGGGAAGAAACTGTAAATCGTATCTTGCGAAGAACGATTTACGTAACTACCCGAAATAATATCTACATCAACGAGTATACAGTTAATGCTGAGGATATTGACCACGTTTTCGGATTCGTGAATCCCGGATGAATATCTGTTGGGATTAAACCCTAATACTTTACTTACGGTTTTTGAATGACTAAAATCGACAACGAAATTGCCTCTTATCTCTACTTTGGAATTGAGAGTATTGGGATTCGCCGAAATAGTCACGTGGTCTTGGCCGTCCTCATCTGTTCTTGTACGAATTTATTGATATCGGTTGTGTCATAACTTCTCTCGGGTATCGCGAATGCCCACCAGTTCGCACCCTTATCGGGGAATATTTAAAATGATTGTTCTCGCCCGTAATATTCGGAAAATAATAATACGTCTCCAGATTAACGAGCGCAATTTCGTACTTTTTCGTTTTATCGAGTTGCATCGGTGGATTAAACCTCGTTTTAAACTGAATCTTATTATCAGAGACTACAATCTGAAACGAACTTTTAGATCCGGTATTTTCAGCGATCGTTTTCAACAGTTGTTCCATTTTTTATATATACCGTATTTTTTTAAAGATAAATTTAAGAGACGAAAAATTCGTCAAACCCGATTCTATATTTACCGTTATCTTTTTGAGACGATAAATCGATTACCACGAAACTAAATGGCTTCTCTCAGGCAATTTTACACAATCGTCTAAATTCATCCTTCGTCATATCTTGACTCACGTGGTCGTTATGAATGTGGCTAATGTTTTTGAGGTCCTGCGGAAAGAAACAAATAAAATTTGCGTTTTCCGTATCGTCTGACGGGGTAGTTTGAAATAATTTTGCTAAAGATAAAAACAAACGACGTTACTGCGCCTACCGCGAATATAGTAACACTCGCATTTATTTTGTTTTTCTAAAAGTAAATCGTCGAATACCATTACATTTTAATCCCTAGGATCGGGCACATCGTCGGCAGATTCGTAAAAATTGCATTCCAAATCGTCTCGCGCGGTCTTGTTTCGCGCTGACAAATCTCGCGCCCAAGCTTCAATTACGTGGTTCGGCAAAGCGTCCGTATTCGCAATTTCTTCGCGCATATTAAGAACTTGAGTATTTCGTCGTTGGTCAATTTCTCTTTAAAAGTTTTATTTAAAATACGATACTCGGGTTGAAATAAACTCTTTCCAAAAACCTTAAGTTTATTATAGTCTAACCAGCCCGGTTGAAGTAAGAGGTTGAGTAATAGGGTAGTTTTGCCGCAGCCGGATTTTCCGACAATCACCCCCCTAACGCTTTTAGGTAAAAGGGGATGATTGTTTCGCTCGGTCGTTATATTCCAAGATAGCTCTTTAATGTCCATTTTTATATACTATTTAAAAATTTTAAATAATATATAGAAAAAGATGATGTTTTGCGTCAAGTGTAGAAAAAATACCGAAACTCTCAATATCGAGGACGTTGTTTCGAAAAATAATATGCCCATGAAACGGGGAAAGTGTAAAGAGTGCGGAACAGTGAAACACCCATTCGTGGCTTACGCCCCGGCAAAGCCGATAAAGCGCGGTGCGGGCGTCATAAACAAAGCCATAAATAGCATGCCTTTTGAAGTGCACCTACCGGATCATAATTCTACGGGGCCGGGTACTAATCTAAAAAGTTGGAGTAAACCTATAAACAGGATCGATTAAGCGTCGTATCACCACGATGTGTGTTATCTAAAAACGAGGACACCGCTACGAGGAATAAGGTATGCGATAAAAATATGTTGGAAGAGATGAATAATATTTTTAATCCGACTCTAAGAGACAAAATGGACAGATCGATAGTTAAAAGGGTTATCCAGTAGAAAGATTGAATAGAACGATGAAAGAAAAAATGTGGAAATATTTTTCGTTCAATTCTACGAGGGTATATTTCGATGTGCTGGACGAACTCGTTAATCGATATGATAATACGATACACTCGTCAATGAAAATGACCCACGTCGAAGCGAGTAAAAAGGAAAACGAAATGAGGTTTAGCGAAATCTTTACCCGGACCATTGCGAATTAAAATCTTATAATCCGCGATTTTCGACGGGCGATAAAGTAAGGATCACGAAGAACAAGGAAACGTTCGAAAAGGGGTATACACATAAGTGGACTGAAGAAATCTTTACTACATCAGCCGTACAAAAAAACTATCCCGGTCACGTATAAGATAACGGAGATAACGGGGAGGAAATACGGGGCACGCTTTACGAAGATGAACTACAAAAACCTAGCCAAGAAATATTTGGAATCGAGAAAATAATACGCCGTGAAGGTAATAAATCGCTAGTGAAATGGTACGGCTAGCCATCGTCATTTAATAACTGGATCGATAACGAGCAGATAATGACTCCGTTAAGCGCATTATAAATAGATCGGGGAAAACCCGCGGATGGTGGGAAACCGCGAACGGCTTTACCGGGCGATAAATCGCCAATGCGGAAAAACCCAATTTGATGAGATGCATCATTATCATCGTGTCAATGCACGCATTCGATACTTCAACCGCGGATATGGTTAAAATATCGATTTTAACCACGGATATTGTAAAATGCGCCAGAACCTGCATAAACACCTTACTACTACCTGCAGCAAATATGACCATGCTAATAGGAAAAAAATGTTATATCCTAATTGATTCAACTTTGTGTTCTAATTAATATCAATAGTGTAATAATTTGTACATGCATTGTTTTGTCAGAATTCGTTAGCATTATCATTTCTGTTATTTTCTTTTTTTTTTCAAAATAAAACTTTGCTGAAAATACTATGATGTTAAAATAGCATTATTGACTGAAATAAAACAAACTTTTCATTCAAACAATTCGTCATTTATGATCAATTTTATATTAAGATAACACTTTGTGAGCGCACTTGAAGATCCGTATGAGACCTGAATGAATGTACATACCTTCATTGAGCAAGACCACAAAAAACATGTATGAGCAAATTAGAACAAAAAAAATCTTCAACCAATGATAACCTTTATAGCAAACACTATCGGAATATTTTTTTTTATCCAAACACAAAAACAACATTTTTAAATCATCTTCTTGATGCAAGTGTAATTGTAAAGGAACTAAAACCTTACAAGTTGATTTTAAAATCTGGCATGGGAAATTAATTTTGATAATTCGAAGTGTAAGCATGGATGTAATTTAGATAGTCGAACAATGTTTGTAGAAAAATGTTGAAGATATGGAGTTAAGTCGTGTATTTAAATTTATATTTTAGCTGACCGAAGGAAAAGTATACTGAATGTGACCGAAACAAGAAGAAGTTCAATCCAGTTTCCTAAAAACTTCATAACAACAGAGACATTTGCTGAATACTCATATGTAATTGAGTAGACGTCGAGTGTGATTTAAATCATGATTAATTACTGACTTGTGACTGTAACTAAAGAATTAACTGTGCCTCTAAATAACACATACATCAAGGAAAGCGAAGACTGTATGATTGCAGAACACTTTCGTATCACAATTCAGCTGATCTTAATAATTGAATTTCCGTTTGAAAATAAAATCGTATCAACTGTGGCAACGTGTTGTATGTGTCAACTACTGTAATGATGAGTGTAAACAAGAAGGCAAAATTACTGTAAGTATATTTTTTATTAATTTACGATATAAATACATTTGTAGACAAAATGGTTTGAATGTTAAATACCATGTAATGTGATATACAATGCAGATTACACAGAACAAATGCTAATAGTAAATTAAACAAATACATAATCATGACATATCAAACAAGAGTAGCATTTTCAAATAACAAATTGAACAATTATTGACCTATAACAACGTCTATATTCTACCGTTGTACATTGACATTAAGTCGTAACAAAATGGACCTAATTCTATAATCAAGATATGCAGCGCAATGCCACACAGGCAGGATTTCAACTGTGGTCCAGATACAGATTCCATTAAATCCAGTGGTCCAGTGGTTAGTGCGCTGGCCTTGTAACCCGGCGATCCGGGTTCAAATCCCGACAGCGACAGGCTCTTAGCCTTCTGTGCAAAATTTGACAAAAATGCACTTGCAAGTTTGGTAGCAATATGCCAAACATAACTAGTTATAGACACTTTTTTCTGCTTTTCGCATCGGTGACCTCGACAGCCAACCCAAGCTTATTCTCCATTTCACCTTCATGTGTACCAGATTGAGCAACAATATGTAAATCTGAAGTTATGGGATGGAAACCAGCTGTTGGACTTTACTGCATATTAGTAGTAATGGGCGATACTGTGGCACCACGATTTTTTCAATATTTTTTTACATATGGCAACACTTTTCCCTCACTCGGGGCGATACCGTGGCACCAAATTTCGGTACATGAGATCATAATTTGTTGATAAAAGAGGTGAAATTGTGAAAGTGTGGACATTTTTTTTGTTGTTTTTTTATGGCACCAACCTTTTATATGTTTGGGTACCAAATTTTGTTTTTTGGGAGGGGGGGGGCACCATGATTTTTTTGACTGACAAGAGTTTGTGTGGGATAGAATTTGTGGGAATTTTATTTGTGTGGGATAGAATTTTATTTTCCGCAATTTGACGCGAAGTGTGTTTTTCGAGACGACATGGTGGCCCTGAAAAGGGCCGTTGGGGGTGGTCATTAGACCAGTTTGGTCATAAAAAGGACCGTTTTATTTTTGTAGTGGTTAGAGTACTACTTAGCAGCTGGCTTCATTGGGGTGCATAGCTCAAACGGGCAGTTTTGTTGAGCATACCACTTGTCTGCATCCTTCATTGGGTTGGGATAGCAGTATTGTCAGGTAGGGTCCCCGCAGTACCATTCTTGTTCTGGGACAGACGGTTGAAAGTATTCTCTTTCAGCTGTGGCAATTAATTGCCAATGGTCTTCTTCTTTTTGTTGATAATAAGCCTCTGCTGCTTGTCTTTGTTGTATCCCTTACTGCCTGTTCCCACACAGCTTGTTCTTTCTGCTTTAGCTCGGATTCAAACTCGGCAAAGGCCTGTTCCCTATTGGCCTGTTCTCTAGCATCGATTTCATTCATGGCCTGCTGCCTAGGTTCACGCTGCCTTAGTCTATTCACAGTCCGATCTCGAGCGGCCTGTTGCTCTCGTCGGCGCCGACGAGGCTGGGTCCCCTGGCGGGTCGCGGCTCCGCAGATCGTGATGTTTTCTTTTCTAGGTTGAGAAAATGTTGTTTCATACGTATCAATTCTCTGATGAAAACGATCTACTTCAATCAAATTCATTGACACCGCAATAGCCAGTTCTTCATGCTCTCGTTTTTAGCGACGTTACTAGCCAGTTGACGGATCGTCCGCCATACTCTAGTTTGCCTAGCCGTCAGTTGTCTAGCTGTTTCAAGTTGTTGCAATAGCGCATCCACGGTGAGTGAATGAATGGAAGTGAATGACGTGAAGCAATGCATTGACTTTTTGTACTGCAAGCACAAACCTTAGAGAGAGCATGTAAAATGACGTCACGTCCATATTTTTGTTTGTTAGTTTTGCGTGTTTTTGTGTTTGTTTTGTGTTTCTTAAGTCTTAATAACAACAACAAAAAACAATCATGTATCAATTTTTTTTATTAAATATGAACAACAAGTTTTAAACATTGAACAATATGGAACAATATGTTTTTGTAAATAAGCATATTTTTAAATAGAACAACATTTTACAATGTTGAAATACGAGAAATAAAGCCCAGAACGCAAAAACAATACACACCACACACAGGTAAATTATTCCCTTGTATACACAATGCATTCCACTTTTAAGAGAATCTTCTCGAAAGGTGGTAGTCCATAAGAATCAAAGTACACGATTGTATTGTCCTTGAGGTAAATATGCACCCAGTGTTCTCCTGGTTGATTCGCATTGTGTGGTTTCACAATATAGGCCTTCACATCATGAGGATTCTCCGAAGGTAACTGATCTTTTGCACAAACACGAGCATGCAATGTATATAACATTGGTGAATGAGCTAAGATGTATTGAAGTTCATTCGTCTCCATAATGCCAATTTCTATTCACACGATCTGCCCATACACTTATCCAGTGATCGTTAAGTTCTGACTGATTCTGGCTGAGTTCGTTTTTAAATTGAATCCATGATCGTCAGGCATCTCCTTTTTCACTATCGGTCAAGGTCACGAGTTCAGGATACCACTTTTCCATGACCTTGAACACGTCCAAACCTTGAATCGCTTTTTGAATGTACAATTCTGTCCACTCTGATGTGTTCGTGTATAAGCAGAGTACATGTTGTACTTGACTAAGATGAGCCACTTGACAACCGTAACAGTCTTTATGTACTTGATCGTACATGAACGTTTGAAGTACTTCTGTCACATGATGGTTCAGCCCCTCTCGCAAGGATTCTGTTCGTTCACTTGCATTGCAAGGATACGCCAATAATGGCTTTTCAAAGTCTGGTCCCGGCTCCATGTTTTCTATGTCCATTGGATCCATCAATAGTCTAGAAGTACTTCTCTAAATTGGTTGATTTCAATCTGATTATCGTATTCCGCATACACAATCACGTTCATGGCTTGTCCTAGCGCTCTGGCAAAGTGAAGTTCCAATCTCAGATTCCCCGTTTTTATAGGATGGAGTTGACCTTCCTCACAACCTTAATCGGCTGTTAAATACAGTCCCCAGAGTGTGTAACCGTTTTGATAATTATTCAAACTCAATCCATAGGAACGATTGAGTCCAAGAGCTCCTGTTGCTTAATAGAGTGACATGTAGGCCCGTAGACATTCTCCCGTTTCTAGATTGGGTTGAAACGATTTGTTATGCATACTTTTTCCATCAATACTGACCACCGGATGACTATGATCAAAATGACGGAAATCAACCAATAATCAGTCGTTTTGGTAATTGACCTTGAAATAAATGATCTTCAATCTTGGAACGTTGACCGGTAGGAATAGTAAAGGTTTTCACCTCAGTACGTCGGATGGGAATTTCATGTTGTGTTGAGCAATGTGTTTATTGAGTCGCTTGGCCACCACAGGGAGTAAATCAACGGTTCTCACATTGAAACCCGCTTCCATAAACTTGATTTTAGCGGGTGCGGCAGCCATGAGACAGAAATTAGGTGACGCTTTGGTTTAGACGTATTTCTGTCCCATTAGGTAAATATTTATCTTGCATCACCAGATCCAAATGAAGTCGGCCACATAGTTCCACCACACGACATTGATGTACACGATTTCGCCTTTCCACGTAACCCTTGTTAACTCCATCATGGACCTTGGTGTTCATATGACCAGAGGTGTCTGCAGCCCATAATTCTAATGCCTGAAGCTGAGTGCTTTTACAACTTGGATTGAAGGAGAGTAAATTTCCTAGGTAAGCTCGATAGGCATACGTGTCCGCATTGCTGGGGATCATTTTATTATTCAGATACACATCAATGCTACTGAACATGCTGCGAAAAAAGTTATTGACTATTGCAATTTCACTGTCATTCGCCAAGTCTGAATTATCCGCCTGTATAATTTTGATTTTCATATACAGATAAGACTCTACAGATAAGATTCATATCTGTCCATCTTTCTACATGCGCAGGAATCACGAATTCGATAGGAGCATTATTGTCCCGGGCAGAAATGTTATAATGCTCAGTCCATTGTCCCTCCGGCATGGCGGTCATCGTGGAGGGAACGACAGACACGTCCAATTCTGTCTTACTGCATTCACAAGAACCGTGTTTCATCATGATTTTTAGTCAAAAATATCAAGCGGTCGGGCCTGCTTCACTCGGCGACGATGAAGTTTTGAATGAGTTTTTTTTTCTTGGTTTATCCTACCTTCATACTTTTCTTGGTTTTTTTGGTGGCTTCACGTAACAGGGATTCGCTTACATTTTCAACACGTTGGCTCCTCTTTTTCGTATCACTTTTTTAGGGTTGGATCCTGACATGATATCTTGCATGGCAGCTTTTCCTTGATTGAATCCTTCTTTTTTCAAGGTTCGAACTCCAGATCGAACCAAAGGATTCAGTAAAGGCATGATACGTTTCATGGCCTTTTTAAACATGGATCCAAGCCCCTGACTATACTGACGAGGTTGGCCTTGGTGTATAGGCATCATTGTCGTTGGCGTAAGTGTAGCTTCACCATAGACTTCCCATGAATAAACTGAATGGGTTGACCTGTGTCACCCCTTATATGGATTGTGATGGTGTCAAAGTCGGCTTTAGCCAGTGGCACATAGTGTACATTCAAGAACTCGAAATGAATATGTGGATTGATCCCTGCTTTGGTTCTCGGATCAAAAGGAGCCACACGTAAGATGGGAGATTCAATGTTTCCAAAATAGGTATAAGCCGCAAGGTCAGAATAGACCAATGATTATGACCCATGTTCAAGTCTACCCGTGAGGAAATGGATCTGGATTTTCGGTTAAAAAGATGGTAGGTGCACCCAATTTCATAAACATACTAGGATGAAACTGAATGCCAAGGTTCTTTGAACTATCCATCTCAATACGTTTACTTGTTCCCGAGAAACCTACAGCAAAACGGAGATTTTTCTCCCTAAACAGTTGACCTAGGTAATTTTTAATGACTCGGTTTAGGATGTCTACCAGATGTTGTAATGTAACATAGGTCCCTACGGGAATACAAAGACGTATTCCTTTATCATCATTGGGGAAATGACAGTAATGGGGAAAAGCCTCAAAGGCCTTGGCCAGGATAGGATCCCGCGTGACAATGAAAAAATGTCGCTCTTCCTCAGTCATATTGATCACTTGACTAGGCACAATCATTTCTACTAAACCAATTTCCCAGTCTTGTTTATTGAGATGGATGGGTTTGAGTAGTTTGGTACGAAAACAGTATTGGGTATTGTCTGGGAACAGATCCATCGAACTGTCACTCATAAGGGTAATGGAAAACGAACTCATGTTGGTTTTGGTTTATTGAATTTCAAAGAAGGATTCTGTAGAATATAACCCAGAGAACTACTTAAAAGCAGGAGCCACAATTCACGATCGGGTCGTTGAAAACACAAAGTAAATAGCGATACGCTAACAATAGTAAACACTAACACAATTTGGGCAAAAAAGGTGACCTTGCTCTTAGGCTCAATTGGTCTGACTTCCTCTGAGGTACTCACTGCCACACTGGCTGTGTCAGACTGAGGCATGCTGTATTTAAACGAGATGGGATTCAGGAATCCAACTGTCAAATGTCGAAGGGAATCCTTTCCAGTGTACTTTAATTTCTCGTCTTATTTTTCCGTCCACTTTTCCCTTACGACGAGCCAACACTTATTCAATTCAAAGATACCATCGTCTTTTATAGATTGTATTTCAGAGAGATAAAACGAACCCAAAATGGGTTCTCCATCTAAATCTGTCAATTTGACGGTAGGAGGTGAAGTTCTTTTGACATGGGTCACTTTAAACACTTCAGTCGTCCAGTTCGGTAGATAGTCTTTATCAAATGTACGTTTGGTTTTATTGATACGCACAATCTCCCCGACACGAAGATGTTGATGTTGTCGTGGTTTCTTTTTTTGGTGTTTTTATTTTTTCCATACAAGGTCAAGGTCACATCAGATTCATTGCATTGTGTTCATTCATGGATGCAGGTGCCATTTGAATACTTCGATGAAATCGATGATTATTGGCTTGCACCAGATCAGGCAATACATCGATACACCTTCGTGTTTGGTGATGGGAAAAATATCTCCACATGTAGGATTTCAAAGTACGTTGAAAACGTTCTACCACACTGGCTTTGGTTTCTGAATTTTCAATCGTGGAATAGTGAATACCTTTTTTCTCTAAAAACGCTTGAAATCTCTGATTATTGAATTCAGTGCCTTTGTCCGTCTGCAGAGTAAGGGATCATAATATATCTTCTGTAACACTGGATCTACTTTGGGATCCATAGGGTCTGGTAGGGTTCCCACTGAGGCTCTGGTTTAATCTTTGCTTTTTCTTGTTTTATAGCTTCCTCAGACGTAGAAGGCCCGAAAAAAAAACTATCGTAAAATTCATCTTCTTCTGAGTCTGATTCGGGTCGTTGTATCCATGACCATCTCGATTTATTTCCTATTACTTCTTGTGGTACGTTGACTTCTCTTAATCCACGAGAAAACTGTTCCCATCCTTTAGGGCTAGACCCTTTTCTTTGACGAATCACATCATTGACTAAATCTATAATGTTGGATCCTTGTATGGGTTTTCCATCATATTCCAAAACAACTTGTTCATTCCATGACATATGGGGATGATTTTGGAGAAAGTGTAATAAGAGTTGAGTTTTTCGGCGCATGGTTTGGGGAACACTTTCAAGGTAGCTGGAGCTGGTGCAGGAACTGGAGCTGCCGCTTGAGCTGCTGCTTGAACTGGTGCTAGAGTTGTTGGAGTTTGAGGTGGAACTGTGATGATGGGTTCACGTGCTTTTTGATGTGTCAGTTGAAACTTTTGTAAGATTTGTAAGACTTGTCCATAATGTTGTGCCTTTTCTGATTCGGACAAGGATTCATTTTGTAGTACTTCCCCCATTTGTTGCTGTGAAGAGGCCTGTGTGACTTGTGGGAGAGGGGCAAGCGTGGTCGCTGTTCTGATTTCCATCGATTCATCTCTTCTGGCATTTTGAACAGAACAATAGCCATTTTCTTTATATTTTTTCACGAGTTGAGCCACCCCGCCACTGAGTGCACCTGCCGCTACAGCTTTAGCAATGACAGGAGCTAGAACCAATAATGGAAATAATTATCCTTTTTATTTTAACACCCGTTTCTTTTTTTGAATCGATACTTTTTTATCCGCTAAGGTACGGAGACGTTGACGCTCGGGCTTCAACCTTTGCTTTTGAGAGAGCGATAAGGCAACATTGCCTTTTAAAACATTGTGACAACACTCGGAGACGCATTGAATCACTTCTCTAGGTGCTCCTTGTATAATCTTTCTTCTCATTCCCTTTGGAGCTTGAGTTAAATCCAACACCAGATGACCGTACTTGTGTAGGAGTGGTCGCTTTGGAGCCATGATATCAACTGATGCTGTAAAAATCACTGTTTATATAAAGTATCTAAGGCTTGTTTAGAAGCTGAACCCATAGGTAGGGTTCTCATTAAGTTCACACGTCCTTGTAAGATAGGTTTCAACACCATCTGTCTTGATAACTGGGATAATTTCAAGGGTGAAAATCGACTCACAGGGGTATCTGGAGATGGGGAACTGATGGGATCATATACAATGTTATCCTTGTGGAAAGAAAGGACATTATGCGACTACGTGTTCAGAAAATGTAGGTAAAGATGAATGTTTTCATTGTCATGAAAACGGACATTTCGCTACGAAATGTCCACAAAAGAATCCTCAAGTACCACCGCAAGGAATCAATTCATAAAAGAGTGATCAATTCGTTGTTGACACAGTCAACCAAATGGATCCACCGCAAAGGAAATACAAAAAGAGAGAGGACAAAAAGAAAATGGACGATATTAACATTTGATGTGTGGGAACATTTGAATTTCTTGTGTTCTTGAACAGTGTTTTTGTGCTTTGTGTGGTGGATAGTATTTGTTATTTGTGTTATATTAAGTTATTTGTGAATTATATTGTAAGTTATTTGTGAATTATATTGCGAGTTATTTGTCTTTGTTGATTGTAAAATGTAAACAATGAAAATTAATAATTTGTTGTAGAGATAATAAAACTTATCTTAAACATATGGTGGCCATAAAAAGGGCCGTTGAATGTTTTCTTCAATATTTTGTTTCGGCTAAATACAAATAGCGCCAATAGTTGGTGCGTAGCTCATCCTCATAGTAGATGGAGAGATCCGGATATAAATTCCCCATCTTGATAGGTACAGTGACACTATCTTCCTCTACAGTGGTTTCTTTGGAAGCACGCAAACAATTTCCCATGTTTGAATGTAGATCACAAGGATTGAATGTAGATCACAGGCACATACGTTTAAATACACAAAAAGTAGGTCAATCCGATAACTTCATAAAAAAGGTAGGTCAATCCGATTTTTTTCTTTGTTAGTATTATGACTTAAGAAACACAAAACAAACGCAAAAACACGCAAACAAGAAATGACGTGAAGTCATTTTACATGCTCTCTTTAAGGTTCGCGCTTTCAGTACAAAAAGCCAATGCATTGAGTCATTCATTTCCATTCATTCACTCACTATGTCTCAGCGTACTGTGAACATTGTCAAGGAAAAATATGCCTCCTTAGGGCTCTACATAGAGCAACTAGAGATGCAGTTAGAGGAGCTGCGTCTTGAGGTTAAAGAGTTAAGAGGAGAGAACGATAAAGAGACGGAGGGCTTTGTGGAGGAGGTGATGTTGGAGTCCGGGGAAGAGGATTTTGGGGATCACCCCCATGAATCAACCCCAGCTGAGAACTGGGACGAGGACGATGAGCCTCCTTCCAGTTTGACGCACTCCACCGCCAACCAGAGAGACATACACAAGTGGGACAATTTGAGCTCCGCTTGTATGGGTAGATGTCGCCAGCACCATTAAGCTACTCTACCCAAAACGGCCCTTTTCAGGGCCACCTTGTTTATGCGAAAGCAAACTTCTTGTCAAAATGTCGAAACAAAAAAAACAAAAGTCCAAAATGTCGAAAAAGAAACAAATAAGTAGGCTGGCTGTGATAGTGTATTTTTGTACGTTTTGCTGTGATTGTGTTATTCTTTTGACTCACAATTTTACTGTGACCGTATATTTTTGTAGGTTTGCAATGATTGTGTTTATTCTGTAGGCTTGCTATGATGGTGAGGTTTTTACTTTGTTGGTTTTAGGATTTAAGAAACACAGACCAAACACAAAACACACAAAAACCAGCGAACAAAAATATGGACGTGACGTCATTTTACATGCTCTCTATAAGGTTCTCGCTCGTACAAAATGAGTATAAATTGTCAGGCGCGGACCCATTATTTATGGTTTAACATGGAGACATACAACATGCCATATGACATTCTGAAAGAAGCATTAGAGTACAGTCAACCCCAATACAATCAGCCAGAGTACAGCCAGCCGAATCTGCAGGGGAATATACAGTCAGTCCAGTCCGTGGTGAATAGACAAACCCATGGGCAGCCTAATCCACTGTCTCAATCCACATAGATGGCTATGCTACAAGAACTTAAAGGGATCAGGGGAGAAATAAGACAGCTAAAGCAAGTCATGCAACTCCGTCGTGAAATCTAGTTAAAAAAACTGACAAACTGACTGTGCCTGTACAGATTGTGGCTGAAAAATGGGATAGCTAAGAACCTAAAAAAAACAGATGAGAAAACAGACACTAAAAACGTAAACATGAGACCACAGAACCAAAGAAACCTGAGAAAAAGAAAACTGATCATGGCCGGGTCCATTATGGTGAAGTCATGAAGAAATAAGAAACTGATCAAACTGGTCAAATGACCACCCCCAACGGCCCTTTTCAGGGCCACCATGTCGTCTCGAAAAACACACTTCTTGTCAAATTGTCTTTTTGAAAAAAAACAAATTGTCGAAAATAAAATTCTATCCCACACACATAAAATTCCCAAAAATTCTATCCCACGCAAATTCTTGTAGGTCAAAAAAAACTTGGTGCATAAAAAAAACAAAATTTGGTACCCAAACACATAAAAGGTTGGTGCCATACAACAAAAAAAAAAAGTCCAAATTTTTAACAAGTTCACCTCTTTTTTTCAACAAATTGTGGTCCCAGTTTCCGAAAATTTGGTGCCACGGTATCGCCCCGAGGAGGGAAAAGTGGTGTCATAAGTAAAAAAAAAAAAAAAAAAAAAATCGTGGTGCCACGGTATCGCCCATTACTACTCATATTCAACAACATATCCAAATCTTATTGCTATTTTTTTCAGTGTTATCACTAGAAGGTTAATCAGTAACCAAAATGTAATCATAAATAAAAATCAGTGTTTTATGCTGTAAGCATGATTAAAAGTTTTCCGGGATTTTCCGGAACCTCCGGTTTTACCTAGGTTCGGACCCTACTGGTTTTTATTGTATATGCGGCATAGATGTTAAGATTTTAAGGTTTTGTGAAAATTTTCAACTTTCAATCATGTGTGACTACATGTATAGGGTTTTATTGGAATAGTGTATAGAATCTATGGCCACTTGATCTTATTAATTATTAATTAATCATTATTTCACCATTGAAAAAACAACACTCAAATCAGATAAAAGAACATGCTGCTAATTAAAATACAATATTATAATAACAATAACAAAGGTGTGTTAAGACACCAACACCTCCCTATATTAAAAATCTTATACTTCAAATATATAGCACGTGAGTAATAGTATTTATCAGGTTATTCAATACACGCAATACATAACACCATGCGTGTGCTGTTAAGCTTTTTGTGCATAATTTAAAACAAATCTTATTGAAATTATTAGGCTCAGAAGTACATGATTCTAACTGATTCTGTCCATAAAGTGTTCTACAACTGTTTGATATCCATAAAATAATAGTTCAAATATCACTCCGCGTATGTAGTAAGATATAAAACATACAAACTTGTATTTGAAACCAACTCATTATAAACAACAAAAACATGAGCTGTGTGTAGCTACTAACACAAGTTTATAATCAAAATGAATATAAACCATAATTTGTAAAAAGTAGGATACATTTTAGTATCTGTGTATAAACATGAGTAGTGTTATAATACATGCTCTGGCTCATTTTACCATATCCGTGGTTAAAATATCAAATGCGCGCGATGATAATGATGCCTCTCATCAAACTGTTTTTTTCGTATCCGCGGTTTCCCACTATCTATTTATAACACGCAAATGCTGAATATGAAAATTATTTAAAGAAAACTTGGCTGAAAGAAAATATTCTCTATATGAAACATGTTGACTGTAAAAGAATTGAGATTATTAGCGAAACTACGCGGCCTTCGTGGCTATTCGAGACTCAGGAAAGCTGAGTTAATAAATCTATAAAATGTTGCGGTTGGAAAGGCGAATGCGTCGCTGCTAGCTCCGCCGGAACTGGTGCCAACACCACTTCTCGATGAACCAGTGCCAAATATTAATGTGCCGCCTCTTGTCCCTAAAATGGTCACAACTGCTGCGAGCAATGCCAAAAAAGTTGTGGAAAAATCAGTAAAAGCCACGACCGATTGGTTCGCGTGGTTGAAAGATGCTGGTAAAGAAGTTGTAAAGATGGTCTATCCAAAACTCGAAGCCTTGAAGGAAAAAGTAAATGCATTGTTCGAGTCAGGAGAGTTCAAGTTACATCGGACATTCGAGTTAAAAGAAAGTAGATCCGCTTTGAAGAAATTTACAACCGTGCATGTCATAGAAGGGAGAAGAGGTTATGACCCATGATCGTTTTTCAACGCGGTTTGACAAACCGTAATTAATTTTTTAGAGGAAAAACTCAATTAAGGTTAAGTTAATTCTTATATGTAATATGGAGAAAGTAAACATTAGTAGCGGGGAAAGCGTAATTAAACCTGCAGATTTTCATTCCGATATCGAGGTCATCCTCGAGGGAACCGATATATGATAGACAAAATCGTGGAATCGATGGCAATATTTCAAAATATGGGTAGTGGTTGGAATTTTAGTTTGATCATTTCTCTGGAGATTCATACGGTCGTTTATAATTCGCTGAGAGGAAGTTCTTACATAAAACTGCCAAAAAAGCTCGCGGAGAAGAAAGCGATCATTAATATGAAAAACGACGACAACAAATGTTTCCTATGGTATGTATTGCGAGCGCTTAATCTAGTACAAGCGAATTCCGAACGTATAGACACGCAATTAAAAAGTAAAGTAGGTGAATTAAACACGAAAGGCGTAGAATATCCGGTTCAGCTAAAAAATATAGATAAGATCGAAAAGTAGAATCTAGGCATCACCGTTTATGTGTTTGGATATGAAACGAGTGTTTACCCTCCTAGAATAAGTAGGCGCTTTAAATGTGAACACCTTATAGATCTTTTGTTGATTTCCAATGTAGAAAGGCAACATCACTGCATTATAACGGATTTAAGTAGATTATTAGCTTCGCAAATTTCGATGAGAACGTGGAAACGTTATTTTTGTCCCAACTGTTTAAACTCGCAAGAGTAGCTAGACAAACACGCGAAATATTGATATTCGAACGAATGCATAAAAATTATAATGCCGAAAAAAGATTATTCATTTATCGGATTTAAAAATTGGGCGAGAAATATGAAAGTTCCATGTATAGTGTACACCGACTTTGAAAGTTGTCTTAAACCTACCGATACTTGTAAACCAAATCCGGGCGAGAGTTATACTAATCAACATCAGAAACACGTCCCGTCGAGCTTTTGTTACTACATTAAATGTTTCGACGATAAAGTGTACAAGAAAGCTCCAGTCACCAAACGAAATCGAAAACGTAGCGCAGAAATTTGTAGAAATGTTCGAAAAAGGCGTGAAAGAGATTCGTAATATTCCCCCTAAAGAGATGATATTTAGCGAAAGAGATCGGGCGGATTTTGAACAAGCTACGAGGAGTTGGATCTGTGACGGCGGTTTCGGCGACGATACGAAGGTTCGCGAAGGCGCGAACCCGCGGATTGATAAAGTTCGCGGTCACTGCCACTACACCGGGAAATATAGATGAGTGGCGCACAATAATTGTAATCTCACGAACAGGAAACCGAAATTCACCCCGGTGTGTTTCACAATTTGAGCGGGTACGACAGCCATCTATTCATTAAGAATCTCGGGAAAAGTGAAGGAGACATCAACTGTATCGCCAAAACCGAAGAAGAATGCATTAGTTTTACGAAAACAACCGAGGTTGGTTCTTATATCGATAAAGAGGGTAACCAAAAACCAATAACTCACCAAATTAGATTTATCGACAGTTTTAAATTCATTGCTTCTAGTTTAGATAAACTTTTGAGCAACTTAACTAAAGATCAATTCCCGAATGTATCCGAGTATTAGCGCGGAAGGCCGTGGTCCAGTGGTTAGTGCGCTGGACTTGTGACCCGGAGATCCGGGTTCGAATCCCGGTTGCGGCAGGTCATACCCTTCTATGAAAATTTGACAAAAATGTTGATTTCCCTCCATATGTGGAGAAGTTGCCGGCTCCTCGTGGAAGGGTAAGTTAGTACTGGTTAGTATACAGTCCAGGAAAACTAGTTAGGTGAACCGGTCGCCGTATATGACTGAAAACTTGTTGGAAAACGGCGTTAAACCCCAGTGACATTACCGCGGAAACCAACTAGATTTAGTACTAAAGAAAGGTGTATATCTGTACGAATATATGGATTCTCCCGAAAGGTTAAATGAAATGAAACTTCCGCCGAAAGAAGCGTTCTATTCGAGTCGTAATGGCGAAGGTATTAGCGACGAAAAATACGCGCATGCGCAGAAAGTATGGAAAGAATTTAACATGAAAACGAAACGAAAATAGACTACCACGATTTGTATAATAAAGCGGATGTCTTGTTATTAGAGAAGTTTGCCACAAAATATACGGATTAGACACAGCGTGGTATTACACAACCCCGGGGTTAGCTTGGGACGCCGCTTTGAAAATTACGAAAGTAAATCTTGAATTATTGACGGATCCTGACATGTTGCTTATGATAGAAAAAGGTACCCGGGGAGGTGTATCTATGATTTCGACCAGACACGGGAAAGCGAATGATAAATATATGAAGGACAAATTCAACCCGAACGAATCTTCAAAGTATATAACTTATTTAGACGCGAATAATTTATACAGATGGGAGATGAGTAAACCTCTTCCCACTCACGAATTTAAGTGGATGACCGAAGAAGAATTGGAAAAGCATTCCTGCAACGGTATCTGTTGTATGCTCGATGTTGACTTAAAGTATCCGAAAGAACTTCACGATTTACACAACGATTATCCTCTAGCTCCGGAACATTTAAAAATAGGTAAAGTACCTTAATTAATCCCGAATTTAAGTGGCAAAAAGAAATACGTTGTTCATTATGAAAGCTTAAAACAGTATGAGAGTTTGGGGTTAAAGGCTACAAAAATTCACAGAGGGATTAAATTTCAAGAAAGCGTTTGGTTAAAACGATACATCAATACTCAATAACTCAATACGACCTCAGGACTAAGGCGACGAACGAATTTTAGAAGGAATTCTTTATACTTATGAATAATAGCGTTTTCGGTGAAAAGTATGGAAAATATCAGGAACAGAACGGATATAAAGTTAGTTAATAATGAAACGACAGCGGAAAAAATGACGGCGAAACCTAATTACAACGGGGATACGATCTTTGATGAGAATCTAATAGCGGTGCACATGAAAAAGACACATTTAAAATTTGACAAGCCGGTTTATCACGGTATGTGCATCCTAGATTTAAGTAATACGTTAATGTACGATTTTCACTATAATTATATCAGGTCAAAGTATGGAGAAAAGGCCAAGCTATTATTTACGGACATCGATAGTTTGATGTACGAAATCGAAACGGAAGAAAAGGAAAAGACGGCGTGAAAAAATGAGAGGGAATAAAAAAACCCGTCGTCAAAAAGAGTATCAGGCTCGAGGATTACAAAGACTGCTTGTTTACGGGTCAAGAACAATTGAGAACGATGAACGTTTTGAGAAGTCGTGGTCACGAAATGTATACGGAGGAAGTCAACAAGGTCCCATTAAGTGGCGACGATGATAAAAGGATCATTTTACCGGATGGGGTTCACACACTAGCCGTTGGCCATTGGTCCGTTAAAATAGTTAACTAATAAAAAAGAATATGAAAGGTATAAAATAAATCTCTGTCGGGAAATTAATTTTACCGAATAAACCGCTGAACAATTTCGAATTGACGGACGCGGCTGAGAAATTAAAAATACCCAATTTCAGAGGCGTATTCATGCGCGATCAACTCCCGGAACGACCATTAAAAATGAGTGGAGTGCATTAAATTTGGATGATGCGAATTCGGATGATGAAATAGGATCTTCGAACGCTGGAGGTACACATTGGGTTTGTTGGTATAAAAACGGAAACGAAAAACATTATTTCGATAGCTACGAAGTACAACCTCCATCGGAATTACAAAAGCCAACAACTTTTTATAACGCGGAACAAGTACAACCGAACGGGACCGTAATATGCGGTCATTTATGTTTATACGTTTTAAAAGAATCAATGGCTTTGCCAGGCGATAAATCGCCACCGACTTTGTCGGGCGAGCTAAAATAAATTACGCTTATTAAAAAAATGCCGGTTAATAGATTTGGTCAAATGCCGAAAACTCGCGTTTCGGATTCCGCCGTGAGTTAAGCTTATATAAATAACAACTTCCTAAAAAGAGGGCAAATCGATATGTTCGGGAAACAGATTCGTTATCTCGGTATGCCCTCTGACGGGAATGATGCGACTCCCAAGTCGTTTGTGATAAGGCGAGTAAACAAGAAGGCGAAGGATTACGATCTAGATGAATTGAAACAGCTAAAAGAGTCATTTAACGGCACGCTAAAACGTGGAAGATAACCTCGAACGGGGCGATATCGAAAAAGGGATGAAAGATCTTGAAAAAGAGATGGACAAGTTTGTAGATGATAACGAGCGCGGATCAAAATAGCTAAAAGAGTCATCTATGAACGTTGAAGATAAAATTGAGCGGAAATTAAGAATCAATATCGAAAAGGGGGTGGAAAATCTTAAAAAAGAATTAGAAACGCACGTAGACGAGAACGAGATGGAACGGGCAAAGACGGAAATTGGCAAAACCCTCGTTACAAAGATAAGAGAACATTTGGGGGAATATATCGACGAACGAAAATTGGAAGCTAAACTGTATAAATTTAAGAGAGAGTGGTCGTTGGATAGCGAAACCATCGAAGATAGAATTGAACGGAAATTACAGGGAGATGTCGAGAGGGGGGTGTAAATCTTAAAAAGGAGTTGGAAACGTTCGTAGACGAGAAAGATCTGAATCTGATTATCGAAACGATAAAGATGGACGTTGGTAAAGCCGTCATCAGAAGTAATACCAAAATTTTACGACTAAAATCGGAAATGCAAATTCTTAAAAGCAATTAATTGACTACTCTCATATTTTCGCTCGACGTTAGTAAAGGTACTGCTATTAAACTGCACAGAGCCGTGGCGAATCGAGTTTACATCACCGATGGGAAAAATAAACGGTACAACTATTTCACAGAAGTTTTTGATATGACGCCGAACAAATATATCAAGTACGATGATGTGGTCGAATACCCTCATCATGTAGGCGACGAATTTCTGTACGGCGCGGAATACTGGCTCCTCGAAAAGCCGTGCGTTTACACGCTCAATAGTGATTTGAAATACCCGTCTCCCGGTGAAATACGAATTTTCCACGTTTACATAGGCGAAGGAAGAACAAAATTTTTCATGGAAGAAAAAAAAGGGTAAAGGGAACGTGGTAATTTAATATTAATAATCCGGACACAAATATATCGGTCAACCCTTTAACGTATAAAGACTATAAGTTTACTAAGGGACAAATAAAGTTGTATTATAAACCGAACTGATGGCCCAAAGGGCCTGTTGATCTTATAAACCGAACTGATTATATTATTCCGAGAACAATATAATCACGCGGATATTTTTTCTATCGAAGGAAAAATTACCCGAAATATCATACATTTTATCATATTATTCGGTATTAAATTTTATATTACGTTTAATATTGAGAACGACGATATTAATGGGAACGGTAATTTCCTTAGCCCGTAAAAAGGTCGGGGTCGGACCCAAAAGGTCTACCGACAGCGTCGTTGGCTATAAAATCTCCCGGCAAAGCCATTAACCGTAAACTACGGTCATCTTGTTTCCGTGAGCAGTCTGTCGCTTATTACAACGTCGAAAGTTTCCGTACTCGCCGGCACGTTGGCGTTAAACTGCGCTTTAATCCGGATATCGGTGACCGAATTCTTCATTCTCTCGCTCTATGTGTTTACGTCAAACACAAACAGCGGGTAAAGGGTTCTGAACTCGAGCGGAGTGATGTTGGGATTAGATATTAATTCCTTCATACCGTAAAAGTTCGACCTAAATGCCGCCGCATCTCCGTAAGGGCGGCTAAACTGTTGCTTAGTACAATTAAGTGGATAGTCAACTTCGGGGTACCTAACGGAATTGAGCATAGCGTACATCTTCTTTAGGTTCATGTTATCGAAGAGGGCCGGATTCTTTTCCTGATCACCGTCTTTCTCGGTTTGAAAAGCTTATAACAATCCAACGAGGTTTTTCGGGCTCGACCTAACCGAAAGTCGCCACGTGAAATTAGTCGACTGAGGCACCGTTATGGAGTCGCATTGTCTCATTTTATAACCTACGGGAAGAGTGGCTTTTTCTTCTATCGTCTTGTAAAGTTGAAACTTTTCGACATCCGCGGCGTCGCCGTGCGGTATAAACAAGACACCTTGTCAAGCCTGACTTTGGCAGCATCTACCCCATTAGCTCTAAAGATCGCGTCGTCGTCCGTTTTCCGCGTTAGAGTAAGGTTTTCTTTCCTACCGTACATAATTTTATCGCAATCTTCGCAGCAAAAAACCGAAAATGTATTTTAACGGAACTCTAAAACTAAACGTGCCCTACTGAATTAGATGAGATTGACGAAACTTAGATCCTAGATTGTTGACTCTATCAGTTGCGGGTTCCGTATCTTTGTACCAGAGTTGATTTCAACCTTGAGATTTGGAGAAGTCGTCCGGATATTTCAACAATCCTAACATCTTGCTAGATTGACCCGGATGAAAGAAAGATCCGATCTTTTTGCCGGAAAGTTGATACTTGATGTCACTGAACAGATACATGAGGCCATTATTCGTTAGCGAAACGACGACGTTACCGTTCGCGTAACCCGTTCCTTCGGCTGTCATCAACCTCCCTTCGAACAACAAATAACTTTCGCTCGGATGGGTAAATAAATCCTGGGTTTCGATATTGATCCGAATTTCCCCGGGGTTATTTAGACTAGTATCCGAAATAGGTTCGTATTCGTGATATTCGTACTTTTTGATGCTCTCATCCGTCGGGTGAGCTTCGGTAATTCTTAATATCTCCTTCATTTTTTCATTATTATAAGATTTTTTTACATCGTCTCGTTTAATTTCCGGACTAAATCTTGAATAGCGACGGAGTCGGCCCCACTTCCGGCAATCAACGAATTGATTGACATTGGATTGGGTACGGGTACGTAGTTGGGAAGTTGGGGTCAAATGCTTTTGTAGAATTGATTGAGAGTATGGTGTTAACTGTTTTGCGCTTAACTGCTTTGCGCTTAGCTTATTAACCAGCTTTGTGCCTAGCTTCTTCCCTGCGACATCTAAGGCTTTCTTTCCAGCTTCTTTAACAGCGCGCTCGGCGGTCGATTTACCGGCTTCTAAAGCCGTCTTCGCCGCCGCTTTTGCCACATTACCGGTAGCATGTTGGCGATTGAGTCAAATATGCCGCGGCCTCCATATCGGTACCGCCTTTTAAATCCGCGATTCGCGATTTCAACATATTTTTTATATATTAGATACTATTTTTTAAGGATTAATCCGATTCGTATTTAACACATTTTGTCTCTTGAGTTCGTCGCACGTCGATTTTTCCAAATTGGTTTTATGATATTTTCCATTTATACGCCTTGCTTGACTTTGGACGGTTAGTTCCGGGATCATTATTTTGTTTTTTTCCCTAGGTATTCAGTAGGGATCCATAAATCTCCTTATCTTCGTCCTCCGGACCCGAAAGATCTGGCAGGGGATGCGGGGCGAAGGGCCCTGGCAGGGGGTGCGGGGCGGTGTGTCCTGGATCAGTAATGGCCGCGACAGCGGGCACGATTACTTTTAGAGGTTTAAGCTCTTCCTTAATTTCTTCCTTTATTTCGTCAGCGGCGCTCTTTTGCGCGGCCGTAAGGGGTTAGAAAATTTTCCCGAGATCCGGGAAATTTGCTGGTTCTTAAGTTGCCTGTCTTTAATTCTTTTCTTCGTTTCAAGAAACTCGTTTACTATTAAATCCCTTTTCTCGGGATCCGTAATCTATAGAAACGACATCTTTTTCTAATGATAAGATAGGTTTTAATACCATAAAAGGCAAAAATTATCACAATTTTTGTGATAATTTTAAGGGTCCTTTGGACCCAGGACATTTTGTCATAACACGATTTTCAACGCAGTTTTAACACGATTTTCAACGCAGCTTTTGACATGATTTTTGGCACAGTTGTCGTGATAGTTTTGTGATAGTATTTTCACGGGTTCTTTGGGACTAACTTATTTTTAAAGTTTAACGCTTGATGTTCCCGAAACTCGTCATCAGTTTTTTCTATTTCTTTCCTCGTTGTTCGTCTTACTTCCTCTTTCATTTGATAGTATGTATCCGATTCCGATAATATACGTTGAAACTCCTCGTTGGTAACTTTGATATCAGTTAAGGCCTCTGATATAAACGAAGCAATAGTATTGTTTTTGTTGTCGCGAGCGTCTTTATTTTTTCCTGTTTGTCGAAAGACTATCGAGCGTCGTGTCAATACCGTCTACTATCTTTCGCGCTCGCTGATACTTTTTGCTGAGGATAAGCCGCTTTTCCTCCTCTTCCAGGAGAATCCTTCGAATATCATTAATTTCATCTAATTTAAGCTTCTGAGGTTCCATTTCTTTAATGTACATGTATTTTTATATAATCGTTTTTATAACAACAATCGTAAAATCGGAATACATTCAACTCTCGTTATGTCGATTTTTTCGGGCCAGAAAAAATACTTCGTCTTAACGAAAATTCGACATAAACGTCGGACGATTACCGGTATTGTATTAGACATTTTAGCCGTTGTTAGAGTCACTAGTTCATGATAATTTGTTTGTGTGTGTTGTAAGAATTACTCATTTTGTGATATTTTATTATTATTATTTACAATTAAATAGATAGAATAAATAAATAAATAAATAAATAAATGATATTTACTTCATGTATGATGATTTATATAAAAAATTTCTAAACTACAAATATCTTTCATTATGAATGTTGTACATATCCAACGTTTTGTCCGCTATTAAGTTACATAAGATGATATGTTTGCATTTAAAAGTGAACAATAATAATCTCCCTATTGTTATTGACTAAACATTAAATCCAACTCGTTGTACGGTCAGCGAGGTGTGAATAACATTGGGGCAAGTGCATACTGTTGTCTGATTTCGTAATAAACAACGCAAATTAGATGCGAATTTCGGACTTCAAAATTAGTTCGACATGACGAAAAATTTCGAGAGCAAAATTCGTCTTAAGCGAAAGAATTTTATATACTTTTAAAAGGAAAAAATTGAGACTTAAAAAATACTTCGTCATAAAGGAAAATTCGTGTTAACCGACTTCGCCATAACGAGAGTCGATTGTATTTTTAAATGGACTGTTTGGTCCTAGAAGTACTCCCCTTCCATCGTATAACCCGCCTTCTTTTTTCAAGTGTAAGTCGTCGTCGACTGACTTAAACCCAGAAACGGAACGCCCTCCGGACATTGGCTTTAGATAAAGTCCCTTTCCGTCAGTTTCCACTCGGCAAGTGCGTCCTTCCTTTTTAAGGTACAATCGACTTTGTCGGGCCGTCGGCAGTCCATCACCGATAGCTTTTTGAGCGACCGAACTAGCTAAACCCGATAATGCACCCACATCGAGTGCCGTCAATATCGTACTCGTTAACACTGGTAAAGCTCTGGCGGCCAAATCGGCTAACGCGCCGAGAAAACCGCCTTCGACTTTCGTATTATGCGCTAACTGCGCCATACTCATCTTAATCGTTACTGCTACCACATTTTTGCGAGCTCGTTTTATTTTATTCGATTGCGTCTCGATATCCTCGCCGGAAAAATCATCTTTACTTAAACGCATGCTCGTAGCGGTACCATTTCGTACGGCTCGTTTTATTTTATCTTTCGGCCCTTCGGAAATATTAACTTTTACATTCACGTAACTCATGTTTTTTATATATAAAACGAATTCATTCTAAATTTCTCTAATATGAAATCTAATCGTCACATTTTGCGAAGAACCATTTACGTAACTACCTGAAATAATATCTATATCAACGAGTATACTATTAATGCTGAGGATATTGACCACGTTTTCGGATTCGTGAATCCCGGATGAATATCTATTGGGATTAAGCCATAATACTTTACCTACGGTTTTTGAATGACTAAAATCAAATACGAAATTGGCCCTTATCTCTACTTTTGATTTGACAGTATTGGGATTTGCCGAAATAGTCACGTGGTCTTGGCCGTCCTCATCTGTTCTTGTACGAATGTATTGATGTCGGTTATATCATAACTTCCCTCGGGTATCGCGAATGTCCACCATTTCGCGCCCTTATCGGGGAATATCTAAAATTATTGTTCTCGCCCGTAATATTCAGAAAAGAATAATACGTCTCCAGATTAACGAGCACAATTTCGTACTTTTTCGTTTTATCGAGTTGCATCGGCGGATTAAACCTCGTTTTAAACTGAGTCTTATTATCAGAGACTACAATCTACATTTTTTATATATTACGGTAATTTTTTAAGAGACGAACAATTCGCAAAACCTGATTCTATATTTACCGTTATCTTTTTGGGACGATAAATCGATTACGACGAAACTAAATGGCTTCTCCCAGGCAGATTTACACAATCGTCTAAATTCATCCTTCGTCATATCTTGACTCACGAGGTCGTTATAAATATGGTCAATGTTTTTGAGCTCTTGCGGAAATAAACAAATAAAATTGGCGTTTTCCCGTATCGTCTGACGGGGTAGTTTGAAATAATTTTGCGAAAGATAAAAACAATTGACGTTACTGTGCCTACCGCGAATATGGTAACACTCGCATTTATTTTGTTTTTCTGAAAGTAAATCGTCAAATATCATTACATTTTTATCCGTAGGAGTTAATTCCCCAGGATCGGGCACATCGTCGGCAGATTCGTAAAAATTGCATCCTAAATCGTCCCGCGCGGTCTTGTTTCGTGCTGACAAATCTCGCGCCCAAGCTTCAATTACGTGGCTCGGTAAAGCGTTCGTATTCGCAATTTCTTCGGGCATATTAAAAAACTTGAGTATTTCGTCTTTGGTCAATTTCTCTTTAAAAGCTTTATTTGATATACGATACTCGGGTTGAAATAAACTCTTTCCAAAACCTTAAGTTTATTATAGTCTAACCTCCCCGGCTGAAGTGAGAGGTTGAGTAATAGGGTAGGTTTGCCGCAGTCGGATTTTCCGACAATCAACCCCCTAACGCTTTTAGGTAAAGTAGGATGATTGTTTCGCTTGGTCGTTATATTCCAAGATAGATCTTTAATGTCCATTTTTATATACTATTTAATTTTTTTAATATATAGAAAAAGATGATGTATTGCGTCAAGTGTAAAACAGTTACCGAAACTCTCAATATCGAGAATATTGTTTCAAAAAATAATAGACCCATGAAACGAGGAAAATGTAGAGAGTGTTGAGTAATGAAACACCAATTTGTGAAGTGCCGTACAGGTGTCATAAACAAAGCCATAAATAACCTGCCTTTTGAAATGCACCTACCGGGCCATAATTTCACGGGGCCGGGTACTAATCTAAAAAAGAGACTAAACCCTGACCTCACTCCAAAAAGGTTGGAGTAAACCCATAAACAGGATCGATAAAGCGGCGTATCATCACGATGTGTGTTATCTAAAAAACAAGGACACCGCTACGAGGAATAAGGTATGCGATAAAAAAATGCTACAGGAAATGAATAATATTTATAATCCGACTCTAAGAGAAAAAATGGACAGATCGATAGTTTACAAAGTTATTGGTACAAAGATGAGATTCGGAATGGGGAGTAAAAAAGGTAAAATGGACCGACGATTTAGCTAAAGAATTACACAAGCCCGATGTTAAAAAATATTCTTAAAAGGCGCGTGCGCGTAAATGGTATTGACGAAATATGGGCCGCGGACCTGGTAGATATGCAAGCGTTCTCGAAATTTAGTCGCGGCGTTAAGTATCTGCTAGCCGTTATAGATATTTTTCTAAATAGTGCTGGTTAGTTCCGTTAAAAGATGAGACCGGAAAATCAGTGGCAACCACGTTAAAAAGATATTTAAAGAAAGAAAACTGCACAAAATGTGGGTCGATAACGGTAAATAATTTTATAATAAAGAGGTACAGAGTCTAGTCGAGTTATATTCCACCGAAGATGAGCGAAAACTAGGATAGTAGAAAGATGGAATAGAACGATAACAGAAAAAATGTGGAACTATTTTTCGGTCAATTCCACGAGAGCGTATATCGATGTGCTGGACGAACTCGTTAATCGATATAATAATACGATGCACTCGTCAATAAAAATGACCCCCGTTGAAACGAGTAAAAAGGAAAACGAAATTGACGTTTGGCGAAATCTTTACCCGTACCATTACGAAATAAAATCTTATAATCCGCGATTTTCGACGGGCGATAAAGTAAGGATCGCGAAGAAAACGTTCGAAAAGGAGTATGCACCTAAGTGGACAGAAGAAATCTTTACCACATCAGCCGTACAAAAAAACTACTCCGGTTACGTATACGATAACGGACTATAACGGGGATGAAACACAGGGCACGTTTTACGAAGAAGAACTAGCCAAGAAATATTTAGGATCGAGAAAATAATACGTCGTAAAGGTAATAAATCGCTAGTGAAATGGTACGGTTATCCTGCATCATTTAATAGCTGGATCGATAACGTGCAATTGCAAGAGCTAACGTGAACCGGAAACCTACAAGGGGAAAACTTGCGGATGGTGGGATACGGGATACGGAAAAAACACAGTTTGATGAGAGGCATCATTGTCATCGCGCGCATTTGATACTTTAACCGCGGATATGGTTAAAATATCGATTTTAACCACGGATATGGTTAAATAAGCCAGAACCTGTATTATCACACTACTAACATGATACTTTAAGAGCTGAATTACACAATATTAAGATTAGTATTACACATAAAACATTTCCTGAGTTAAATTTCAATCTTCATAAAGTAATTATTTGTGAAATTAGAATCAAACAAGTGTACTCAAATCCTTAAGTCGTTTTATTGTACTTAAAATGTAGATGATAATACAACATAGACTATTTATAATGTAGCCAATATCAAATATATAACGTTGGATTATATGATAAATATTGCATACACTTTACAAATATACTCTGGATAAAAAATCAGCATATGCTGAAATATCTTCCTCATACAGGATCATCATAGTTAAAGATAGCGTTGAAAGATCGGTGAACCATGAACATGAAAAATAAAAATGGATAAATGCCGAATTATAAATGTTTTCAAATTGACAATATGATTAATTAATAAAAAAAATTGTTTAATTTGAATAATTCCACGAATTAACCTAAAAATAAATTGCAGTAAAAAAATCGATAATCCGACCACCATCGGCAGGGGAGTTATTGAAAGCCTGTCTCAATGTGAGGTTTTACAGCACTTTGTTTGATTGTTAATGGAAGTGAGATAATATGAACATGTTTAAATACTGAAGTTTACTTCAACACGTCCAATTTATTGTTTAAAAAAGTAAGAAAAAGACCTATCAATTGTAATCAGAAATAGATATTTGTGTACGAAGTACACATACTATACTAACTTGATAAAATTTGATGAAACATAAAACATGGTTGTGAATAAATAAAATGAAACTTTGATGTACATGTGCAAGTAACATCGTTATCGAAATTAAAATACTTCAATGACGTTCACAACACTGTAATTCAATGTGTCCAACAATACTTAATAGCATGAATTTACATTTGTTTCAGGTTCCTACATGTGACTCGTTCAAATCATTACATTAATTTTAATGGTATGTATTACCTGCTAACATTTTGTATACTTTTCTCCCGTATTATTATATATTATTTATATAACATTATATACATGTATTGTGATCGGTATTTTTTAATGAAACAACGTTAATCGTTATATAAGCTAGATACCTGAAAAGTCCACAAATTTGTCAATTTACATATATAATATTCAGTACAATATTAGAAGTTTACTATGTTTTTTACTAGACTCTTTAAAATGGACGTAATGACGAACATGTGATGCAAAATTATGATTTATCATTCTAATTAAATCTGATTGAATAATTTTGATCGCATTTTTACGATCAAAAGTCCCTTACTAAATATTAACATTGGTTGTGGTATCAACGCACTGGAATAGATCTCTGAATAAAGGCAATGCTAAGATATATAACTTTCTTGCATAGTATATTTGTTACTATGCTATTTTACAAATGCTGATATTGGTATGAAGATATCAAACTCCAAGGTTTGACATCTTTATTGTAAAATTATTTACCTTTATCGACCATCAATCATCCCCTTTTGCCCGAAAGTATGAGAGTGGTGATTGTTGAAAATCCGGTTGTGGTAAAACTACCATATTGCTCAACCTCTTACTTCAGCCGGGATGGTTAGACTATGATGAACTCAAGGTTTTTGGAAAGAATTTGTTTCAACCCGAGTATTGTTTTATAAATAAAGCTTTTAGAAATAAATTGACGAAAGCCGAAATATTACGACTTTTGATATGCGCAAAGAAATTGCCAAAAAGGATGTTTTACCGAGTCGAGTATCTTAAATGACGCTTGGACGCGTGATAAACCAAAGCGGGAGGGTTTCGAATGTGATTTTTACGAAATTGCCGACGATGTGCCCCACCCGCGTGAGTTGAATCCAAACCATAAAAAACAATAAAACTACCGCGTCAGATGATACGGGAAAACGCAAATTTTATTTGTCCATTTTCTTCAAGACCACAAAATTATTAACAACATTTATAGTGACCACGTGAGTGAAGATATGACAAGGGAAGAAGTTTGGAAATTGTGTCAAAATATAGACGCGGGTTTGACGTTATAAAAAAATTGTGTATATGAAAAAAATGGAACAATTGTTGGAAACGATCGCAAAAATACCGGTCCTAAAAGGTCGTTTTAAATTATCACCTCTGATAACGAGACAGTTTAAAACGAGATTGAATCCACTGATAGAACTCGATAAAGATAAAAAGTACGAAATTGCGCTCGTTCATCTGGAGACGTATTATTCTTTCCCGAATATCACGGATGGGAACAATTATTTTGGATGTTCTAACGATAACGGTACAACCTGGTTGTCATTTAAGATCCCCGAGAGAAGTTATGACATAATCGATATCAATCAGGAACGGATGAAGCAAAACGGCCATATTGACAAAGTGACCATTTCAGCAAACCCAAATACGCTTAAATCCAAAATGGAGATAGGAGGAGACAATTTTGTTGTCGATTTTAGACACCCAAATTCTATAGGTAGAGTTTTGGGGTTTTCTTCCATCTTATATCGATCTGGACTTCGCGAATCTGAAAACGTCGTTGATATCCTCTCCATCAATCCTATACTCGTTGATATAGATATTATTTCGGGTAGTTTCGTAAATGGCCCGGCGAAAAACACAATTTACAGTTTTTTCCCCAACGTGAGTCCGGGTTATATAATAGTCGAAACTCCCGACAATTTGGTCTATCTTCCCATCACTTAAGATACAGTTCATAGACTCGAAACGAGAGTTGCGGATCAAAACGGTAAATTGCTTAATCTGAGGGGCGAAATTTAATGATTAGATTTCATATTCGAGAAATTTAAAAATTCGTATTAATTATAAAAAAGACATGCGCTATATAAATGTAAAAGTTAACATTTCCGAAGGGCAGAAAGATAAAATAAAGCCATACAAGCCGGCACTACCACGAGTATACGTTTAGGTAGTGAAGTCTTCAGGGCAAGGATCTCATTGCGATTACCCAAGCGCAAGCAAACAAAATACAACGTGCGACCAATAAAGGGGTAGGAGTAACGATTAAAATGAGCGAGACGCAGCTAGCGCATAATATGAAAATCAAAGGTGCTTTTCTCCGCTTGTTGGCTGGCTTGGCTGCTAGGGCTTTGCTCATGATAACGGGCAAGACATTACCGGCTCTCGGTGTGGCTGCATTATCGGGTTAAGCTAGTACGGCCGCTCAGGAAGCCATCGGGTCGGGATTGTATCTTAGAAAAGAAGGATGCGTTTGCCAAGTAGAAACTGACAGTGAGGGGCTTTATCTAAAACCAATGTCCGGTTCCGGGTTTGGAGCAGTTAGTGACGGTTTATACTTGAAAAAAAGAAGGAGGAGGATTATACGACGGGAGAGGGATCCTTCTATGTCTAAATAGCCCGCTTAAAAATATTCCGCTCTTGGGGATGTTTTTGTAATAAAAAATATCACGTATATTGAAGAGGGAATGGAATCGCAAGAGTTTAGATTTAAAAAAATAATGAGGTTAAAAGTACTCTAACGAGCGAGGCGACAAAACGTATGCAGCTTAGTAAAAATATATATGGGTGAGAAAGATGGTAGACGGCGTTGACATGATGCTTAATTTCGCTTCAATAGGTCTTACCGCTGGAGCGCTGTTCTTTTGTCCAAGATAGTGGCGATACCAGTTGTTGTTGTTATGGGAAGTGCTGCGGCCGGGCTTGGAGCATTGAGCACCGTGGGAAAATGTCTCAGCAAAAGATTTTCAACCAAAGCCGAAAAACACAAAAGAAATAAGGTTGCTCGCGTCAACAAAGCTTAATAACATTTCTTCCTATTTTTCAAAAGCGCTAAATGATAACAAGGTGACCGACGAGGAGTTTCATTTTATATTCTACGAATTGGAAAAATACTACGTGATGAAAGGAGAAATAAGACGAACAACGAGGAAAAATATATTAAAAACTGACGTTGAATTTCGTGTTGAAAATCGTGTTAAAACTGAGTTGAAAACTATGATAAAAAATATCTCATCATTAGAAATAAAGATGTCGTTTCTACGGATTACGAACCCCGAGAAAAGGGGTTTAATAGTGAAAGAATATCTCGCGACGAAACGAAGAGTTAAATACAGCTTTATCGAGGAAAAAAACGGGCGAACAAGGTTTACAAGAACATTTTTAAACCGATTACGGATGTGCAGAAAAGCATCGCCGAAGAAATAAAGGAAAAATTAACAAACAATAGCCGCCCCCCAGCTGGGTGAGGGTTAGAATTCCCCAGTTGTCGCACTACAGAGGGGTAAGACCCCCCCACTGTGCCTGCCCGTTTGCCGTGGGCTGCAACCCGTGTCGCCTGATGACAGGATCCTGGTGGTTGAGTTGGGGCAGAGTATGGCTGTAAAAGCTCTGTCCCTGCAACACACCACTTTGGCCTTAATTTGGGCTAATCGGGAGGTCAGGAAGGCCCGTCCTGATCAATCGGCTGGTCATGCCGTGCCCTAGATCATTTTTTCATTTCCTCTTCTTTACTTCATAAATACAGGAATATGTCCTGTCAGACTATTACCATGTCTTGTCTTTATCATGTAGACTTAGAAATCGTAAAAATGACCTAGAAGGCGGTGGCTCATGGGCTAATCTGGTGAAATGTTTGGCCTTTGATTGACACTTGTAATCTCCCAAAGATAGTTTAGCTTGGAAAACATTCCTCAGGAATACATTTGTCCAATCTAACCATTTCACTCAGAGTATATCACTGATGCATCCTTGTCATGACCTGTGTCGGTCATGTCCCCATGTTGGACTCCATGGTGAGTGGGGAGCATCGGTGATGAAAAACACAAAACAATCATGGCATCCCAAAAGAAAGCCAAGCGACCACTCTCGGATTCAGACTTCGAATTAAACATCCAAATATCTCCAACACTTACATCTCAGAACTTTTCACGATTCATTGTCATTTCGGCAATGGATCCAGATAAGCCAATCACAAATCTTTCCCCATAGAAATAAAACTTAAGTCAATTCTTGGTACTCCAAAATCAGTTAAAAAAAATAAAAAAACAACAAGTTGCTAGTGGAGTGTTCCACTATGCATCAGTCAAAGAACCTCCTTTCTAGAATGAACTTCTTCGGAGCAAGTGTTGCAGCGTTTCTTCATGAAACGCTCAACTCATGTAAGGATGTGATCCGTTGCAGGGATCTCGCATGTTGCGAATCCCTCGACGAGATCAAGTCCAATTTAAAGACACAGGCTGTTTCTGATGTCAAACAAATCAGTATTACAAGAAATGGAAAAAATAGATACAAATACATATATTCTTACTTTTTCTACACCAGTTCTCCCTACACACATCAAAATAGGTTATCAGTCTGTGAAGGTCGATGTGTATGTGCCCAACCCGCTGCGTTGTTTTAGATGCCAGCGGTACGGCCATCATGAGACCAAGTGTAAAAACCAACCAATATGTTCAAAATGTTCTTTTGAGGGACCGGGCCATGATCCCAAATCCTGTACCAATGTAACACTGTTTTAATTGCAAATCTTCTCATCCCTCCTACTCAGACAGTCTGGAGGGATGAAAAAGACATCCTTTCATACAAGTATCATGAAAACGTATCATTTTATGAAGCCAGAAAAGTGATACAGAGGCGCCGACAGGACCGGGAACAGTTGAGCGAAACCACCAGCTATGCCACTGTTTCTGCCCCTGCCCTGTCCCAGCCCCAGTCCCAGCTCCTGAAAAATCTTGCCACACCTGTAATCTTTTAATTAAAACCCTTTTAGAAAAATTCCCTGAAATGTCCCATACCCGTAAAAGTCTGGTCCCTTCACTCTCCTCTTTATCCTCCTGTTCAAAACAAAACACAAGTACACAGAAGCAGCCTGTGCCTAACACTGCAATCTCTGCTCCGACTCCTGCCAAACCACCCAAAACAAAATTCAATAATAAAAAAAAACTAATAAACAAACAACCAAAACCCCCTCTACACAAACAAATTCTACCTCTACATGTAAACCTACAACAAACCCCTTCCCATCTAAACCCATCCCTCCTACATCCAAATCATCCTCATCCAAACCAAAAAAACCTTCACAAAAGAAAACACAAAAACAAGTCACTACACCCTTGTCCAATAGATTCGAGGGTCTGAGTGATGAGAGTGATGGGATTGAAGTCTCTGATTGTGAGGGAATACCCTCAGAAATGAGGACTAGTTCATCACTCCATCATTTTATCTTTTATTTATCATGGCGTCAAATATTATAATACAATGGAATTGTCGAGGCCTGAGGGCCAATTGTGATGAAGTATCACTTTTTATCAACCAACATAAACCTGTTGCTATTTGTCTCCAGGAAACGTTTTTAAAACAGAATGATAATTTGTCATTTAAATCCCATTCTTTATACAGTAAAATTTATACCGAGGTCAATAAAGCTCAAGCTGGAGTCTCCATTATCGCAAATAATAATATTCCTAATAAACAAATACCTTTAAATACAACTATCCAAGCTGTTGCTATAAGAATGTCCTTACACAAAGATATTACTTTGTGTTCTATTTATCTACCACCAAACAAACCAATTAATGAAACCAATCTAAACAATTTGCTGTCACAACTCCCTGCTCCATATATTCTAGCAGGAGATTTTAACGGTCATAATATTACATGGGGCTCTGATGATACAAATCACAGAGGTACCCACATTGAATCTTTTATACATAATAATGATCTGGCGATTATGAATGATACCAATTCAAAAACCTATCTTCATCCTGCAACAGGTTCCTTTTCTACACTTGATCTATTTCTATGTAGCCCAACATTACTTACAGAGTTTACATGGAAGATTGAAGAGGATACTTGTGGAAGTGACCACTTCCCCATCCTTTTATCATCAACATGTCTATCTAACTACAACCAACCCAGACGATGGGAGCTGTCCAAAGCCAATTTGGAAAAATTCAAACTCCTTTCCGAGCAAACTATTACTCGTGAAAAGTTAAACAGTAACATCGCTGCTTATTGAAGCGGCTGAAAATTCAATCCCTCAGACCTCGACAAAGTCCAAACGCCATGACAAACCATGGTTTAACGAAGAATGTAAGAATGCTGTAAAAAAACCGTAAGGACGCCTTAAGAAAATTCAATATGAGACCAACTCATGAAAATCTTAATTCGTTTCGTGTTTTAGAGCAAAAGCTCGAAACGCTATCAGAAATAATAAACGAAAAACTTGGAGACAGTATGTCTCCAAACTCAATAGTCAAATCTCAATTAACAAAACATGGGATATGATAAAAAAATTAATGGAAAGGATTCATCTCCTGTGCATCATTTATCAGTCGACGGCAAAAATGCTAACTCTGCTCAGGAAATAGCTGAGGCACCTGCGAATGTATTTGAGAAAAAATCCTCATCTAAAAATTACTCAGAAAAGTTTCAAGTCCAAGGAAGAAAAGAAAAAACTTAATTTCTCTTCAAATAACAAGGAGAAATATAACAAACTATTTTCAATGAAAGAACTGAAATGTGCCATTAACAAGGCAAACGACACTTTTCCTGGTCCTGACAAAGTCCATTATCAATTTCTTAAACACTTATCCACTCATACTCTTTCTCTTTTACTTGAAATTGTTAATAATGTATGGGAATCGGCTGAATTCCCTTCTTCCTGGAAAGAAGCATTGGTAATACCAATTCCTAAACCTGGCAAGGATCCTAGTGATCCAAACAATTATCATCCCATAGCTCTAGCCAGTTGTTTATGTAAAACACTTGAAAGAATGGTGAACAACAGGCTTGTCTGGTCCTTGGAATCTAACAACCTTATTGTTAATGTACAAAGTGGATTCCGACGCCAACGTGGTACAGTTGACCACCTTGTGCGCATGGAAACTTCTGAGAGAGGCGTTTATAAATAAACAACATGCAGTGGCTATATTCTTTGACCTTGAAAGTGCCTATGACACTACATGGAAATATGGAATATTAAAAGATCTTCATGAGTTTGGTCTCAGAGGCAGCCTCCCACTTTTTATTGCGGCTTTTTTAAATGAACGTTTCTTTCGTGTTCGTGTGGGTAACAATGTTTCTGACCCGCACAGACAAGAAATGGGTGTACCACAGGGCTGTATCCTGTCAGTCACCCTTTTTAGTATCAAAATCAATAACATGATTAAAGCTATCAACCCTGGAGTAGACTGCTCCCTCTATGTAGATGATTTCATTATATGTTTTAAATCTAGAAACATGAACATTATTGAAAGACAACTCCAACAGTGTCTTAATAAACTTCGAACTTGGTCTGATCAAAATGGTTTTAAATTTTCTAAAAACAAAACCAAATGAGTACATTTCTGCAATCTTCGTGGTTTACATCCAGAACCAAATCTTCGTCTGGACAACATACCATTTGAGGTGGTCCCAGAATTTAAATTTCTTGGAGTGACATTTGACTCAAAACTTACATTTCTTCCCCATATTAAAGCACTTAAAAAGAAATGTCAGAAGGCTCTCAACCTTATGAAAGTTGTCGCTCATTCTGATTGGGGAGCTGACAGAAAAGTTCTTTTACGTCTATATAGATCTCTTGTCCGCTCAAAACTGGACTATGGATCCATTGTTCATGGATATGCAAGGAAGTCATATTTAAAAACACTTGATCCTATACATAATCATGGTCTTAGACTAGTCCTTGGAGCTTTTAAAACATCCCTTGTCAATAGCCTCTATGTTGAGGCAAATGAACCATCCCTTTATCACAGAAGGCAAAATTTTGCTGCTCAGTACATTTTAAAACTCAAATCAAATCCTTTTATCCCCACACATCAAGTGGTTTTTAACCCTTTATTTAAAAATCTGTTTGAACGGAAACCAAATGTAGTTCCACCCCGTGGCATCCGTATGTCCCAGTTCGTTGAGGATCTTCATGTTGATATGGAATCCATTGCAGAGTACAAAGTTCCAGATACACCACCCTGGAACCTTATGTCGACGGAGTTTCACTTCGACCTCACATGTAACAAAAAATCAGAAACAGACACGAACACCTTCCAAACCAAATATCTTGAACTAAAAGAAAACTACCATACACATCAATCCATTTATACTGATGGCTCTAAAGATGGTAATTTTGTTGCAGCTGCTGCAGTTTCTAGAAATAAAATAAAAAAATGTCGTCTTCCAGACAAGTCCTCTATTTTTTCAGCTGAGATGAAAGCCATTGGTCTTGCCCTCGATCTCGCTGAGGAATCAAATCATAATCGTTTCACCATATTCTCGGATTCATTGTCCACATTACAAACTTTACATAATACGAATTTGGAAAATCCCATTGTGTGTGATGCCCTCGAGCGAATCTCCCGCCTCATTACATCCAGAAAAATTGTATTTTGCTGGATCCCAAGACACATGGGCATTAAGGGTAATGAAAAAGCTGATTCAAGTGCAAAATCTGCCCTGAAATTACCTATTTCAAACACCAAAATTCCATACACTGATTTTATATCTTTAATTTTTAACCTTATCCGATCTTCCTGGCAGTCCCAATGGGATGCCAACAAATACTTAATCAAGCCAAACCTAGGCGAATGGCACCCCTCTTACAGGTCCATTCGTCGGGAAGAAGTAATATTATCACGATGCAGAATTGGTCATTCTCATTTAACCCATTCTTGGCTTCTCACCAGAGATAATATGCCAGAATGTATTCCATGTAATGTATCGTATTCCATCAAACATATTCTTATTGATTGCATTGATCTTCATCCTATCCGTTCCAAACATTTTAATGTTGACAACTTACACACCCTTTTTAATACAGTTCATGGCGAGTAAAAATGGTGTGAAGATGAATTGATTTTCATCTGTGACGAACTCGTGAGGAAAAATGTGTTAAATAAGGAACAACATAAAAATTTAGTATATGTTATTTAAAAAGATGTTAGTTTCGAAAACCTCGGCTTTATGAGACGTTACAGATACGGTGGAAGCGGTATATTTGACTTCATCTCCAACGCAAATTTGTTTATCAGCAGTATGGCAAAGGCGGCGGCAAAGTCGGTAGCGAAGACGCAGGGAAATCAGCCGCCGAGCGCGCTGTTAAAGAAGCTGGTAAAAAAGCTTTAGATGCTGCTAGGAAGAAGCTGGTTAAAGTTTTTTTTTTAACTTGTAAAGCTTCTTACAGTCAAGGACACGGGGGCAAAAGCCCTCGCAGCCAAAGAGGTGGGGGTAAAGCCCTCACACCAAAATCTCAACCAATTCTACAAAAGCATACCGACTCCGTCGGGCCCGCTACTTTGCGGGCTGCAACACAAGTTCTACCCGATCAAATGTCAATCAATTCGCTAATTGACGGAAGAGCTACCGACAACGTCGGGCCTGCAAAGCGGGCAATTGCTATTCAAGATTTACTTCGAGAATTTAATAAACGGACTTGAAGGAAATTAATCTTTTATAAAAATGAGATCTCAAGTTTACGCGTCACATTTACGAATAATACAGCTCAGCCACGATTTTCGTCGGGTACGCTAATTTTAAATTGGATGACTCCGAAATTCTCGATATTCAAACCGGATTATCAAAAAATAATCGTGAAACTCACCGACGAGAAAATAAACTTGATGAATATGTTTGAAGAGGAGGTGAACAAGTTTTTAGATGAATACGGCTATGAAACAGTAACGTTGGTATACGGAAACAAGATTTACGCTAAAAAAGATCCAACTCGATCCGAAGCAAAGTTAACGACCGTCAAGCTCAAGAGGGTCTACGCCACCATGGAAAAATCATTTCCTCAGCTTTGGGTAGTTTAATTTTTTTCATATCGGAACGGTACGATATAAAAATTATCTCAGTAATATGCTAGATTGCGAGTCTCCCCCACACAAAAAAAAAAAAAAATAGTTGGGGTTCTGAAATTTTTTTGTATCAAAAATGCAACACTAGTAGGGGGGTACGGGGAAAGTAAAAAAAATGATAAAAAAATGTTTAAAAAATTGGCGTACTTTGTCCCGGGAAATAAAATGAGTTGGAGAAAGATGAAAAAAAAAATAGAGGTAGTAAAAATGGGGACTAGTGGGGGGGGTACGGGAGTTGTAAAATTTAAAAAAAAAAAAAAATGGATTAAGAAATTGGCGTACTTTGTCCCGGGAAATAAAATGAGTTGGAGAAAGAGGGAAAAATAAAAGAGGTAAAATGGGGAGACTAGAGGGGGGGTACGGGGAATTTGGAGTTGTAAAATTTAAAAAGGGAATTAAGAAATTGGCGTACTTTGTCCCGAGAAAAAGATTGACCTGGAGAAAGAGTGAAAAAAAAAAATGGGGGAATGGGGAGTAGGGAAATTAAAAAAAAAAAAATGAGTTTAAGAAATTGGCGTACTTTGTCCCGTGGAGAAAGATGAAAAAAAAACACACATGTAGTTTTCAAAATTCAGTAATCTGTAATTCTTGTTCATAAAAACTACCTTTAATTTCTTCACTTAAAAAATGGAATCACAAGAATTTCGACTAAAAGAAATCACAAGAGCACAAGGTATTATTGAAACTGAAGAAGAGGTTAGAACGTTGTTAGTTAAGAAATATAGGCTGTCTAGAAATATTATATATTTTTTCGAGATAATACTTAATGTTTTAACAATTTTACTAGGAGCGCTTTCCCCCATGCTTCCTTTACCAGAAGTTTTTATGTCTATCTCCGCAGGGTGTGGTGCGGTGGGTATTCCCGCAAAGTATTTGAATAAACGGTTCTCTTCCAAGATAGAGAAACATGAAAAAATAAGAACTCTAGCAACTACAAAACTCAACACGATAAATTCTTACATTTCACAAGCGTTGAATGATGGGAAAATAAGTGATGAAGAATTTCAACTTATATCTTCCGAGTTGGATAAATATTACAAGATGAAAGATGAGGTAAGGATAAAAATAAGGGAGAAGATTGAAAAATCAGATATTGAATTTAGAGAAATAAAACCTTAAATTACCCTATAAAAAAAGAATGTCATTTCTAAAAATTAAAGATCCTGAGAAAAGAGAATTAATGGTAAAAGAGTTTCTTGCAACAAAGAAAAATATTCAACAAAGCCAACTCCATGAACGTATTGGAGAAAGAGAATTTCAGGAAGATTTAGGAAAATTTTTTAAACCTGTTACAGCTGCACAGAAAGCAGCAACTGAAGAAATAAAAGAAGAACTAAAAGATATTGCTCCTGCTATTGCAGCTATTCCACCTCCACCGGTTATTCCGGCTTTACCAGGTCCTTCGGTTTCCCCAGAACGACCCTTTACCGATTTACCGGGGATTGGTTCAACCGCCCTCGAATATCTAATAAATTTTGGGGGTAAATTCGGAACCGATAAAACGTTTGGGGTGTATTCCAAAGACGGAAAATTTTATATTGGAGATACACCCATTGGGTTTAGAGATAATGATATAGAGGTGGGTAGAACACAATACGAAGGAACAGAAGGATTATGGGAACTTATGACGGCAAGGTTACCAGATGGAAGAAAAATAGCAGCTGGGGATAAAGAAAACTACAAAAAAATATTACGTGAAACGAACGCTATTTACCAGAATAATGACCCATCTTCCAGACGTCCAAAGTCCAGTGGAGGTTATAAATATATTACTTATATTAGACCAATTTGGGAAGCCATGAATGAAACAAGTGGTGAGGGTCTTTCAGATCCAAATAAATTACTTGAAAGACTTGATTTATTAATAGAAAGTAAAAAAGCTGGTAACACGGGGGTACAAAACGAAATAGTTTCTATTTGCGATAAACTTAAAAAACAAAATATTTTAAATTCCGAAGAACATAAAAAAATACTAACAAAATGTTGATAATAAAAAAATATGGATTTAAAAGACGGTACAGGTATGGAGGAAGTGGAATATTTGACACTATGGCAAATTTATTTAGTAAAACAGCTGCAACGAATATAGCAAAGGCACTTGGTAAGACAGCACTCGATGCCGGTAAATCTGCTGGAAAGAAAGCATTAGATGATGCAGGAAAAAAACTTGCCAATAAGGTAATATCTCATGCTAGTAAACTTTTAACCCCGAAATCCAAATCAATTATACAAAAATATACACAACCCAAGGACGAACCTATTGATGCCGGAGGATCAAAGGTTATGAGTATTCAAGATTTGATTCATAGATTAAAAAAGACTTAATTTTTTTTATTATAAAATGGAGGATATTTTGAAAATTACTGAAGTTCCCATGACAGATGAAAGTATTGAAAAATATGAATACCATGAATACGAACCTATTACAGGAACTAATTTAAATAACCCTGGAGAAATTAGAATTAATATAGAGACACAAGATTTATTTACCCATCCGAGTGAAAGTTATTTATTGTTTGAAGGAAGATTAACAAAAGCCGATGGAACGGACTACGCGAATGGTGATGATGTTGCTCTAACAAATAATGCCCTTATGTTTTTATTCAATAATATTAAATATCAACTTTCTGGACAGGAGATTGAATCTGTCTTTTATCCTGGTCAATCTAGTACCATGTTGGGAATTTTAAAATATCCAGGTGATTTCTCAAAATCTCAAGGTTTAAACCAACTCTGGCTCAAAGATGCAGGTAATGTTGCACACAGAGGTAACAATAAAGGATTTGGTATTCGTCAAGCTTATCTAATTCAGCGTCCGGACCCCAGGGGAACGTTTAGTTTTATAGTTCCGTTAAAACATATTTTTGGATTTTGTGAAGATTATAATAAAATTTTATACGGCATGAAACAAACATTGACACTAACCAGAAAGGGTGATGATGACGCAATTTTTAGAGCCAATGGTGTTGATGCAGGTAAAGTTTCTCTCGTAAAATTAGCATGGTATATTCCACACGTTCTTCCTGCTGATGTTGAAAAGTTTGAACTATATAAAACGATAGAAGATAAAACCAGCTTCCCCGTGGGTTATAGAATGAGACAATGTGACACTATAACAGTGCCACGATCATCCAGTTTCTCTTGGAGACTTTCGGTTAAATCAAGTCCAGAAAAACCTCGTTGGATTATTATTGGATTTCAAACTGAAAAAAATGGTAATCAAGAAAAGAATCCTGCCGTATTTGATCATGTAAATCTAAAGAATATGTACGTAATGCTCAATTCTAATAGATACCCTGAAGTTGATTATCAATTGGATTTTACCAAGAACCAGTTTAGTAGAGCTTACGGCGATGCAGCTGCATTCAGATCAAAATTTTATCATATGGATGAATTAATTTCCAGTTCAAGTATAAATCCCCCCGATTACAAAATTCTTTTTCCAATTTTCGTATTTGATGTAAGTAAACAAAGTGAAAGGTTGAAGAATTCGGTCACTGATATTCAAGTGAAAGCACAATTCAATGAAAATGTCCCAGCAGGAACGGAAGCTTATGCTGTTGTTATTAGTGATAAATTGATAAATTTTCAATCAGATGGAAATAGGTTGAGTGTTGTTTATGGTTAAGGTTTATAATATAATTTTATATATCCCTTTTCGGTAAAAGCATATTCCTTAAATGCCAAAGGGCTGATTGTCATACGGGTTTCCGGCTTATCAATATTAAATGTCCATACTTTCTTACACCCTCCTTGTTCTTCCGAACATGTTTGTTCCCTTCCGTCATCAAGGACTATAGCAAACATTTGTTTTGAGTGATCCGGAACACTGGATTTAAATTTCAAATCAATGTCGAGCGTGTACACCCCCGGCCTTTTAAGTAGCCAATCTTCCATCCTATGTCGACGACCAGCCTCCGTACTATAAACACCCCCCGGATATTTAACTATTTCATCATATTTAATATGCTCGTTCGGTAACATAACAAACACCTCTGTTAAATACTCATAATGTTTATTTTCTTCATTTACAATATGAATCTTCCCCAACGAGTCTTGATATACTTTTATTACAGTATCTTTACTAATTTCCAATGAAAACATAAGAAAGGTTGGTTGATTGTATTTGAAATCACGTATATCCATTTCAAATTTCTTATATCTCTCATTTCTCCACGTAATAACTTCACCAATATCAATTTGCATCCTATTTATAACCAACTGTAATGTCTCTTCATTTTTTTCATCCACCAGATCTTTTAAATCATTTTTGAGAATGTTCACACCCTTTTCAATATCCTTCATTATTTTCTTAGTAATTTCATCTTCACTAGTTTTATCATCCAAAGCCCATTCCTTTTTAAGTTTATCCAGTTCAGCTTCCAATTTTTCTTTGTCGATATATTTTTCTAAATTTTTTCTCATCCTTTCTATGATATCTGTTTTTACTTGTTTTAAATTTTCTAAATCATAATCCTTTGCCATCTTGTTCATTCTCCTTATCACAAATGATTTAGGTGCTGCGTCGCCGGATTCCGTAGGAGTTCCGAGATTCGTGATCTTGTTTCCAAACATATCGATTTCCCCTCTTTTCAAAAAGTTATTGTTTATATAATTTAAAGATACATCCGATTTCGAAACCTTAGTTTTGGGCATTCTTCCAAATTTATCTACAGGCGTTTTT
Organism: Lutraria rhynchaena; assembly: GCA_008271625.1. Classification (NCBI taxonomy): domain Eukaryota; kingdom Metazoa; phylum Mollusca; class Bivalvia; order Venerida; family Mactridae; genus Lutraria; species Lutraria rhynchaena. The sequence goes on from VIBL01000433.1 coordinate 169,006, forward strand.
TAGCGAATGAAATAAAAAAAATAAACATATATGCCCACATATTACTGTTCCCCTTGGTTGAATTTGTTCTGTGTTGTATATTATTTCAGGGTGCGACCGTAAGTAGTTTATTATTTCCAAAGGTGGTTGTATTCCGTAACTATCAAAATAAATATTATTATGCCAGCACACCCAGTGGGTACCTTTGGAATCCGAAGAACCAAATTCATCATTCGGATTTGTATCATCTAAGTTTAATATACCACATTCATTTTTTAATGGGTGGTTGGGGAGTTGATCTCTCATAAACACTCCTCTGAAATTAGGAATTTTTAATTTTTTAACTGCATCCATCAATTCAAAATTAGTTAATGGTTTATATGGAAGTAAAATATTTCCAACTTTAATCTTCATTTTTTAGAGGAGAAAACCCAAAAGTGGAATATTTTTAAAAGGGCTATTTTCCCCCAAAAGGAGACCCATCCCATCATACAATTTTCCACCTTCTTTTTTTAAATATAAACCATCACCGAGAGACTTAAATCCAGAACCCGAGGCTGGCTTTAAATAAAGCCCTTCACCATCAGTTTCTAGTTGACAAACACGTCCACCTTTTTTAAGATACAAACCGGAACCAATAGCTTTTTGCGCAGCAGTACTAGCTAAACCTGATAATGCTCCTACTCCGATAGCCGGTAATACCGTTTTTGCCAATACAGGTAAAGCACTTGCAGCTAAACCTGCCAACATAGGAAGAAAACCACCTTCAATTTTTGCGTTATGCTCCAATTGTTTCTTACTTAATTTAAGTGTTACTCCTACACCATTTTCGTAAGCTCGTTTTATTTTATTCAGTTGTCTCTCGGTGATGGCTATAATATCTTCACCTTTGAAATCCTCTTTATCCAAACGTATACTCATGGCGGTGTTATTTTTTATAGCACGTTTAATTTTATTTTTTTGTCCTTCGGAAATATTAACTTTTGTATTTATGTAACTCATTTTATAAGATTATATTTGACGTATATGAAATCTTATCGTAATATTTTCTCCTCTTAAATCAAGCAATTTACCGTGTTGATCCGTAAGTTTTGTTTCGAGACCACGTATTGTATCCAAAGTAATTGGTAGATAAACCAAATTATGGGGTGTTTCAATTATTTTATATCCAGGACTCACGTTAGGGAAAAAACTGTAGATCGTATTTTGTGAAGAACCATTTACATAACTACCAGAAATAATATCTATATTAACGAGTATACTATTAATACTGAGAATATCAACAACGTTTTCAGATTCGTGAATTCCAGATTTATATTTTTTACGATCAAAACCTAATACTCTACCTATAGATTCTGGATGATCAAAATCAACAATGAAATTATTTCTTATTTCTATTCTAGATTTTAAAGTATTTGGATTTGCAGTAATAGATATATCTTGTATAAAATTATTTATATCAACTATATCATAACTTCCTGTAGGTATTCTAATTGTCTCCCAATTTTTCCCACCATCTTTGGAATATTTAAAATGATTATTCTTATCGGTGATATTTGGAAAAGAATAATACGTTTCAAGATTAACGAGTGCTATTTCATACTTTCTCGTTTTATCAAGTTGTATTGGAGGATTAAACATAGTTTTAAAATCTGTTTTATTATCAGATACTATAATCTGAAATGAACTTTTAGGTTCTGTATTTCTGGCAATAGCTTCTAATAATTCTTTATCCATTTTTAGGGTAAATAAAATTCATCCAAACCGATTCTATATTTTCCATTATCTTTTTTAGACGATAAATCGATTACAACAAAACTAAATGGTTTCTCCCAAGCAGTTTTACACAATTTTCTAAATTCTTCCTTCTCCATATCATGACTTACGTGATCGTTATAAATATGATTTATATTTTTTAAGTCTTGTGGGAACAGACAAATAAAATTAGCATTTTCCCTTATAGTTTGCCTAGGTAATTTGAAATAGTTTTGTGAAAGATAAAAACAATCCACGTTGCTATGTCTACCACGAATATAATAACACTCACATTTATTTTGTTTTTCTAAAATTAAATCATCAAATATCATTAAATTTTTATTATTAGGATTTAATTCCCGGGGATCTGGAACATCTTCGGCAGATTCATAAAAATTACTTTCTAGTCCCTTTCGTGAAACGCTCGCTTCGCTCGCTGCCCATTCTTTAATTAACTCACTCGGTGAAATATTATTATTTACAATTTCTTCGCGATTATCAAAAAGTTGAAGTATTTCATCTTTGGTTAATTTCTTTTCAAAAGCTTCATTTAAAATACGATATTCTGGTTGAAATAAACTCTTTCCAAAAACCATTAATTTATCATAATCTAACCACTCCGGCTTTAGCAAGAGATTAAGTAATAATGTAGTTTTTCCACACCCGGATTTTCCAATAATCAAACCTCTAATACTTTTTGGTAAAAGAGGATGATTGTTGCGCTTGGTCGTCGTCGTGTTCCAAGATAAATCTTTTATCTCCATTTTTTGGACCTGTTTTTGGACCTTTAAAAATGTATTGTGTAAAATGCAAAAAACAAACCAATACTCTCAATATCGAGGATGTTGTTTCAAAAAATGGTAGACCAATGAAACGCGGAAGATGCGAAGTGTGTGGAATAATGAAACACCAATTCGTTGCCCGCGGAAAAGGAATATTAAATAAAGCTATAAATAATTTACCTTTTGAAATGCATCTACCAGGACATAATTTTACAGGACCAGGAACTAATCTAAATAAAAGATTGAATAAAGATTTAACTCCAAAAAGTTGGAGTAAACCAGTCAATAGAGTTGATAAAGCTGCATATCATCACGATGTATGTTATTTAAAAAATAAAGATACGGAAACAAGAAATAAAGTTTGTGATAAAAATATGTTGCAAGAATTGGATAGTATTTATAATCCAACTCTGAAAGAAAAAATAGATAGATCTATTGTTAATAAAGTTATTGGAACGAAAATGAGATTTGGTTTAGGTGAAATATAGATCATCCATTCCATAGGATAAAGTATCTATTCCATTTTCACTTATATGAATTTTATCATCATTGTACGAAAGCCCAACTTTAACCATTTCGTTTAAAAATATTTCATGTTTTTTATGTACTAAATTGAACATTATTTTATTGATTACTTTCTTGTTAAATAAACAATCTTTGTACGATTCTAAATTAAATTCTTTTTTAACCGCTTTGTTAACACCTTTTGCGGTGCATTTAAAAAAGGGGGAACTCCCTTCTATATATTCAAAAGCATACATTTTACTTCTTATTCCTATAAACTCTGTCATTATATTTCCACCTAATTCATCTTTAAACTTTCCGATTACTTTTTTATTTGTATTTGAAAACAAAGGATGATCTTTTGGATAATTTGAAGTATCCAAATATTCTGATATTTTTTCCAATTCATTATATAAATCTTCGGTATATATATTTAACACCATAGAATCGGTATTGTGAACGATCAATGGAAATCCACAATTAAAATTTTCAGTTTCGGTAGATAAATCATAAACCACCCTTTTTTGTTTCCCCAATGGTATTATCTTTTTTACATTGGCGACTTGTTCTTTTTTAGTTATGTTTAAGCTAAATATATTTGTTTTATCTTCTCTTGTATTAATATTGGTATTATAACCTAGAGATGTTATAAGATAATGTAAACATGAAAATGTAATTTTAGATTTTTGTGAAAAACAAAATTGACAATCCCTTCCTTTTTTATAACCATCTCCTTGATAGAATCCTCTAAAGAAGAATAATTTGTAATTATAATCTTTATTGAGAATTTCGTACGGAATGTATTTTTCACCTTCGTTGGTATAAAATTTTTCAAAATCTTGTGCCATTACTTTAATATTTCCCTTCGGAATAATTCTATAAACACTGGATGATCTCATGCAATCGATTATTTTAAAATCAGTTAATGAATATATTTCTTTACACCATTCTAAACATCTATCTAAAAGATCTAAATCTTGATTATCTAACTCCCAGTTGTATCTTGTTCCATAAATTCCACTGCTTCCATCCGCTAAGAAGAAACCTTCAATAAAAGCTTTTTTCTCTTCTAAAGTTGTTGGTTCTAATTTTAAGAAATCTCTTTTTAGTGGTGGATTGTAATTTCCTTTATAACTATTATTGAATAGAAGATTAGTATTTAATGTTAAATCTTTGGGTTTAATTATTTTATTATTATCTTTGATTAAAGAATGATCTTCCGTAACATCAACAAATCCTACGGATGTAACAACTCTAAATATTTCTTTATTTGTTTCATGTTTAATTACAGTTTTTATTTTAGAAAATCCTCCACTTGTCCAAACTTCAATATTATCATTTGGTTTATGATAAAATTTACCATTTGAATATTCATATTCATCGGTAATATCTTTTATCTTATCAATATATATTTTATTTTTGTATCTTAGTATTAATGGAGTATTTCCTAAAACTGAATCGGAATACAAAACTTCATTATTTGGAAAATATTTTTCAATAACATCATAATAAAATTTATACATTACCAATTTTGAATAATCTAAAATACCCATTCCTAAATAAATTGGTTTATTGAAATACATTGATTTATAATTCAATAATACCGCTTTAAAATTATCATTAAAATCTATAATATCTTTCAAAGTATCTCTAGAAGCCAATTGTTTTAGTTTTTCGGGGTTATCTGTTAATTCTACCATACAACGATTAGAAATATTTTCCAATGTCTTTCCGTAAAATGCATTATTCATTAATTTGTAGAAGTCTTTCTCAAAATCATTTGTTGCCTTCGCTCTCATATTTGTATTAAAATCTATATATGGTTTCAGCCATGCTTTATGATTGAAAGATATTATACTATGTATCTTCGTTACTTTTATTCCAAGAGAAATGTAATATTTTAAAATATCGTGGTGTACAATATATTCTTTTTTATCATGGAGATCTAATACTAATTTTTCTACATCTCCCAATTTGGTATTATTTTGTTGTAAGAAATCTCTTGTATAATCTGATATTTCTTCTTCTTTTATTTTTCTAGATATTGGCATTGGGGGAAACTTTCTTAATTTAAATCTCGTTAGGTTATTATATGACAAATCAACTTTAAAAACCATACCAACTTCTTCCGAACACATATCTAAATAGTAATTTATATCCTGTTTTATATTTTCTCCCCATTTGAAATTCTTATATGGAAGTTTTTCAGACATTCCGCATCCATATAAATTATTTGCGTCCGTATACCAGAGAAAATTGGATAGTTTTGCTGGAATAGTATATTTATTATTTGCTTTTACATAACGCTTTCCCAATACACCAGAAAATCCACCACGAATTCCATGTTCAAACATCAATTTCATATCGATGTCTGTTAATAAATCTAGTTCAATTCCAGTAAACTTCAATCCTGCATTCCAAGTTAGTCCCGGTGCAGAATAACAATATGCCGGATCTATTTCATATGATTTCAAACATAAATCTCTAAAATTTTCAAAAACATCTGCTAATATTAAAATATCTAGTTTTTGATATAACATTAAATAATCTTCGAAAGTGGAACAATATTTATTAAATATCTTTTTTCCGTGTTCATACTCTTCGTCCGATATATCTTTTTGGTAGAGTATAGAATAAAATTCTTTCTTATCTGGGAATTCTTTTAATTTTAGTTTATCAAACGAATCGAAATAGTCGTAAGGAAATATTCCTTTGAAACTTCCTTTAAATTTTAAATCATTAAAAAGTTCACTTGAATTTAATTCTCTTTTAAGTATTTTATATTGACTATCATCTAAAGTTTTAGATAAATTATCCAAACTGCTTATTAAAAATCTCATACTATCTTTAAAAACTAACTTAAAATATCTATCTCCAAATGTTATTGATATATAATTTTCAGTATCCTTCGGTAACACCTTTACTTTATTGTATTCTGTTTCATGTTTCAGTAATTCTTCTGTTATAAAATGGAAATCATATCCACTTCCGTTATGAAAAAAGATTGGAAATTGTTTTCCATCTCTGGATTCTAATCTATTACAACTAGAACATGAAATTCCTCTAAATTCACCCGATAAATGATTATGTTCTATTATCTTTTCCTTCCTTTCTAATTTCTTTTTACACAAATAACAACAATCAGAAGAATTATATAATTTTTCTTTTTCATCTTCTGGAATTTTAAATTTCTTTTCTGCATGGTGGTAAGCCCACTTAATTTTATCTTTGTATTTCAAACATGTTTCAATAAAATCTTTTTCTGCGTTTTCACTTGGTGCATAATTAATATTTTTATTTGGTATAATATCCGGATATTCGGAAACCAATTGTAAACCAAAAGAAACTACTTTTTGTTGTTGTAAATTTATTGTGTTATCTTTTAAAGATAGTTTAATATTTTTTCTTTTTATTCTATTACGTAAACTTTCATCAATTTCATCAATTCTAAAATCACAGCCGTAAGTTTTATTAATTTTTTCAACTTCATGTTTTGAAACTTCTATATGTCTTCCATCTTCAACCCACTTGTCAAAAATTTTATCAATCTGTTTGTTAAAATATTTTTCAATACATCTTTCTTTAATTGTATCTAAATATCTTTTGTTGATATAATAATGGTAAATTCTTTTGGCTTCTTTTTTAGTTACCCCTTCTTCACGTATTATTTTATTAATAATCATATTCTTTATTTTGGAATTAACATAATGTGATTTACTTTTTACTTTTAGTTTGTTTATTTGTTTTCGTAAATCCATATCCATATAACTTAGTTTTATATTAATTGATTCAAAATCCGCATAACCAACGAATGGAAGTTTTAATTTAAATTGATTATTTTCAAATTTACATTTACTTCCCTCTTCAGGCATATTATATTTAATTGGGGTACTACGTTGACAATCTTTCATATGTTTTTCTAGTGCATTCTCAGTGGTGTATGAAGCATTAATACAATTTCTACAAAAGTATCTTTTTCTAGAATTATGGTTGAGATAGGCATTGAAATTTTTAATTGGACAATAATGTTTTTTTTCGTCACGTGTAACATATAATAAATCTATTACATATTTTCTGCCTTTAAATTTACTTCTATATAAAGGATATATATCACGTAAATTCTTTTCTTGTTTAAGTTTGTCGAAATTTTTATCAGATGGATTGAAAAGTTTATTTTCTACAC